>JAJAQA010000019.1:31633778-31643778 GCA_021464565.1 Rutilus rutilus
GAAAGAAAACGCGTGTGTAACGGTATATTGGATCCGTGCATTAGCTCTTAAAGTCACAGGAGCCTAATAAACCTGATGCTGTCTGTCATTAATGATGATCAAACAACAAAAGGCGGAGATAAAATCACTCACTGCTCTTGACTGAATAACTTTTGTAGCTTTAACCCTAAAACTGGCAATGTGATCTGGGTGTAACATAGTTTTTGTTGTCTTTTTTGGGGCGTAAGAATGATTTTTTTTTTTCATCAAATCCTTTTATCATTTATCACAGCCTGGTCTGTTTACAATTATAAAATGTACAGGTTAAACTGATACAGCCTGTCTGTCTTGAGTATGCTGGTCACATGATTTGCTTCAAGTTATCTGTGATCAATTAGTCAGCCTGACCTAAATCCAACATTTTTTACCATTTTACCAATTTTATTTTACCATTTTTATGGTAACGCAAGGTCCGATTTCAAAACGGTTTTCACAGGCTGAATCTTGAGTTTGTAAGCTTTCCAATATGTCAACATTATATGAGTTGAAGTATAGGATATAATTGTTTTAAACATGCAATGGCAGTTACAGTTATAGATTTGGTCCTTTTTTTATACCCTAAACAGGCAATGTGATCTGGGACTCACAACTCATAACATCCAAAATACATAAAATTTTTTGGATATGATTTACTTAAGTCCAGATGATATAAAAAATGACATGAAATTATTTGTTGCTTATCATTTTCTACTCTTGCCTGTTTAAGGGTTAATAAGAATCATTGTTTAGTTTATAATATTTGATTATTCAATATCTGTTTTGTAGGGCTGGGGTAAACGATTATTAATTAAACGATTAGTCGGGCGATTATTTTATCGATTAGTCGACTAATCTAACGACTAAATGGAATTATTTATCCTGTCTGTTATTCGCATATCTCTGTCGAACCGTTACTCCGATGGAGTTCAAACTCGACGGCTGTCTGGGCACGAGTAAGTGCAGTGCCAAGTTTGACGTTGTTTGGATGAGAAATGCAAAAGATATGTTAAATATATCGGTAAAAGAAGCACTTAGAAGGTTGTGGTTTAAAAATAAACATTCTGACATAAACACACTGTTTACTTCTGAATAATATAGTATAAATGTGATAAATCCTTTTTTTTATGCAATTAATCCATTGAATCAATATAAAAGTTATTTTTCACATTGAAACTGTTGAAAATACACAACAAAGTAAGTTGATCCACATATGACAGCCTCTGAACTCGGTCAATACTAATCTGGACTAAACATAGGCTACATTCAATCAGCCATCGCTAAGAAATACCTTCTGAATGACGGCGACCTTCTTTTTTGACGGCGATCAGCTGTAAAATGGCTTAGGTCCTGCTCGGTTTTCGTTGACTTTGAGTACAAGAATTGAAAGTTTTTTAAAAGATCCCCTGGGGTTAACGTGTCAGCATTCGACAGAAGTTTGACGCTGTCGTGTGAGAACAAGCAACAGTCGGCATTTCTCTTCCTCCCGCGTGCCTCATCTTCTTAATCTCCTCACGTAAATGATTAGATTTCGATGGCTTACGTTTCTTCCCTACGACAGAATCCACCACAGGTTCATCAATGCCGTCAAATGTATTAATTTTTTTGTTTGTTTGTTGATCAAAAAGTGCAAAGTAGATAAGGAAAACTAGGATGTCGGGTGTCAGAGCGCCACCGTTAATGCGTGGAATGGTGCGCTGTGATTGGTTGAGCGGATTTATGGCATTCTGCAGAGAAAGGACACTGGCGTTTGTCGCGGTTTGGAAAGAAAGGGAGAAAACATGGCAGAATAACACGGCGGGCGGTGTGTGTGTGGCGAGCTGTACCTCCGGGAATGGTGCAAAAAAAATAAATAAATAATAAATAAAGAAGCGTCGACGCAAAAAATATGACGTCGACGTAATTTTGACGTCGAACCGCTACAGCACTACTGTTTTGTAAAGTAAAGAGCAAAGTAAACAGTGCTTTATGGGTATCTAACAGAATCAAGTGTGCAAGGCATACATTTATAGATGTAGAAATAGCTAAAATATATGAATGCAAATGTAGTGCAACAGGCGGGTTCATGGACACAAAAATCCCATTCATTTTCTCCATAGGGGATTTGATTTTGAACAATAACTTAATAACTTAATCAATGGTATATGATTTTGTTGAAGCCATCAGCTTACATTATTTCTACTTACTTTAATTAATCGTGTTGAACAGCTGAAAAAAAAAAACTACATTACCCATGATTCTGCAGAGAAATCAGCCAATCAGAGAGTCTTTCCCTATGCTCTCAAACTACTTAAATATCTACTTCAATATTTTATGCTTGATAAACATTTCAATAAATCTAAAATCAACATATTTAATCCAATGTGTTTCTTTATTTGTTTTTAATTTGATTGTCATTCGCAGTGCTTAAAGGGATTGTAGTTGTTTTCCTCAATAAAGCCGTCAAGTACACAGTCCTTGTACCTTTTTGTCCAATTTTCAAATAAAAGTTTTCTTCAAATCAAAGTTTGTAATGTTGTGCTTCACCTCATAGCTGGTTGTTTTTGGTTCATAGCTTGTAACTCATAAAAAATACTTTTTTTAAATCCCCTTATGCGAAGAATACATCTAGAACAAAGGTTGCTGATGCGCACTGTATAATGACTGACTAAGTCTTAAATTATTGAATTATTTGCTTTAGTAAGTACCGATTGGATGTTGTTCAGTTCACTAACTCTACATACGAGTAATAGTGATGCTAACGCTTGCAAACACCACTGAAAAAAGGGTCAATTTTGATTTTGTATCTTAATAATGCGTCTCTCTCTCTCTCTCTCTCTCTCAGTCTAATAAGGTCCCGGTGGTCCAGCATGCGCACATGCACCCCCTGACCCCCCTCATCACCTACAGCAATGAACACTTCTCTCCAGGAACTCCTCCAGCCCACCTCTCGCCAGAGATACTGGACCCAAAGACAGGTGTTACACACTCTTCTGACACACCTTAACTTGTGTTTCTGTCTTTTAATCATGTGACTTACTGACTGTGTACCTGTGGTCCAGGTATTCCTCGGACCCCTCACCCCTCAGAGCTGTCGCCCTATTACCCACTGTCCCCTGGGGCCATGGGGCAGATCCCGCACCCACTGGGCTGGCTCGTCCCACAGTGAGTATTACTTATTAAGAGGCTTTCGCACCGGAGGAACCTTTTCATAGTTCCTAGAACTATTGGCGGAAGTTCTCGGATTTTGCCGTGTTCGCACCGCAGGAATTAGGAACGATTTTAGTCGTTTTGGAGGAAATAATTGAGCTTCTACTTCAGAGTTGGGTCTAAACCAGCACTATAGGAACTATCCGTGACGTTAGTGTTCGCTGATTGGCATGTGAAACACCAGCACCCGCCATTTAAAAAAAAAAGCTGTGTAAACACACAGATTATAGCCTATATATTTACTCCACAAACTAACTCTACGAACATGTAAAACAGTGATAGATGAACCTCTTAACCTTTACGCTGAGGAGAAAATCCAACGCAACTTTGAGGAGACCAAGAGAAACATGATTATGTATTTCTGCTCAGCAAAACTGGACATCAACCGCACAACACACACTAATAACTCTTCATTACGGTCTACTTTCTATGTATAACGCCGTCAAAATAAAAGTCCCAACAACAAGCGTGTCTTATGTCACGTCAGAGTTCCTACTTACGGTGCGAATGCAACCAGGAAAACGTTCCTTAGGGAACCATTAGTTCTCGGGGAAACACCCTGGTGGCTCGTTCCTAGAACTACCCGGTGCGAAAGCCCCTATAGTTACTGCCTACACACCCAGATTCAAGTCAAGTCACCTTTATTTCTAATAGCACTTTATACAACACAGATCGATTCAAAGCAGCTTCACAGCGATGAACAGGAAAATAACAGAATCAATCCAAACTTCATAAACTTAGTCAAATTCTGCTGTAAAGAAGCTCTAAAAAGACTAGTGTCATTATTCAGCTGAAGTCGGTTCAGTGTTGGTTCAGTTCAATACCTGTGGAAAGAGTTTAATTCAGCTCTACTGAAGAAAAAGTAGATACTCCATATAAGATCTTTCACTTTTATTTCTGTTTAAATCCTCTTTGAAGACCCATTTTTATTCTTTGTTTTAAGTCTGTTTGAGGGTGTAACATTTTTCATGTGTCCTTTTTGTTTTCTTTATTTTGTATGTTTTAAGTTTGTTTTATATTTGTTGTGCAGCTCTTTGGTTTCAACAAACTGTTGGTTTTAAAAGTGTCATGATTCGGTTCAGTTCAATAACAATGTCGATGTTGCAAAATTCAGCTATAAAGCAGCCCTATAAAGACAAGAGTGTCATTCTTCAGCTCAAGTCAGTTTAGTTGATTCAGTCGAGTTCAATAACTCTGTAAAGTTCATAAATTAACAATTTCAATTTAGCTCTATGCAGCTCTACAGAAGACAATAGTGTCATATTCTGTTCAATATTGATTCAGTTCAATAACAATGTTGATTTGTCAATTATTCAGCTATAAAGTTGGTCAATTATTTGTCAATTATCCAGCTATAAATACCTGTAAAAGTTTATCAATTATGAGTTAATGGCAGCTCTTCTGAGGACAACAGTTTGGGTCTTCAGCTCAATGCTGATTAAGTTCAGTTCAATAATGTCGATGTTGCAAAATTCTTCAATTATGAACCAAAATAGATTGAGCTATGAAGCAGCTATATGACAGATATTGTCTGATTCACCGTCTCGTTCTGTCTGTGTTCGTCTCAGGCAGGGTCAACACATGTACCCCATCACTGGGGGCTTCCGTCACCCGTACCCAGCTCTCGCCATGAACGCATCCATGTCCAGGTGAGTGTGTTTCCAGACTCATACTCTCATACTCTCATTCTTCACACTACACTTTTATTTCCGGTTCATTACACATACACACTCACTCACTCACTCACACACTCTCTCTCACTCACTCACTCACTCACTCACTCACTCACTCACTCACTCACTCACTCACTCACTCACTCACTCACTCACTCACTCACTCACTCACTCACTCTCACACTCTCTCTCACTCACTCTCTCACTCACTCTCTCACTCACTCTCTCACTCACTCACACACTCTCACTCACTCACTCACTCACACTCTCACACTCACTCACTCACTCACTCACACACACTCACACTCACTCACTCACTCACTCACTCATTCACTCACACTCTCACACTCACTCACACACTCACTCACTCACTCACTCACACACACACACTCTCTCTCACACTCACTCACTCACTCACTCACACACACACACACACACACACACGCACACACACTCTCTCATTCTAAAACACTCACTCACTCACACACACACTCACACGGACGGAGGGTGATGCTGTATCACCACTTGAATTTTGCAGGGTAAATTTACCACAGAATTGTATTAATCTTAATTAGTTATTTAAAGGTTATATTACCATGGCATTAATGCTGCGATGGTTGTTGATGCGATGTCATCGGTTGTTGACAGGATTTGAGATGTAGATATTACACAGGTGAAGCACTGAATCGTTCGCAATTACATTTATGACATGCGTTTAGAACACAGATTGGGTGAATTGTCATTTTTATGTTGACAAACAAGTCAGTCAACACTTATGTAAACCCTAAATTAGTATTAGCAACATCTCCAGCAGTATTGCTCAAATTTGAATGGCAAAATCTGTAAACAAGCACAAAGTAATTGTTTTGAGGGATAAATGTTCAATTATAAAGGGTGAATCATTTATTTGGTAACACTTTTTTTTTTTCAAGGTGATGTAGTTACTACTTACTATAGTAATAACAGTAAATTATGCATAATTACAAGTAACTAACCATAAAACAAAGCCTAACCTAAGCCCTTTATTAAGTAGTTAATTAATATTACATAATATTTTTTTGTTTAATTACACCGTAACAACTTCGCCTTAAAATAACCATTTATTTTGTTTTATCAGCTTGCTGAATGAGTTAATCGGTAGTCTAATTTTAAAGTTGTGCTAATAACGACAAATTATTATTATTATTATTCATCTCTTCTGACTGCCGTTATCCATGTTTCTCTTAAATTTTTTCTCTTTTGGAAGGGGATGGAAATAAATTAATAGTGAATTTGTCTTCTATTTTACCTCAGTACACCAGCTGTCAGTTCATTCACAATCGCTCAAGATTAAATGGATCTGAATTGATGAAGAAATGCTCTTAATTTAGTGGTAGCACTGGAGTAAATAAGGATAATCTGTACTGAGCTCCTTGTTTGGTGTGTGTGTGTGTGTGTGTGTGTGTGTGTGTGTGTGTGTGTGTGTGTGTGTGTGTGTGTGTGTGTGTGTGTGTGTGTGTGTTGTTGAATTATTCATACAGAGCTCGTAGTGATCAATAGCCCGTCTTCTTCCAGACCTTTACAGCCGTTGTCAGTACAGCTCAGGCGTGCTTGTTTCTCCATTGGCGTTTGTGTGAAAGGACTACCTTCATTCGGTCCTGATTTGAAAAGATTTTGCTTTACAGTAAAGATAGCCATATGATTTAAAGGTACAGTCAAGAAGTTTTGGTAATATTTCGCAAGAAATAAAGATCTTTTGTTGAGCGATATGTGAAGCTCGCACAGAAGTCACTTTAGCATAGTAGCTTTCTGTTTGACTACTTGAACCCCTGCATGGGCAAATCTTTCACCCTCGCGCGTAACTCCAGATTCCTAGTGAATAGGGCTGTCACTTTACGTTCGAAAATCGATTGCACAATCGATCGGACCAATCAACACTAAACTAAAATAGGGAATCCATTTTAACGGCCTTCTCTCGGAGCGCGTCCAGCTCGTCGCGATACGCCCGCAGCGAACGCGCGTCACACAGCAACTGCAGACTCTGACACACACACATAACAGCAAATTATACTTCTGCATAATGTTTCTCTTTTTACTACAAAACTGTGAATTCTGCCGGTATTCAGACAGTCTCATGCATACAGATACAGATTCGGGCTACGGGCTACAATCGCCTACGTAGGTGAAATTTGTTTGACATTTCTAATGGTAAACACAGCCATGTTGAAGCCTGCAGTGATGTTCTTCACTGATGTTATGGCAGTCCACGCTTATTGTTTTTCGAGAATGTTGCACTCCTGTTTGTCATTGTGCACGAAACTTCACGCCAATAAATCATCAGGAATATTGCTGACTTGTGCTGACTCAAGCGCCCTCTTTACGTTCGTCCTAATGCCTGTTAGTTGTCCGTGGATTTGCCTATATTTGCCGTTTAAAATGGAAACGTCTTTAGACATGGAAAATCTATTTTACAATCGATTCAATGAACACTTATGTCTCAAAAAATCGAACAGGATTTTTTCACAGAAGTGACAGCCCTACTAGTGAAGATGATTTCGGTTGCAAAAATTAGCCGAATAGAAATCAATACACCTTAAAGCAGATATCTGGAAGTCACACATTCAGTCTAAATTCTGCTTTTGAGGCGAGATGACTTCTCGAAGTAGTCTGCAGGACATCATGATAACAGTTGAATGAAGTCTTCCTGGTATCCCAACTGAAATTTAAGGGGTTTAATAAGAGTATAAGAGGAGGGCGGAGAAAACAGTGGTCCAATTTTAGATGACAACAGTTTTGTATTGTGTGTTCACCTCAGTAGAAGCTTTCGGTGCTTGAATCAGAACCGTGTCCCATTCAGCTGCTTGTAGGAAGTGCTTTTCATGGGATTTGGAAAGTGCCAGATTTGTTTGGTAAGGGGGGAATGGTCTTGAGTGTGGCACACTTTTTGTTACCACAGTAACCTGGCTCTTTACCTGTAACAGGAGCGGATAAAGGAGCTTTTCAGCTGGTGCTTTATTTGGACCATATATAACATTCGAAAAGAAATGAGAGTGTGTTTTAGTCCAGAGCATTAAGTGTGCATTAAGACCCGAGTCTTTGAGTGTGGTATTCTGGGATGTTTAAAAGCCCTGATATACAGTTCGAGTGAAATCGTAGAACGACAAAACCAGGCCAAAACACGGTTCGTTTAGAGGTCACTTCTGGAGTTGTTCGAAACGGCTTGCCAAAGTGAAATTTCTGGAAAAATGAGCTCTGGCTGATAAACGCCCTCAAACTACCATTGGTCCGTGGTGATGACATCATAGGTGGGTGTGGCTCTGAGGCCCCGCCTTCTTTGATGTGTAAATATCCACTTTATAGTAGAAAAGAAAGTTGTAATTCTAATTTAAAGCGACACTGACACTGTTTTTTTGTTTTGTTTGTTTTTATAATCTAAAATAATCTATTTTTAAGTGCTATATAAATAAACGTAACTGGACTGGAGTGATGAATCGCAGAGCTGGTGCAAACACATCGCTATGATGCTTTCTGAACTGCTGTTTTCTCACTGCTGTCATTTATATGATGTGTTTATATTGTTAATTGAGAGGAAAGCGCGGAGCACATATTTACATATTCATCTAAACGTCGCTCTTCGAAGCGTGGACGTGTCGGGATGTTCGCTAACAGTATATCTCTGGCCCCAAAGTCCCAAATCTTTTAAGATCGGACGGCGAAGATGTGCTTTTCCTTTAGGGCTACGATATTGATATCCACGATATTTTGTTTTTCTGCAATATAGTGATATCCAAACAATTTCATCGCTGATTTGAATAGCTCTATTTAAAAAGAATAAATCATTCTAGAATAATTGGGCTGATTTTGTAGAGGCGTGAATCTGCATAGAAAATTATAAACATATCACAAGCACAGATAAATACAATTGAAATAAGCAGTGCTTTATGTTTTTCATTTAAATCTAACCGTATTCAGGTACAGCCCTACTTTCCTTGGTTTCAGAAGGCAATAATGGTAATTTACCTCTCTTTTTCTTTACAGTTTGGTGTCCAGTCGCTTTTCTCCTCATATCGTTCATCATCCTCACGGTCTTCATCAGACGGGCATCCCTCACCCAGCCATCGTCTCTCCGGCTATTAAACAAGAACCCAACGGAGAACTCAGCCCAGCGGCTCAAGCGTAAGCTCAAGCATGCTACACACTTTCCTTTCGTTTTTCTTTTCTTCTTTAAAGTGATAGTTCACCCAAAAATGAAAATTAGCCCATGATTTACTCACCCTGAAGTCATCCAAGGTGTATATGACTTTCTTCTTTCAGACGAATACAGTCAGAGATATATAAAAAAAATGTCTTGGCTCTTCCAAGCTTTATAATGGCAGTGAATGGCTGTTTCTGTTTTGAAGTCCAACAAAGCTCATCTATTCATCATAAAAGTGCATCTATCCATCATAGAAGTGCATCTATCCATCACAGAAGTGCATCTATCCATCATAAAAGTGCATCTATCCATCATAGAAGTGCATCTATCCATCATAGAAGTGCATCTATCCATCATAGAAGTGCATCTATCCATCACAGAAGTGCATCTATCCATCATAAAAGTGCATCTATCCATCATAGAAGTGCATCTATCCATCATAGAAGTGCATCTATCCATCATAAAAGTGCATCTATCCATCATAGAAGTGCATCTATCCATCATAGAAGTGCATCTATCCATCATAAAAGTGCATCTATCCATCATAGAAGTGCATCTATCCATCATAGAAGTGCATCTATCCATCATAAAAGTGCATCTATCCATCATAGAAGTGCATCTATCCATCATAAAAGTGCATCTATCCATCATAAAAGTGCATCTATCCATCATAGAAGTGCATCTATCCATCATAAAAGTGCATCTATCCATCATAAAAGTGCATCTATCCATCATAAAAGTGCATCTATCCATCATAGAAGTGCATCTATCCATCATAAAAGTGCATCTATCCATCATAAAAGTGCATCTATCCATCATAGAAGTGCATCTATCCATCATAGAAGTGCATCTATCCATCATAAAAGTGCATCTATCCATCATAAAGTGCTCCACACTGCTCCGGGGGGTTAATAAAGGGCTTCTGAAGTGAAGTGATGCATTTGTGTAA
>JAJAQA010000019.1:31648778-31753778 GCA_021464565.1 Rutilus rutilus
TTCTGATATGATGATTCAGTGCTCAAGAAATATTTATGATTATTATTAATCTTGAAAACAGTTGTGTTTGATGAACGTTCAGACGAACAGCATTTATTTATTTTTACTGCCACTTTTAATCACTTTAATGCATCCTTTGGCCAGTAGTGTTTAGTACAGTGAATCCGTGTGTGTTTTGGAGCAGATATGAGATATAAGCGCACGAGTGTTGTGTGAGCGGCTCCTCGGGTAGCCAGTGTCAGCGTTGTGATCTCATCCACAGTTTGAGTACCGTGACGTGACAAATCGACACATGACGCCATTTCCATTTTGTGTTCAGCGTTGTATGGGTGAATCTCATGAGAACTGTCGAGAAGAACATGTCAAGATCATATTCAGTGTAAAGAAAGTGATGAATTATCTTTTTGCATATAGACAATGAAGAAACATGACAATTAAGGACATTTCCCTCTGAATTCTCATTAATACAATCAATAATACCATAAATAATATTTATATAGGGCTGCCCCCCGACTAAAGATCTTACTAGTAGTCGTTCATCACGTTCACAGAGACAGCAGAAAGCACATCTGTTTGTTTTCTTTACTTTACTAAAACTCAGTGTTTGGTTGTTATTAGACGTCGACCGATAGTGGATTCTACCGATAACTAGAGCTAGGTTGGCCGATAACCGATTAATCAGATTTTTTTATATAGATACTGAATGAAAACAAACATAACTCATAAAATAGTTCTGAACTTTATTACAAGCATTTAAAAACAGTACTGAACCATGAAAATGTGTTTTTTTTAAATAATATAAAAAATATGAATATATTAATTATACCTTGATCGTTCATGTTAGTTCATAGTTCGTTAAATAATGTTAAGAGAACTAAAAATTTTGAAATTATCAATGAACAATACTTTTATTAACCTTAGTTAATGTTACAAAGGGACTCTTACAGTAAAGTGATATCATTTCATATAAATCCAAACAGTCGGTATGGATTTTTGAAGATAACCAATCAAGGAATCAGTTATCGGTGCCGATTAATCGGCAAACTCGATCAATCAGTCAACCCCAACAGTTTTGAATGATGTGTTACTCTTATCAGTATGACCAAAAATTACAGAGTATTTTAAGTAGTTTCCGCTGTTATCGGTAAAAAATCAAGTGTTCGCGCCGGCGCCTCCGTGTCATTTAGTAAGCGCTTACACACTCACTAAAGCACAAACACTTGGATATGCGGCTAATAAGAGCGCACATTTATCTAGATTAACATTAGAGCGAGCAGATATGTAAAGTTGTTACTTACATGTTTCAAATGATAAGCCATATTTGAGGTTGATGGATGATAGGCGAGCGTTTGGATTTCCTGCCTGACTCACTGTAATTAGCACAAAGACCCGCCGTTAACGAACTGAGTGACTTTGCCACTTCCTGTGGAGTTTATTTTCTAACTAATAACGACTAATAACATTTTGGTTGACTAAGCCTCTTCTAGTCGACAAACATTTAGTTGACTATTAGGGGGCAGTCTTATATTTATATAACATTATTTAATGGAAAATTTGAATTAAATTTGTCATTTGAAAAAAATAAAAATATACTATACGTAAATTCGCTATTACATTGAGAATCTAATGTGAACCATTAATAATAGTGAAAACTACGAGAGAAAACAAAAAACTGAAGCCATGGTCATTCTTCAGACACTGCAACATGCGCATTTTGAAAAAAACACTAATTTAAGACTCAACAAATAGTAAATATAATAATAATTTAAATAATAATCTACTCCATTTTCATGCAGTGCTGCAAACCTGCAGGTTTAAACGTGTTTTTTAATTCTGCTAAGAGTGAACGCACCTTAAAATATCCAGATGAGTATTTGGTGGGAAAATATAATAATAATAATAATAAAAGTGTCTCTAAATGTAATATTTGTGATGATTTGTGTGAGTGTATCATGACTTCAGTGTTTCTGGGTCCCCCCAACCCCCTGTTTCCTCCTTGTGAGTTTATGTTCCCTGTGCAAACATGTGATAACAGGGTTCGTACAAGATGCTTGAATTTGACCTTTTGAAATGTAAGTCCTGGAAAACCCTTGAAAACAGACATATTTCTGCAAAGGTTCTAGAAAAGTGCTTGAATCATTCAAAGACAATATATGTGAAATTAGAGTTTAATTTTATTGATAAAACAATCTTTTCATGCAAGATTAATGTTGCAGCCCATCTGAAATAGATATAGAGCCATTTCGCATGGCCGTGAGTGTAATATTCCTCATATCCAAGTATATGATAGAGTTTTTATTCTTCAAGTCAATCATATATTCATGGGAGAATAGATCAGTTTGAATAAGGAAAGCGATATCTTTGTCATATTATCCTTTCAATGGTTAAAGTTACCAGTCACTGCATGTGCTGCACTACACTATTAGTTTATTGATCTATTTACCTTTTTTAGAATTTAAAAGATAATAAAGATATTGTTTAATAAGTGAGATCTCTGATTGTAGTCCTTGAAAAAGTAGTGCTTAAAGTCCAGGAGTTTAATGTTACAGCACCTGTACGAACCCTGTTATAAATTCTTGCCATTGATGATGTGATTTCCGTCCTCTTTCAAAAAATATAATCATAAAAAAGTGTCTCTAAAGTATAATATTTGTGATGACTTCAGTGAGTGTATCATGACTTCAGTGTTTCTGGGGTCCCACAAAACCCTCCTATTTTCTCCTTGTGAATTTATGTTCCCTGAGCCAAAAAAAAAAGTTATAAATTCCTGCCACTGACGAAGCGTTTTCCATCCTCTTTCAGATTTCTCCATGCGGAACAAGAAGCCGTGCGTGCAGTACCTCCCTCAGGAGAAGATGATTGACAGCCCTGGCTCCTCCCACGGGAGCATGCTGGACTCCCCGGCCACGCCCTCAGCGGCCCTGGCCTCGCCCGCGGCCCCGGCCCCCACACACTCGGAGCAGGCCCAACCACTGTCCCTCACCACCAAACCCGATCGCCAACACCACTACTCTGTGCTGGCCAAACCCCCTTCATCATCATCATCATCCTCCTCATCCTCATCATCAGGCAGTCAGTTAACTCCGCCTCTTCTGTCTAGGCCACTCCCCTTTTCTTCCCTGCATGCCTCTCTCCTGTCCCCGCCCTCCCCGTACCATCACTCCCATCATGCTTTGTTCCAGTCTCAGCCACTCTCTTTGGTAACCAAATCAGCAGACTGACTCCCTTCTAAAGCAATTCTTTCTTAATGTCTTTTAAATAATGCTGTATATTGCTTTTTTACCTTTTTTTTTTTGTTTGTTATTTTGGAGAAATAGATGTCAGGTTAACTTTTTTGATAAGTGAGAAAAGGAAATAAATATTATTATTGGTCAATATTTGATCATCCGCTTTTCTGTTGTCTGTATAAAACAATGTATTTTTTTGTAATGTCTACTTTGGAACTGGTTTCTTATTTGATGCATTTATTCAGTAATCTTGTATAATAAAAAAAAAAATACATGTATTAAAAACTACTTTTAAAAGACAAGAATGAACAAAAACATTTAAGCTTGACTGTAATTAATGGTAGTTTTTGGAGTTTAATTCATAGTACTGGCAATTTATTAGACCTCTTTGCAATGACCCCCCTCTACCCCAGTTTTGAAGTGTGTGAACTTGATAAATAAAACTTGTAAATTGTTTCTAAAAATGGGTGTTATTGTCTTCTTGGCGTTAAGTTTATTAAATCAGTGGGTTGTCTTTTTTTTCTTTCTTGTTTTCCAGGTGTGGATAAGTCATGGAAATAAATAAATAAAAAACGTTTTTTTTTCAATCAATAAATATTACTTGCATTTAAAAAATATATATATTTATATATGTAGCCTAAATTTAGCAGTCACTTAGTAGGAGATAGCTGGTTCCCATAAATAAAAAATAGGATTTTTCTAAAATGTTTTTGAAAAAAGTTTCTTATTCTCACCAAGGCTGCATTTATTTGATTAAAAATACAGTAAAAACACTAATATTGTGAAATATTATTACAATTTAAAATAACTGTTTTCTATGTGCATATATGTTCAAATGTAATTTATTCCTGTGATCAAAGCTGAATTTTCAGCATCATTACTCCAGTCTTCAGTGTCACATGATCCTTCAGAAATCATGTAAACCAAGTTACATTTAATATCAATGTTGAAAACAGTTGTGCTGCTATTTTTATGATGATGATGCATGAGCAGTTGAAAGGAACATTTATTTGAAATATAATTTTTGTAACATTATGAATATCTCAATTTAATGGGGTCATTTTTTCCAAAAAAATCCCAAAACGAAATCTTACTAGACTAATGTTTTTGTACTAAATTGCAATGACTTTGAAGGTTGATCTTGACTAATGCAGTCAACATTACATTTTGTTAAAAAAACTTGGTTTATTTTCCTGTCTTACTGTATTCAGAAATGTTTGTATGAGGAACAATCATGCAGTAACAGAGTTGCACTATACCGCTGAATATAAAGTAATTAAAATATAAATTACATTTTTATTTACAATTAATTGAATATAATTACAGCGTCTGTGATTTAAATTGCTGAATGTATAGTTAAAAAGAAGGCCAAGACCTTCCAAAAAGACCATAATAAACCAAAATACTTTTTAGTTTATTAGATAAATAATAGTTTAATTATTTAAAAAATATAAGATTATTTCCTCCAACGATTCTTTAAAGTCACGGAACACCAAAATGTGCGATTTTCGTGGGAAGTGCCTGATTGTGTTACCTCAAAAAATGCAGGGATTTTATAATCCTTTAAAAACAACATCTAGAGCACAGAACGATGGCATAATAAACTGCAGGAGAAACCCTGCTGATATAAGAGGAATTCGAGTTAAATCTTTAATAGCTGGAATTTAGGCAAACCGCACTGGAAAATAAACAGATGAGCCAGAGCAACAAAAAATTCTGCCAAAAATAAACACGGTTTAAAAAAAATAATAGACATCTGTTCCTTCCTGGAATGCAAAGTCCCAAAACAACGACAAAAAAGCAGGTCAAACCCTGCCTTCCCGTTTCTCTCGGTGTGTGTGTGTGTGTGTGTGTGTGTGTGTGTGTGTGTTTTGGCTGATGCTGATGCTGGCGCTGTAATGAAGAGCACGGTAATAGGATGGAGCTCCAGGGAACTCATTAGGCTTTTCAATTAGTGAGAAATACACAAGGTAGAGTCCTCTGCTTTTTAGGGGCTTTAGGAACGGCCAGAGATGCCAAGAACGCTTCACTTTTCCCTCAGCGAGCGGATGTGACGACAGCCTTCACAGACCTCATACGCGACCCTGGATCACACAACCAGTCACGTGTCGCACCGGTATATTTGTGGCAATAACAGCCAACAATACATTGTATGGGTCAAAATGATCGATTTTTCTTTTATGGCAAAAATCATTAGGAATATTAAGTAAAGATCATGTTCCATGAAGATATTTGGTACATTTATATTTGTGAGTGAATGCAGCACAATCGCGGACATAAATTGACAACTTTAAAGGCGTTTTTCTCAATGTTTCGATTTTTTTGCACCCTCAGATTGGAAAGCTTATTCATTCAGCTTTTAGATATGCATGAATATTAATTTTAAAAAACTGACCCATGAGACTGGTTTTGTGGTCCAGGGTCACACATATTCCTGAGGGAGAGACTCGCGGTGGGTGAAGGATCAGTGCGATGAGAGCAATCTCTCTCTTGAATCCAACACTGAAGTGAGTTAAACTGCAGTTCATCGGCTGGCCACTAGAGACAGGCTGCAGAAGAGAGTCAATCCCATAGACCTCCATGTTAAAATGCCCAACTTTACAGCAGAATGTGTTAAAACATGTTTACAGCCTGGTGCAAAAAGTGGTTTTGGTCTATATAGCTTATTTTGCCCTTCATGACGACTGTGAGGGGGGTGAATTTTTTTATAACTCCTTAAAGTTCTGCATAATTAAGGGCGTGGCCATTTGAGTGACAGGTGGATTGCCGCTGATGTCACTACTGTCGTTTGTCCGCTGTCTGTTAGCGTCACGGCACCTCAGCTAATCCGCCTCGCTGCACATTTACGGTTATCCGGGAGTGTGCAAGCCAAGATGGCGACGGCCGGCTCCTAAATCTAACTTTAGTGGCAGGTGACTTAAAGTCAAACCTTTTTAATGTTGTTTATATGTCTATGTGGTGTTTTTAATGTGCTTTAAGACAAACCATGTGTAAATTCTTTTTATCAGACATGAGTAAAGAGTATTTTCTCCTTAAAACTGCAGTGAACCAAAGACAGTCTCAAAAACACGCTTTGAAATCGCTGGTGTTTCTGACGTCACAAACTACCTTGTAACCAATCAGATCAACGTGTGATCGTCAACGAGTGGATCTCTGAGCTGAGTGAGTGAGTGGAGGCGGGGCTCATTTGCATATTCATAGAACCGCGAATACTAAACGAGGCAAGGGTGTCGTAAAAAAAAATTTGTCAAGGAAAAAAACGTTTAAATATATCAATTTGGCGATCAAAGGTGAGTTTTAAGGGATAAAATTATTGACCACAGGCAGACTTTAAGAAAATGTACCGGCCATCAATATTTTTTACCGGTCATGAAACGATTTTTGCAAAAACAATGACACCAAAATTTTAGATACCAGTGAAAATTGACAATTCTCTATTCCAATTTCGATACCACAGCTAAAACTAGCCTAACTAATACAAATTTAAAGCATTATTAAAGACAAGTATACAGTCAGTTATAAAATACGAAAAAATTATCAAATTAGAAGCAAAAACACAAATAAATACAATAGAACAACAAAGATACAAGCAGGTCTAACAGTAGTTTTCAGGTACAGAAATTTAATAAAGTAAGCAAATGTAAATAAATAACACTGCATTGTCTTCCCTCTATAAATTAAACATCCTTATTAATTAATCCTTATTAAAGTTAGAAATGTTATTCAGTCAAGAGGAGTGAGTGATTTTTTTATTTATCTTTTGTTGTTTGATTAACATTTAAAAAACAGACAGCAGGAATATTAGGAATATTAGGCTCCTGTCACTTTAAGAGCTAATGCACAGGTCCAGTATACTGATACACTCAGAGTTTACTTCTTGCAATTCAGCTTTTTGTTTACAGAATAAAAAAATAAAAATGTACTTGCAACTTTTTATTTCATAATTCGTACTTTTTTTCTCACAATTCTGAGTTTATATCTGACGATTCTTTTTTTAACTGTTTTTCTTGCGAGATATAAACTTTTTCTCCTAATTCTGATCTTAAATCTCGCAATTCTGTGTTTTGTTTATGGAATAAAAAAAAAAAAAAGTAATTGTGACAAATGACTTTTTTTCATAAAATTGGGAGTTCATATCTCACAATTCTGATTTGCTTCCTCGAGTTTACTACTTCTTGTTTTTTGTTTACGGAATAAAAAAATAAAAAAGGTAATTGCAACTTTTTATTTCATAATTCTTACTTTTTTTTCTCACAATTCTGAGTTTATATCTGACGATTCTTTTTTTTAAGACTGTTTTTCTTGCGAGATATAAACTCAGAATGTGGTGAAAATAATCTTCCAAATCTCAAACGGGCCAGAATTAGACTCGCCGAAGCTCATTTGTGCACAACAGCCGCGCTAAAACACTCAGCCGCCCATCATGAATGCGTGTGTGTGTGTGTGTGTGTACACTGGAATAATATTAATGTGCTATAACTCAGAGAGGAATCTAAACGCTGCGCTTCACACTGGCAGCAACAGCCAATCAAGTGAAGTATGAGGAAAATCCAACGCATCATTATCACTAATTGCTTAATGATGTCTTACAGTGTGTGTTGGTTCCCATATGACTCAACTAACAGCACACTGTTGCTCTGCCCTCTCTGTCAGATGTGTGTGTGTGTGTGTGTGTGTGTGTGTGTGTGTGTGTGTGTGTGTGTGTGTGTGTGCGTGTGCAGACGGACAGGTTGACACACGTTGAGTGCTCATTTCCCTCTCTGCCCTCAGGTTAGGAACAGACCTGTCAGTCACACGCACACACACACACACACACACACACACATCCACACACACACACACACACACACACACACACACACACACACAAAGGCTTATATTTTATTTTGCTCTGCAGTCATTAGAGAAGCGAGGAATATGCCTTGCATCATCCAGGGCCCTGCGATGCTCTCTGGGGCCCTGTGTGTGTGTGTGTGTGTCTGTGTGTGTGTGTGTGTGTGTGTGTGTGTGTGTGTGTCTGTGTGTGTGTGTGTGTGTGTGTGTGTGTGTGTGTGTGTGTGTGTGTGTGTGTGTGTGTGTGTGTGTGTGTGTGTGTGTGTGTGTGTGTGTGTGTGTGTGTGTACCCTCAGCTCTAGACCCATCAACCAAATTAAAGGTAATGAGTTGTCAGACAACAGAGAAAGCGTGGCTCCTTAAGGCTATAGGACTCTGAAGCGCTGGCCTATTCTCCATACGTCTCCCACACACACACACACACACACGCTGCGCGACCCACACGAGCCGGGCTGAGTGACTTTAATATGACTGGCCTGTTAGAGAGATTGGCTGCAGAGAGATATCAGTGATTGTTTTCCCCGAGTCAGTTGTTGGAGAAGTGCTTGTTAAGCGCTGGAGTTGCAGTCGTGTGTTCTCCTGCTCAGAGATTATTTCACTGTGTTGCACTTCATTGCATTGGCAGCCATTTTATTATAAAATATGTTGAATACGCCTTGCTAGTACTTTATGCAGTAATGTTATTTTGTAACATATTTTGTAGTAATTTGGGATTTTATCATTTAAATGTAATCATTTATATATTTTTGTGCTCATAACTAGTGTGTGTATATATATATATATATAAGATTATATTATATCTTTTTGTGCTCATAACTAGTGTATATATATAAGATTATATTATATATTTTTGTGCTCATAAATAGTGTGTATATATATATATATAATATTATATTATATTATATATATATATATATATATATATATATATACACACACACTATTTATGAGCACAAAAATATATAATATATTACAATTTACAATAGTGTATATATATATATATATAATATAATACTATATTATATTATATATTTTTGTGCTCATAAATAGTGTGTGTGTATATATATATATATAAGATTATATTATATATTTTTGTGCTCATAAATAGTGTGTATATATATATATATAATATTATATTATATTATATATATATATATATATACACACACACTATTTATGAGCACAAAAATATATAATATATTACAATTTACAATAGTGTATATATATATATAATATAATACTATATTATATTATATATTTTTGTGCTCATAAATAGTGTGTGTGTATATATATATATATAAGATTATATTATATATTTTTGTGCTCATAAATAGTGTGTGTGTATATATATATATATATATATATATATATTTATTTATATAATAATAATTTGATTGTAAAAAATAAATATTTTGCTATTTATTTTTAATTATAAAATTACATTTAAATTATATATGATTATAGTTAAATACACGTGTATTTAATTATGAAATAAAAAAGGAATTCTGACTTCTGTTTATTTGTCACATTTTTGACATTTTTCTCATAATTCAGATTTTACATCTTGCAATTTAGATTTTTCATAATTTATTTAATTATAAAATTATATTTACATTATATATATATATATATATATATATATATATACACATTTATGAAATAGAATATTTTAATATTTAAAGATTTTTCAAATGTTTTTGAAAGAAGTCTCTTCTGCTTCCCAAGGCTGCATTTCTTTGATCAAAAACACAGTTTTATTTTTCTATGTGCATATACTGTATGTTAAAATAATTTATTCCTGTGATCAAAGCTGAATTTTCAGCATCATTACTCCAGTCTTCAGTGTCACATGATCCTTCACAAATCATTCTGATATGATGATTTGCTCGTAGTTGTTGCTACTTCATATTTCATATTCATATTTCAGGATAAATAGAAAGTTCAAAAAAACATTTATTTGAAATGTATTGTTGATTTTTGCATCACTACAGAAATATCAGCACTCTTGTAATGCCATATAATAATACAAATATTTGTATTATTCAAAATAAAATGTATACTGTACCTATTTAACCCTTCTATTGCCAAATGTTTTTTTTTCTATTGCAGAAATACATACAGAAATGTTACAAAATAAAATACAAATATAAAAAAAAAGAACAAAAACAAAATATAGACAAACAACAGTATAAGGATAGATGAAGAAAAAGAAACAAACAAACAGGTATTCAGTAATTTAACATAATTTACTCTTTCTCTCGTCCCTGACTCCTCTCCTCCCAATCCTCCAAACAATAACAATAATAATAAAGATAGTAATGTGATTTTATGATTAATATGGCTATCTGTGCACATCCCCGGGTGGCCAATGCCAAATGATTTTGGTAAAGATTACGCTTTTATTATGTTATTTTTAAATTGTTCATCACAAAAATGACACATTGTCAAACATTGTCTTAGCTTTTCATTTGTGTGATTGTGACTTTACTAATCAGATGCGGCCAGCGGGACACAACAGGAGCCCTTCTCCTTTAAATGTGTGCATTGAGCAGTCTCTCTCTCTCTCTCTCTCATCAGAGACATCTGTCTGCTCCTCACAGGTCAGAATTAATACATGTTAATCAGCTCATTAGCTCTCACTGGCCCCTGGCCAAGCGTCTGCCGTCGAGAGCTCGCTTTGATCCCGAATCCGGGCCAGGTTTGGCCTTTCATGTGTCTGAATCACTGTTTACATTCCTCTACTCCACAATCAATATTAAGACAAAAGAATACATAAATCAGCTGGAGTCTGGAGTGCAATGCCAAATTAACAGAGCGTCAGAGTGCTTGTCAGTCTCTAAAAGAGGAGAAATAAGGTGGTTTTTATTCATATTCTTGTTTTGCAGATGTAAGAATCTGCGCTTCTGCTTTCTGTGCGATTAATGAAACTTGCTGTATTGTGTGACGACAGGAACTGAAGACTGAATAAGACTTCAGGTTCAGTGTGAGTGGAGTTTGTATAGCCTTTCATGGCTTCATTAATAATTTTCTATGAAGTGAGTCTGAATACTCGACTGAATGCTTGATCTTGAGGATTCATAGAAACGGTGCACAATGTCGGTTCATAAGCAGTTTATACCTTTCCCTGTCCTCCATCTTCCTTCAGCTCAGAGCTTTGCTGTGGATGCAGAACAATGTAAGACTGATTTTGTTTCTTGATATGAATAAAATCAGTCAAAAGTTGTTAAATATTCTCTTCTTTGAGCTCATTTGAGTTCCTTTTTAACTCATGAGGTGCTTTTTAAACATGTTCAAAAATAACAATAATACAAATAATAACATAAATTGCATATATTGCATGCAGAAGCCTAAAAGGGTATTTATGCTCATGATTCAGTCAGAGTTTAAACACATGACTCGTAGTTTATTTGAAAAGTATATGGTTATAAATATATTATTTAAAAAATCAATACTAAAAGGGGTTTTCATAGAGTCCAGGGGCGAGAAAAGAATTTTTTTTACCAAAATGTATTTTTAGGCCTGTCAAGGTTCTCAAGTTATTTACAAACCAATGAACTGAATTGAAAAAATCTCTTCAGGTTTATATTTTTAACATTAAATGTGCTATGTAATAATGTTTGTGTATTAATCGTTTTTTTTTTTTTTATTGCTAATGTATAAACAGCTTGTGTCGAAACTTTAAAAAACGAGACCTTCCACGATTTCCTATGATGTCTATGAAAGCCTGTATGATGTTTATGTGAAG
This sequence comes from Rutilus rutilus, assembly GCA_021464565.1. NCBI lineage: Eukaryota > Metazoa > Chordata > Actinopteri > Cypriniformes > Leuciscidae > Rutilus > Rutilus rutilus. The sequence continues at coordinate 31,660,584 of JAJAQA010000019.1, forward strand.
GACTCGGGACGTTTTTGCCGGGAAAATCAAAATGATGTGACAGTTACCTAGTATAGTTAAGATAGTTAACTTCCGGTCAATGACACACGAAATGAATGCTTACAATATTCAGGATAATGCCGAAAGAGCCATTCAATGTAATGTCAATGTGTCATACAAAGACATGGGATTAATTCAAAATAGTCTAATTTCGTCAGATATAGTCTCAAACTATCATAACAGTGTAATTTTAATGACCTCATCTGTCGACATGATGCCGATGAATCGCAGCAGAGCTGGTACAAATATCCACATTACTATAATCAGATGCTTAACAGCTGTTTTCTCATCGCTGTCATTTATATCGTGTGTTTATTGTGTTTATTGAGAGGATATCCACATATTCATCTAACCGTCGCTCTCAGCCGCGTGACGTCATCGGGATGTTCGCTAATATCGCTAAGTTATTTCCAGCTTCTTTTTACTTCTAAGCAAACAACGAAAATAACTTAGTCTGGGCTTTGAATCACGGTCATTCTCTTGTGTGTTACGTGTGTTTGAGCAGTAAGTTGCTGCACTACAGTTCACTTAACGGCCAGCGGTGTCGCTAATAACAAGGGTTTCTCAATTCCTCATGTATTAGCAGTATAGCTCCTAGAAAAATTCACAATTTGTTATCGCAACTTTGTCAAATCAACCTAGATAATTAATATTGTATCTTAAAAATTTAGTTTAATGAACACAAAATGTCAAGGCAACCCGGTTATTTACTTTAAGTTAAACCAACAATATTTCTTTACAGCATGGGTACAAAAAATACAACATTTTGATCGCTTTAATTCAGTGACAATATAAATTATAATAGGCCCTATATTCTAACCCTTTAGCTGGCAATCTCCATACACATGTTCGAAACCTGGGCGTAACTTTTGAGTCTGCTCTGACTTTCTTCACACAGATCAGTGGTGTGGTCAGAAGTTGCTTTTATTAGTTAAAGAATATTGTGAAAATTAAGGTGTTTTTATCACCCAGAGACATGGAGTCTGTGATACATGCTTTTATTTCATCAAGATTAGACTACTGTAATGTACTATACTTGGGTGTCTCACAGTCCCTATTGTCAGGTCTTCAATAGTTCAAAATGCTGCTTCAAGATTGTTGACAGGAACAAGGAAAAGCGAACATATTTCGCCAGTATTGTTCTCTCTCCTTGGCTTCCAGTTAAACATCGTATTGAATTCAAAACACAATTTTTTGCTTATTAGGGATTGCATGGACTGGCTCCTCCATACATCTCTGATCTCCTTTATTCCCACCATAATGCTTTTAGAAAACTTAGTTCAACCAGTAAGCTGACTGTTCAAGGACACGTTTAAAACTGAAAGGAGATCGTGTCTTTTCAGTGGCCGCTCCACAGCTTAGGAACAATCTGCCATTTTACACAAAGACTGCACCATCATACACTGATTATAAATCTTTGCTTAAAACCCACTTATTTACTGCAGCTTATGGTCATAAGTGGGCCTAGTGGTATAAATTGTAGTGTGTTGCTTATTTGTGTGTTTTTATGTTTACTCACTGTTTTACCCCTGTTTACACTTTGTACAGCACTTTGGCCAACAGCTGTTGTTTTTAAATGTGCTCTATAAATAAATATGACTGACTGTCTGACTGACTGATAAATATAATATTTACATTTGTAATAATAATAATACTTAAAAAAACACATTTACATTTATTCAAAATTCATTGCTTTTATCCAAAGCGACTAACAAACGACTTACAAACAACATGTTCCCAGTTCAATCTAATGCAGTATTTATATATATATATATATATATATATATATATATTTTTTAAGATAATAGATATAGAATAGAAGTTAAAGTGTTAGTATTAATGGATCAAGATGCGTCTTCAGCCGTTTCTTGAAAATGGACACGGCCACTCTAGTTGAGAAACAGACCAGGAAAAGGTCAGAGAAAGAGATTTAGTGCCTCTTTGAGATGATGGCACCAAAGGACGGCATTCACTTGCAGAGCGCAAGTTTCTGGATGGCACGTAAGCCTGAAGTAATGAGTTTAGGTAAAAGGGAGCAGAGCCAGTGGTTGTTCTGTAGGCATACGTCAGTGACATGAATTTGTTGCGAGCGGCAACTGGCAACCAGTGCAATTTTGTGAGGAGAGGAGTGACGTGTGTCTCTTCGGCTCGATAAAGATCGCTCTGGCCGCAGCATCTGGATCAGTTGCAGACGTTTGACAGTGATGCTGGAAGACCAGCCAGGAGAGCATTACAACAGTCCAGTCTGGACAGAACAAGCGCTTGGATGAGGAGTTGTGTAGCTCTGATTAGGAGGGCCTGATCCTCCTAATGTTGTATAAGGCAAATCTGCAGGACCGGGCAGTTCTAGCAATGTGGTCTGTGAAGTTCAATTGATCATCAATCACAACTCCAAGGTTCCTGGCTGGCCTTGATGGAGTTATGGATGATGAACCTAGCTGAATCAAGAAGTTGTGGTGGAGTGTTGGGTTGGCCGGGACCACGAGTAGCTCTGTCTTTACAAGGTTTAGTTGAAGGTGGTGGTCCTTCATCCAGCCAGAAATGTCTGTCAGGCAGGCTGAGATGCGAGCAGCTCCCGTCAGATCATCAGGCTGGAATGAGAGGTAGAGTTGTGTGTCATCAGCATAGCAGTGATAGGAAAAGCCATGTTTCTGAATCACAGATCCTAGTGATGTCATGTAGATGGAGAAGATAAGTGGTCCAAGCACTGAGCCCTGAGGCACCCCAGTAGCTAGATGTTGGGTCTTAAGCCCGGGACTCACCAAACCGATGCCAAAGAACTAGCGCTGATGAAAGCCGACTGTGTTGTCGCCTCGCGTCGCCTGCGTCGGGGGGAAAAAGCTGCACTTGAACACACCAAGAGAACTACAGCCGACTGTCAGCTAAGTAAATGAGACAACTGTCTATTTCTGAAGATATATTCATCTATATTCATCATTCAAAAAGGGAAACCGACGCTGCAGAAACACACACCATAAACAAAGCAGTGCGTGCTTACCGTTGCGTTTTGAAAATCAATCCTGATAAATACTTTCTTTATTCCACTCTGCTCATGTCAATATTGAAATATTCGCCAAGGAACACTCAGGTAAGATGACGTAACATTAGAACAGCCTTCTATCTGGACCGTTTTGACTTCTTTGCTCGCTGTTTTGCTATTATTCTCGTGCACTGACTCGTTCACGAACAGCCAATCAGAGTTCTCTCTCTCACCGACGGCCCGACGCCTATTCAACATGTCGAATCGACCGAAAAAAAGCCGACGAGGACCAATTTCAGCCGACTGTGCGAAACACACTGAGAAAACTTAGTCGGCCGACGCAGTGTGTCTTGGCTTGGTGTGTCCCGGCTTTAGACACCTCACCCCTCCACGACACCTTGAACGACCTTCCTGAGAGGTAAGACTTGAACCAGTGGAGTGCGGTTCCCGAGATGCCCTTCGTCTTTAGGATTGCCAGGAGGATCTGGCCGAGAGCAGTCTCAGTTGAGAGACCGCTTTTGAAACCAGACTGGTTGTTGTCCAGGAGGTTGTTCTGTGTAAGGAAGGAAGAGATCTGGTTGAAAACAACTCGTTCAAGTGTCTTGGTGACGAATGGAAGAAGGGATGTGTCTGTAATTTTCCAGATGTGCTGGATTGAGAGTGGGTTTCTTACACGAGCCTGCTTAAATGCTGTGGGAAAGGTACCAGTGTGAAGAGAGGTGTTGATTATGTGCGTAAGTGCGGGCACAACTGAGGAAGAAATGGCTTGAAGTAAATTAGTGGGAATAGGATCAAGCGGACAGGTATAGTAGGGCGATTGGAAAGGAGGAGTTTGGAGACTTCTGCCTCTGAAAGCAGAGAGAAGGAGGGTAAAGTGTGTGTTATCTGGTAAGATGTGTGTGTCAGTTTGTGGTTTGGTACATTTTATCTCTATAATATCAAACTTGATATTTTTCTCACACATGGGTTTTTATAAATGAAAATATAGAGCGGCCTCATAGGTGGAACATCCGGTTTTTGTGTCATTTGCATCAGTTGTTGCACCTGTATTGAACAGTGATGCTGAATATGCATGATTGACAGTTACAGTGAGCGTATGCATGGCTTCTAACACATTCATTGATTGTTTGATCAACTCTCATTACATTTGTCCGTGTCTCAGTCGGTGAAGACAGGTTTCACCTGGCGATGTGCCCAAGACTACCTCTTAATGTTTTATTTAAGACCATTTGACCTTAAAGAAGGAAGCGCGGATGAAGAACAAGAGGGATCGTTTCCAGTACTAAATGCCAGGACTATCATTAGGAGTATTTGAGGCTGCAGGGGTTTCGTGAAACATTGATTAACATTAACATGATTTGCATGTTGTGCAAGATCTTTGGTCGCTGTAACAAATTATTCATGGCAGTCGTTAAGGTCATACAAGATACAGATTAGGCCGGTGGTTTTACTGTAGAACATATTTACATTGGAAAAGATAATCTCACGCACGTGGTCTGAAGGGGGAAGAGAAAAACAAAGGAGTTTTTATGTGGTGGTTTTTCACCCAAAAAAACGAGGTCATTTACTTACTCTCATGTTGTTACAAACCCAAACATGAACACAAGAAGCAAATACCAGGCAGAATGTGAACGCTGCACTTTCCCAAATAACAAAAAAAAAATTTGTTTGTGTGGGAAAAAAAATCCAAGTTTTCAGAGTTTTAGTGTCAGTACTACATTAAACTACTATATATAATGTTGAATATAATGTATAATAATGCAATGGGGGAATATTTGTGTGTCCTGATAATGCCAAATGTCTGATGTTACCAGTAAAAGTGGTGCATTATTTTAAATATATCTAGTCAGTGACAGAGTTCAAGCATATTCATCTAAAATAATTCTGTATTTTCAGCTTCAGAATCATGAATATTGTTATTCTGGTGTCTCTATTGTCCTGTGCATTGGGGTTTCCAGCACCAAGTCCAAGTCTATTCATTTACACACACAATGAAATACCAAATTTAACATTTTAATCAACAGTTCATTTTTTGTTAACCTTTTATCATATGTCTTGGAGTATTGAGTCTCATTGAGTTCAATATGGTGATATGTATCGAATCGTGAAACGAGGGTATCGCTACACCCCTAGTCAACGATGAGAGAAGTTTCGTTTTGGCTAAACTATTCTTTCAAGAACCCAGACACAAGACTTGGAGAAACATAAAGCCTTCAGTTTCGTTATTAAAATTAAAGAGGACATCTGCTGTGATAGAGACACCAGAAAGCATTATAAATCTGCTGGACTGCTTGCATTCGCTCTTCTTCTGTCAGGAACGTGTTCAAGCCATATTTCAGAGTTTGGCGTTGTGTTTGGAGGAGTCTGGCTCATTGTGGATTCAGAGTCTGTTCTGTTCTCCTGCAGGAGGAGATGGGTTCGTCTCGAGAGAGACTCATATCAATGCATGCGAGTTTTGAGCTGAAGTTCAATCAGTTTTTACTCTTACATTTTACTCCAACATTGTGTTCGCTTTAGTGGTGAATGACATGATTAATTAAAATGACAGATCACATTCATATTTCTTGAAGCATTTGAAGTTTAGCACAGCCTAATTGAAAGGGTCTAGAGAGAGAGAGAGAGAGAGAGAGAGAGAGAGAGAGAGAGCGAGAGAGAGAGAGAGAAAGAGAGAGAGAGAGAGAGAGAGAGAGAAAGAGAGCGAGAGAGAGGGAGGGAGGGAGAGAGAGAGAGAGAGAGAGAGAGAGAGAGAGAGAGAGAGAGAGAGAGGGAGGGAGGGAGGGAGGGAGAGAGAGAGAGAGGGAGGGAGGGAGAGAGAGAGAGAGAGAGAGTTATGCATATAGTCCAGTGAACCAAATGCTTTTGATAAATGCATGGTCTTATACTGCCCTCTACAGTCCAGATATGAACCTCTCATTTATCAGCAAGTTATGATAAACTTTTATTTAAAAAAAAAGTTTTAAAAACTTCACAATTTCTCTACTGTTAATTTATTTGTACTTTCTTTGGAATTGACAATTATTATTATTATTATTATTATTATTATTATTATTATTATTATCATAATCTGAAACAGAGCACTTCAATGTATGTCTATAAGTTTGACACATTTGGCACCACATTGTTAAAGCATTTAGGATACAGTTATAAATAAAATAATTGTATATGTAAAATTGATATTGAATTAAAAAAAATCTAGAATCTAAAAAGTAATGTAGATAATTGAGCTAATATGCAAACTGATTTGGTGCCTTTTTTAGTCTTTAGCCTTTTAGACCATCCCACCATATTCAAGACCTGACATATCTCACTGAGGAAATCACACTTCTCCATCTGACACTCGTCCACCCAGAAAACAAACAAAACAGTGTGTGTGTGTGTGTGTGTGTGTGTGTGTGTATGTGTGTGTGTGTGTGTGTGTGTGTGTGTGTGTGTGTTAGTCACTGCAAACTTCCCTGATCGGGTGACACACATCATTGTATCAGTATACAGCATATCACACATATGCTGTATAGAGACAGAGATAATGATATAATATAATATAATATAAAATAATATAAAATAATATTATATTATATAATATAATATATTGTAATTTTGGTTTGGAGGACAGAGATAATATAATATAATATATAATATAATGTAATGTAATGTAATATAATATAATATAATATAATATAATATAATATAATATAATATAATATTATATATTGTAATTTTGGTTTGGAGGACAGACATACTAATATAATATAATATAATATAATATAATATAATATAATATAATGTAATGTAATGTAATGTAATGTAATGTAATGTAATGTAATGTAATGTAATGTAATATAATGTAATGTAATATATTGTAATTTTGGTTTGGAGGACAGACATACTAATATAATATAATATAATATAATATAATATAATATAATGTAATGTAATGTAATGTAATGTAATGTAATGTAATGTAATGTAATGTAATGTAATATATTGTAATTTTGGTTTGGAGGACAGACATACTAATATAATATAATATAATATAATATAATATAATATAATATAATGTAATGTAATGTAATGTAATGTAATGTAATGTAATATAATATAATATAATATAATATTATATATTGTAATTTTGGTTTGGAGGACAGACATACTAATATAATATAATATAATATAATATAATATAATATAATATAATATAATATAATATAATATAATATAATGTAATGTAATGTAATGTAATGTAATGTAATATAATATAATATTATATATTGTAATTTTGGTTTGGAGGACAGACATACTAATATAATATAATATAATATAATATAATATAATATAATATAATATAATATAATGTAATGTAATGTAATGTAATGTAATGTAATGTAATGTAATGTAATATATTGTAATTTTGGTTTGGAGGACAGAGATAATAATATAATATAATATATAATATAATATAATATATAATATAATATAATATAATATAATATAATATAATATAATATAATATAATATAATATATAGTATAATATAATATATAATATAATATAATATAATATAATATAATATAATATAATATAATATAATATATAATATAATGTAATATAATATATTGTAATTTTGGTTTGGAGGACAGAGATAATAATATAATATAATATAATATAATATAATATAATATAATATAATATAATATAATATAATATAATATAATATAATATAATATAATATAATATAATATAATATCTTGTAATTTTAGTTTGGAGGACAGAGATAATATAATATAATATCTTGTAATTTTGGTTCGGAGGACAGAGATAATAATATAATATAATATAATATAATATAATATAATATAATATAATATAATATAATATAATATAATATCTTGTAATTTTAGTTCGGAGGACAGAGATAAGGATATAATATAATATATTATGTAAATTATAAGATGGCTTTGATGATGGCTATTATTTTTTTAAATATTGCAATTTAGGTTTATATTTTTCTGTTTAGTTTTGCTTTTTATTTATTTCCAGTTAATAATTTTAATGATTCAATTTAAACTCATTTCAGTTTATTGACAAGGCAACATTTCTAATTTTCATTAAGTTTAGGGTTTGCAACCAATATTTAGTTTTATTTAAAGATAATAATCCTGCCTAATCCTGTCACTCAGCTTGTGACAACTAGCCCTGGTCTCCCCAGTATATAGAGTCAATTAGAGTTTCCTAAATAAAATATTTTTTTTTCTTCTTTTTTTTAAACCAAGGTATATGTGTTTAGAAATCAAACATGTAAACAATTAAGTATGAAAAATGTAAAAACTGCATCTATACAAACCTGCAGCGTTTAATTAAATCGCATTTTAAAAGCCATTCTCAATCTCAACTCTATTCTGAACAACTTTTTTTTATGTTTTATTTTATTTTATTGAACAATATGTCATGTACAAACAATATGGCAACAAAAATATATAATTACACTATGACAATAGGATCCTTGATCCGTCCCGGAAGTCCAGTCCGCATATTTCTCACCACGCGCACTGTGTGTAAACCAAGCGGGAAGGAAGTCGACCGGAAGTTGAAGTCGGCCGGGTGCCGACATCTTGTAGCAGAACTTCACCTGCAGTTAGCATCCCATTGACTCCCATTCATTTTGGCGTCACTTTGACAGCGAATAACTTTACATCTGAGGCGTTTAAAGACTCCATTGGTCCATTATTTATTTCTAAAGAAACACGACAATGTATAAAATGCTCCATTACCTTGTAGCTTATGTTATGGCCCTGTAGAAGCAGTTTTAGTAAAAGTAGGCTAACGATTGCGTCATACCCACGCGACTCTCTGTCGCACAGTAGAGAGATTACCGTATGGACAGGAGGAGAAGCTCGCGAGCAATCGGGAGGACGTCGAGGCAAAATGACAATATAATTAATCAGAATACCTAGCAAAAGTTGCTCCTGCTCCAGCTCATGGACACCGCCTACTCACACTCTCCGTCTCTGCAAGTTTCGGAAGGGAATGATTCAGATTTCTCTTGGCACAGCTACTAGAAGACAGACGGGTTGCTCACGTGGTCCGTGTAACGCTTTGCTCGGTTTGAGTCTGCGCGTCAGGAAAGGAAGTGCTAAGAAATCGCTGAAAATGGGCTTCACTTGTCTCAATTGAGTTCCAATGGGGTCGCTGTGTCCATTTCTTTTACTGTCTATGGTGTAAACACGGAAGTCGCTCTTATTGAACCGGAAGTGCGTTGGCTTTCACTTACTGTCATCGTTCAGTCTCGTGCCACTGAATTACAGTATCGCTGAATGAAGCCATGCTGCGCTTAACAACCCTGTGTTTAGTTGTCCTCTGCGTGTCTCGGGGTAAGTTAGTGTGTTCCTCTACTTATACTGTTAGTCAGATGGTGTTTGTGAGATTGACGTGTTTACGTGTTAGCTCGTGACGTGTTTACTTGTGAATCACTTCACTGTATCCAGAAATCTGTGCGTTTACTTTGCATTTTAGCTAATTATTAGTCATCTAGAATACGAATTTCTTTCCACGTTTGCAAATCCTGACAGCAGGTTTTGTTGTAAAGGTGGTCAAGAGTGTCACTGGTTAAACCACATTCCTGTTAGTGGAAATTGTGTAAACAAGGACTGCTTGACTTCCTGTTTGAGGCCATTGTTTACACTTTGCGAACTTAGGACGTGTTTAATATTGCCGAAAAAACACCAAAACCTGCTTTGCTGGTCCTAGCTGGTCTTAGCTGGTTTAAGCTGGTCTAAGCTGGTCTCCCAGTCTCAAAAATCCCCTTAAACCAGCCAACCAGCTTAATGTCATTTAGGCTTAAGATAGCTATAAAGATATAGATCTAAAAACTGATCTCAATATTAAAGAATAGCAGAGTTCACACACAGCTATAACGATCTAGAGAAACGATATCGTTGGAATCACTTTCAGAACGATTTTATCTGATGAACGATAAAAACATTGACAGCCAATCAGAATCCGTCCTGCTGTAACGAGCTCGCGCATTTTAAAGACAGACGAGCACGCGCTCAGAATAAACAAAACAATACAGGCCTATCAATACACACACTACCAGTCAAACGTTTTGGATCGGTAAGATTTTAATGTTTTTAAAAGAAGTCTCTCCTGCTCAGCAAGGCTGCATTTATTTGATTAAAAAAAAAAAAAAAAAAACGTCATATTGTTAAATATTATGATAATTTTAAATAACTGTTTTCTATTTTAATATATTTTAAGATGTAATTTATTCCTGTGATCAAAGCTGAATTTTCAGCATCATTACTCCAGTCTTCAGTGTCACATGATCCTTCAGAAATCATTCTAATATGATGATTTGATGCTCAAGAAACATTTATGATTATTATGGTTATTTAAATTTGTATTTTCAGGATTCTTTGATGAATGGAAAGTTCAAAAGAACAGCATTTATTTGAAATAGAATCTTTTCTAACATTATAAATGTCTTTACTGTCACTTTTTGATCAATTTAATTCATCTTTGATGAATAAAAGTATTGATTTATTTTATTTCTTTCCCCCAAAAAATAAAATAAAAATTCTTACTGACCCCAAACTTTTGAATGCTAGTGTTTAATGTTACAAAAGCTTTAGATTTCAGATAAATGCTTTCTATTCATCAAAGAATCCTGAAAATTGAAATGTAAATAACTGTTTTCAACATAGATAATAATCATAAATGTTTCTTGAGCAGCAAATCATCATATTAGAGTGATTTCTGAAGGATCATGTGACACTGAAGACTGGAGTAATGATGCTGAAAACTCAGCTTTGATCACAGGAATAAATTACATTTTACAATATATCCACACTGAAAACAGTTTTAACAATATTACTGTTTTTTGTTTTGTTTTGATCAAATAAATGCAGCCTTGGCGAGCAGAAGAGACTTCTTTTAAGAACGTTATCTTACCGATCCAAAACTTTTGACTGGTAGTGTATATAATATATTTTAGCTGGGAAGTCATCATGTATCTCTCAGTAAATCAGTTAGAAATGACAGACGGGTGGCAAATTAAAAGAAAAAGCAACATGAAGTGTCTTAGTTCTGTGTTTTAACTCCAGAAACGGCTTCAGTGATTTAATTGGCTTTATTCTACAAGTCTGAGAAACTCACCATTCATCCATAAGATATTCCCTCAGTGGGTATATCCACTGATGATGCTATAGGCTTGAGCGGTGTGCTAGCACAAGATTTTTATTGTGATTCTCTCTCTCTTGTGGTATTTTTCAGTTTGCACCAATCCAGTGCCAAACAATGAACCACCAGGCACAGAGAAGAAAACTACTCCACTGGACGCAGAAAATGGCAATAACCTTCCACAAACATCAAATAATATCTCTGAAAATAAAGATAATCCTGACGACAGTAAATATCCAGCACCTAAAACACCTCCGAATGCTCAACCGGTCAAAGCTGAACCAGGGAATGCAGATGGAAATAGAGAAGATCAGACCTTACCTGACAAGAATGAACCAGATAATGGGGCAACCGACCCTAAAACGCCTGAAGAGGGTTCAGAAGAGAAAGGGCAGAAAACAGCTGAACTTGAAAAGAAACCTCTGGAAACGTCTGATGGAAAAGGCAGTAATGAAGTCGGAAGTGAAGTAAAGATGCCGTCCACACCTGTCCAGAATAAAGCTGGTGAACAAAACAACCCTGAAGATGATGAACTTGGTGAACCTGGTGAACCTGGTGAACTTGGTGAACCTGGTGAACCTGGTGAACTTGGTGAACCTGGTGAACCTGGTGAAGATAAATCAAAGACAGACACAAAAAAGGAGACTCCTGGAAATGGTGAACCAGCAGCCTCTAAACCTGCTGAAGATAAAGGAGAACATGATCTAAACGACGCTAAAAAAGAGGAGCCAAACACACCTGAACTCAGTAAAGCAGGTGAAAAAGAAACGGGTAAAGATAAAACTGAACCAAGTGTTGAAGAGGGTCAAACCAAAGATGAGCAGAATGTTGGTGAGAAAGCCGACTCTGAAGGTCCTGAAGATGATGAGGAGAACCAGACCGAGGCTCCTACGGACAGCCAAGAGGTACAAAATGATGATGATCCTGAGGAAGATGATGGTGAAGGAGACGATACAGGTGATATTCCTTCAGATGACCAGGGTAAACCTGACCACAAAACAGAGAACCTGGTAAAGGACAGAAAAGCAAATGAGGATGACGAGTTCAAGGAGAGCGCAGAGAGCAGCCACTTCTTCGCCTATCTGGTGTCGGCCATCATTCTGGTGGCGGTGCTTTATATCGCCAGCCACAACAAGCGCAAGGTTAGGGCGCCTCTCATCGGACAGAGCTTTTACTGCTGCTTTTTAATAACCCAGTGAAGTGACTGTTATTCCTTTCACACCCTCTCCTTATAGATCATTGCTTTTGTCGTCGAGGGTCGGAGGGCAAGAGGCTCACGGAGACCCAAAACATCGGATTACCAAAAACTCGACCAGCATGTGAGTAGCGATGCGCGCACGCAGAGAGTTAACGCTTCTGTTAATGTTAATTTATTTTGTAGGCAAACTTTTAAAGGGATACTCCACTTTTTTTGGAAATAGGCTCATTTTACAACTCCCCCAGAGTTAAACCGTTGAGTTTTACCGTTTTCGAATCCATTCAGCCGAACTCCGGGTCTGGCGGTACCACTTTTAGCATAGCTTAGCATAGATCATTGAATCGGACAAGACCGTTAGCATCTCTCTCAAAAAAATGACCAAAGAGTTTCGATATTTTTCCTATTTAAAACTTGACTCTTCTGTAGTTACATCGTGTACTAAGACCGACGGAAAATGAAAAATTGCGATTTTCTAGGCTGACATGGCTAGGAACTATACTCTCATTCCTGCGTAATAATCAAGAAACTTTGCTGCCGTACCATGAGTTCAGCAGGCGTAATGATATGACACAGCTGGTTCAGATGAAATCATAAAAACAACAGCCTGATTTTGCTCATGTAACTGATCAGAGTTAATCAAATAAAGCGGTCGAAAAAAGTAAACATTTGTTGCACGTTATATGTTATTCATTGTAAATTGTACATTTTCTTCCATTGAAAAATTAAATTGTGTCTTTTTTTTATTCTGTTTTGCAGTGAGAAAGTCCAGTCAGATGAGTGAGCAGGGGATGAATGGAAATATTTGAACTGTGATCTTGAAACTTGAATTATTAATAATGCGGCGTATATTAACACTCACGAACGCTGTACAGCAGATCCTCACTAACTCATCTAAAAGTGACGCTCATAGCATGTCAGGTATGTTGGAAACATAGATCTATGATAACTGGGGTCATGATCTTCATTCATTTAGTGTTACAAATACATCAATCAAATTCATAATACCGGTACTGTCTATGTTGGTTCAATCTGTGGCCTCTTTCTATTTAATGATCAAGCCTTTTTGGTGGAGTTTCCTTGTTTGTTTTCTCTTTTCTCACGTTATTGCTGGACGAGTTGTGTCATACAGAAGGAAACTGCGTGTATATTTTTGAGAGTGTGTTGGTTGTTGATGTTTAATGGGAAACTGGGAATGATTTTTGAATCAGAATGGTTCTGTACGAGTTCTTGAAGCTGATCACACATGTGTAGGGCGTGTGGATTGCACTTTCTGTCGGTGTAGATGAGTGCAGGAGTGAGCTTTTGACATGCTCCTGCGTTACAGATATTCTGCACACTAAGAATGATGATCAACAATAAGGATATTTTCAGTTCAGATTCACACACAAATATTAGTGCTGGGTTACATAATATATGTGTGTGTACTGTGTATAATTATTTTGTATATATGAATACACACACATGCATGTATATATTTAAGAAAAATGTGTTATTTATATATAAAATATTTATTTTATATATAATATAAATGATGTATATATACAGTATATACATGCAAATATTTCTTAATGCATATGTTAGTATTTATATATACGAAATAATACACACTACACACACACATATATTATGTGAAAACAAACTTTTAATTTGGATGCGATTAATAGCGATTAATCGTTGCCCAGCACAAAAATATATATATATATATATATTTTATGTTTATGTGTCAGAGAGAAGTGTTTTTATATTTTCTGTTAAACATTACATTTTCTTTAGCAAAAAAAAAAAGGTACACTAATTTATGTTTTAAAGAAAAAAAAGCCCTTTATAATGTCCAAAAAGTCTCAGAACGACCCTTTAAAATACTTCAGCCCTGATTCTGACAAGTTGCACTTTTCATTCATCAAAACGCTGTTCAAGCAAGCCGTCCTGTTCTGGAGTAAACCCACCGTTCAGCTGACGAGGAAACCACATTCGTAGTGAATTATTGTTCTTCATTTAAAGATGTTTTTCGGTGTATAATAACCCGTGCTGGATTCATGGATGAGATTCTTGTGCCAAATCCAGAGGGTGCCCAGAAATGAGTAACAAAAGGACAGATGCGGATATTTTAAATGGGATGCGGAAAATGGATATTTTATGGGGTGCCATGTTGTCCGCTAGCGCACTCTCGCTGTGCCTACTGTGATGCCCGCTGTGTTCTCTGTGGAGCCTGTGATTTGACGTTTAACCAGTGGCTTTGCACAACCACTTTTCTTGAAATGAAGGAGCTATTTTGAATTATTATGTGTGTAACGAATGTGACGGGGTTTACCTTATACCTGATTACTGTGGTCTGTCTTTTACCACTATTGCAACCTTTTCACGAGTGATGTTCTTTCTACACTGAAAAGAAAATTGAATAAAGTTTTTTTTTTTTCCTCTGACTCGTCTTTGTCACCTGAATATGGGGTTATTATTGTTAACAAAAACTGAAACTTGAAAAAAAATCATTGGTTGAAATAAAATAAACATTTACAAAAAAAAAAAAAACGTTATATTTCTGCAAATTTTTCCATATTTTCTGAGTTTAAGTTAAAGTACTAAAATAATTCAAAAGGACATTGAGAAAAAAAAAACACTGCTTGTTCAAATTATTTATTTAAAATGAGCTAAACCAACTCAATTTCAATAGGCTACATTTTATCCTGACTTAATTTCACTGTGTTCAATCCACTTAAATACATGTGAAACTGAAGTTTACTTCTTTTATTTGTGTTGGGACTACATGAATGATTTTTGTTGCATTAAAAGGGACAGTTCACCCAAAAATTTAAGTTCTGTCATAATTTACTCAGAATGGCTACGCATTTTTTTTAAATTTTTTTTTATCTGAATATCAACATTAGTGAGATTTAGTAATTCGAAACAGGTTTTTGAGGTTAATTTATCTAATTTTGTGTCCCTAAGAAAATAGTGATCTATGACTCTGAATTATGTTGAATAGCAAGGCATATTTGTTAATGAAGGATTTGTGGACAGATCAATATTTTGGATTTGTGGAGTAAAAGTTATAGTTTTTATTTTGAAGTAAAAAGATAAAGTTAGACCATTGGGGTAAGATGGTCGACCAGAATCGGCACAGAAGGCATGCTGTCACTAGTGTTATTATTTTAATATTTACTGTAATAATTAATTGGGTTATTATTCTGTACTTCCATGAATAAGATATACATTTCATACATCTTTAATTAAAACCTAAAAATTTTGTTGAGTGTAATCATTAAATTTGCATTCATAGTGTTGCTATTTATGACGTATCTTCAATTAAAATGTGGGCAATTAATTAAGTAAATATTCATATGCCCGTATATAAGTCATAGAATAACATTTTACCTTTCAGATTAATCTCTTTTACTAGGGTTTGTCTATTATCTGTTATTCAATTATTATCAACTAAAGTGTCAAAATATATATTTTAAATACAATAGTTTATTTAGTATTTAATATTAATGAAACTAAAAAATATTTAAATAAGAAATATCAAAAGTAATTTAGACAAAATGTTTATGCTATAACAAATATAAAAATATCGCTATCAAAATGCTTCTATTTTATATTATTTTTCATTTAATACAACATTATTTGTAACATTATTATTATTATTATTATTATTATTACAAGTGAAACTTGAAAAATTAGAATATCGTGCAAAAGTTCGTGTATTTCAGTAATTCAAATTAAAAGATGAAACTAATATATTTAACTATATACATGCATGATTATACTTTTCAGTGGGCCGACATTTCTGTATTTAAAATCCTTTTTTGATTATTGATTTCATGTAATATTCTAATTTTCTGAGATTTTGAATTTGGGGTTTTCATAAGCTGTAAGCCATAATCATCCAAATTTTCACCTGTATAACAACAACACTAATAATAATAATAAATAATAATAATTGTAATATCCTATAAATGATTTCTATACGAATGCTTCCTGGTTTAATGGCAGTAAGTACACAGTTTATCAGTCAGTCACATATGACACACCCTGACTGTGATCGATCAGTCAGTGAGCATGAACACCTTCCCACGCCTGTGGAGGGAGACAGACAACACTGATCTGAGATCAGCTTTACACACACACAGGAAGAGGAAGTGAGGGAGTGTTTGAGATCAAGGATGGACACAGAGCCACAGAAACTACTTTAACGCTCTTTTATCCTCATGAAATACAGCTAAAGTCAATGGACGGGCTAGTGTGAATGTGATCTGACTGCCATTATTACCAGGGTAAGGCTTTTTAAAGCGTTATATTCCAACATTAGCCAGCTAGCTGCATATATATTCATAAACATTGCACATACCATAACAATCCACATATAGAATGAAAGCGTTTCTAGCTGTTGGGTAGTTTTTATATGACGCAAAACTATGTAATGTGAGTGTTTGCATGGGAAATATCACCTGTTTAGAGATGTTACACTGTATTTCACATCTTTATTTGATCCATTCTGTCAGCAGCACAGTAAATATTACACTACTCACACAGCAGTTTATTATACAAACTAGTGTAAGAATGTACATATATTTTAACACCTGGGTTTTTATTGATCAACGTATAAAGGCCCGTTCACACTAAGGACGATAACGATAAAGATAATAAGATATAGTTATAAAAATCGTTCTCAATATTAAAGAATAGCAGAGTTCACACACAGCTATAACGATAAAAGCACAGAGGAACGATATCGTTAACTTGAAATCACTTTCAGAACGATTTTATCTGGCTGATGAACGATAAAAACATTGACAGCCAATCAGAATCCATCCTGCTGTAACGAGCTCGAGCATTTTAAAGAGACAGACAGGCACGCGCTTAGAATAAACAGTACGATATATTGTCTGCTGGTGAACGCTAATATAGTTATCTTTATAGTTATCGTTCTTGGTGTGAACGGGCCTTTATGCTAGTAAATGTTTCTTGCACTAATTTACACGACTGTACTCCTTCTCGTTGTTTTGCTACTGTACCTTTAAGACTTCTATATGTATATGCATCCGTCATTCATTAAAGGCATAGTTCACCTAAAAATGAAAATTCTGTCATCATTTACTCACCCTCATGTTGTTCAAAACCTGTATGAGTTTCTTTCTTCTGCCGAACACAAAAGAAGATATTTTGAAGAATGTCAGTAACTAGACAGTTGGACAGTTTTCCTACTATGGAAGTCAATGGCTACCGTCAACTGTTTTGACTACCAACATTCTTCATATATCTTTATTTGTGTTCAACAGAAGAAAAGACACTCATACAGGTTTGGAACAACATGAGGGTGAGTAAACGATGACCGAATTTCCAGTTTTGAGTGAACTGTCACTTTAAGATGCTGAATAGGTGTTTATATGGCTGGGGTGAAATATATATTTCATTCAGAAATGGTGTTTTGTCTGTGATGTTTCCTCACAGGGTTGAAGGCGTAGATTGGGGACATGATGTTGGACCACGCTGACGTGAGTTTGACCCCAGAGGAGAGAGTGAGGGCCTTGACGAAGAAGGGCAGCTCGGTGGACATGAACGAAGCGGTGCCGGTGCGCAGATACTTCCGCTCGGGCATGGAGATGATCCGCATGGCACACGTGTACGGCGAGGAGGGCAACACAGAGCACGCCTACGTCCTCTACAACAAATACATCACGTGAGAAAGAAGACCTCTGAACCATACGCTGTTTTAAAGGGATACTCCACCCGAAAATGAAAGTTCTGTCATCTTTTACTCGTTCCAAACGAGAATGTGTCCGTGTTTTTGTTGTTGTTTTTTTGTCCTTACAACAGGGTTCGAACAAGGTGTTTAAAGTACTTGAAGTATATGGCTTTTTGAAATTGAAGTCCTGGAAAACCCTTGAAAACAGCCATTTTTATGAAGAAATACTTGAAAAGTGCTTGAATTATTGAAATTCAATTTATGGGAAATTTATTTTTCATTTTATTGATAAAACAATCTTTTCACACAAAATTAAAGCCGCAGTCCGTCTGATGTAGATATAGAGGCGTTTTGCATGGCTATGAGCGTGATATTGCTCATATAAATATCCAAGTATATGATACAGTTTTTATTCTTTAAGTCAATCATATATTCATGGGAGAAAAAATCAGTTTGAATAAGGAAAGCGATATCTTTGTCATATTATCCTTTCAATAGTTAAAGTAACCAGTCATTGCATGTGCTGCACTTTATTTGTACCATTTTGTTTTAATAGTTTATTAGGGGTTCAAGCATGAAATGCTGAAACCCTATTGTAATTGTAAGGATTTGTAAAACTGATCGTGCAGGCCAAACTGTAAGGCCTAGAGACGTGAAACCTGGCCAGATGGTAGGCCTCAATTTGGGGTGAACCTATCAGAGTATGACCCCGATTGGCCCATAGGTGGCGCTACAGCAACCAAAAGTACAAAATCGCTCATAACTCTTAGACCATTTGTCCTAGACTCAAGTGTGGCACCACTGTGATCCCTGGCTCAAGGCGGATTTAGGCAATTTCGATTTAGGCAGGAAAAATGTTCTGCTGAGTCGAATTTTGTCCAAAACCTACTTTTGCGAACTAGTCCCTGTTTTTTCACCCGATCGGAACCAAACCAGTCTAGGACAATTCTCTGGACTCTCTAGATCAATAATGATCGAAAAAATGTTGAACTTTTTTGCATTTGGGTGGCTGTAACAGGGTCATTTAGAAAATGGGCGTGGCAAAATACACTAAAAAGCCTATAAATCCTAAATGAAAACTCAGAACTTCACAGAAATTGGTGGGCATATGTGTCATAACATAGTAAACAATCATGCAAAATTTCATGGAGATCGGACCATAGGTGGCGCTATAACTGTAAAAAAGCTTTGAAAACCATATATTTCCTATGGTAAATTGCCTGTATTGGCTTTAAATGGACTTTTCCATCTATTATTTCAGTAGTTAAAGGCTTGCTAAATAAAACTTAATGTCTTAAATGCTTATGTGCTTAAAGGCCATAAATGCTTGAACCCTGATAAATGCTGCTTGCAGCTTTAATTTTTATTGATCTATTTACCTTTTTTAGAATTTTAAAGATAATAAAGATATTGTTTGATAAATGAGATCTCTGATTGTAGTCCTTGAAAAAAAAACCAAAAAATTGTGCTTGAAAAGTCCTTGAAAGTCCTGGAATTTGATTTTACAGTGTCTGTACGAACCCTGTAACAGTGAAAGCCAGTGGAGCCTGATGTGGTTTGCTTCCCAAAGTTTCTGTTCCCCGCAGAAGAAAGTCATGTGAGTGTGAGTAAATGATGACAGGATTTTCACTTCTGGGTGGAGTGTCCCTTTAACTGGAATGGGAGTGTGAGTAATATTGGTAATGTTTTAGTTTAATTGCAACAGGTTTAACTCCTGTTCTTTTTAACCCTGCAGACTTTTCATTGAAAAGATTCCTAAGCATCCAGAATATAAGCTGTCTAATATTGCAGAGAAGAAGGAGACGTTAAGGGTAACGAAGTCTAGATGGAAATTGATTGTTTTGATCAATAATCTCATCATATCTCGTTAGTGGTCTTAGTTTTGCTGTTGCTCCTCACACAGAAGCTAAAGGAGACGGCTTTCCCTCAAGCAGAGCTGCTGAAGAAACATTTATTGAGAAGATATGAGAGAGAATATGCGGAGTATAGCAGCAAAAAGGTGAGGCACATTGTCCCGACGCTGGTCAACATTATCATGGACTAAAAGGGATTTTTTTAAAAACCTGTCAAGAACACGTCATATTTCACCCCAAAACCAAAAGAAAGAAATCAGTTATTATATTTTGCATGGAGAGAATGAATCGAACTTTAGGGCCATTATTATTTTTGTGCATTGTCACGTTATTTACCTGAGAGTTTAACACATTTTCTTCCCCACTGCATCCGGACATTTATTTATTTAATTTCCATTATTCTGCATGAATATATGATATACACAACACATACATTAAAACCAGTGACAGGTGAAATTGATTATATCGTTATAATTAAACATTAAGAACCATTATTAATTATTATGCATTATTATTGGTGCTCAATTATTGAGTAATAATCATCATAATATTAGAATGATTTCTGAAGGATCATGTGACACTGAAGACTGGAGTGATGATGCTGAAAATCCAGCTTTGATCACAGGAATAAATTATAGTTTACTAAATATTCACATAGAAAACAGTTATTTTAAATTGTAATAATATTTCACAATATTACAGTTAACTTTGTTGTATTTCTAATCAAATAAATGCAGCTTTGGTGAGCAGAAGAGACTTCTTTAAAAAACATAATTATTTCAGACTTTTGACTTCCAGTGCATATTGTTTTTGACACTTTGTATTATTTGCAGCACTGCTTTACGAAATAATGCAAAATAAAATAATTATATATTTATTACAGTAATATTTTAATTTTAAATTAAAAATACAAATAATCGTCTATTATAGACTTATTTTTAAACAATAGTAAAACAGTAATTTTCTGTATGTATTATTGATTTATCGAATGAAATATGGATGTTTTTGGTGCAATCAATCTCAAAGTTAAAGATGCATGTATGGTTGGGAATCGAAAACCGATTCCAATTCTGGAATCAAATACTTGAGGTCAGGAATCGGATACTTGTTATAAAACGTAAATTTCGATTCCTCTCATCGATTCCTTTGTGAGCATTTCAATATGACTAAACAATTCAAATGCGAGACGAGCTGGCGCAGTTTTCAGAGCTGAAGGCATTTGTAACTATATTGGATCCGTGCAGCTCTTAAAGTGACAGCAGCCTAATATTCCTTCCGCCGTCTCTATAATAACACTAATCAAACAACAAAAGACAGAGAAAATTCACTCGCTGTTCTTGACTGAATATCTTTCCTAACTATATTTGTAATGTATATTTTATTTATAAAGTGCAGTTATTTTACATTTGATTACAGTTTCTGTAGCTGAATACCTGGAAATCACTTTATTTTAATCGTATCTTTGTTCAGTTGTATTTATTTGTTGCAATTGCTAATTTATTCTTTTGTTCAGAGTGTTTACCTGTCTTTAATAATGCTTTACATGTATATTAGTAAGGCTAGTTGTTTTTCTATGGTGTTTTTAAACCACAGGCAAACGTTCCTTGTGTAAGTGTTCTTTAGGCTGTTGAGTTTTGTTCATGATATTCAGCTACAATTAAATGTTTTGCAATAAGACTAAATGTGAATGATATATACGTTTTTTTTACCTTATTGGAATCGAAATTAGGAATCGATAAGCAGAATTGATATCGGAATCCAATAATTCCAATCCAATAATTCCAACCCTAGATACACAACAAGACTGTCCATTTTCAATTTTGTCATAAATAAAGATAAAAAAGTGTTAAAAGAAACTCTTGAACTTAAATGTTACAAAATGTGTGCAATGTAGAAGTGTAAATGTAGAACAATTGTTAAAATTCAAGCGATACCCAGCCCTCGATGCACGTGTGTTTAACCTCATGAATTGTGTTGTGGTCCACTAGCGTGCGGAAGCAGAAGTGCTGGAGCGTGAGTTGTCCCGTCAGCGAGAGCTGGAGCTGGAGAGGCAGCGTGTGTTGGACATGCAGAGGAGACAGCGAGAGCAGGAGCAGTTCAGCATGTTCGAGGACATGATCCGACAGAAGGAGCGGCAAGATCACGGACACCAGATCAGATCTCCAGCGTCCCAGCAGGAGGACTCGCTGCTCATACCCGGGATCCAGGGTCCACCGCTGCCCTATCTAGAGTCCCCCACCCCCCCTCAGAGCCCGCTGGCCAATCACAGCGCTCCGCCGGCCCCGCCGACCTTCGACCGCTCGCTTAAACCGGGTCATCTCAGCAGCAACAGTACGACTCGCTCTCAAACCTCACTACACATGAAGCAGCCTGATACTGTTGTGACGATATATCGGCCACCATATCGGCCGATATATGTTCATTTATCATGTTATCGTTATGTTTATTGTTTCTATTGTGACGATATATCGGCCATCATATCGGTATCGGCCGATATATGTTCATTTATCATGTTATCGTTATGTTTATAGTTTCTGTTGTGACGATATATCGGTCACCATATCGGTATTGGACGATAAATGTTCATTTATAATGTTATCGTTATGTTTAGGCCACCATATCGGTATCGGGCGATAAATGTTCATTTATAATGTTATAGTTATGTTTATAGTTTCTGTTTCTGTTGTGACGATATATCGGCCATCATATCGGTATCGGCCAATAAATGTTCATTTATAATGTTATAGTTATGTTTATAGTTTCTGTTTCTGTTGTGACGATATATCGGCCACCATATCGGTATCGGACGATAAATGTTCATTTATAATGTTATCGTTATGTTTAGGCCACCATATTGGTATCGACCGATATATGTTCACTTATAATGTTATAGTTATGTTTATAGTCTCTGTTTCTGTTGTGACGATATGTCAGCCACCATATCGGTATCGGCCGATATATGTTCACTTTTATCGGTATCGGCCTGATAAGAAAATTTTGCCGATATATTGAAGCCGATAAATAATGGATTGTTTCTTTCTAATGAGCACTGTTCACCATGATGGTTTTGAATTGCTTGAAATATGATTGGAATCACTTAAAAAAAAGAAACTACAGTTCAGAGCAACATGTGCAGCGCAAGTCTGTCATTTCGGCTACATAAAATTATCATGAGAATGTTATAATTGTGTGTTTGGGATGTGTCTTTTACTGGTGAGACTTTTGTTTTTGTAATCAGGCTCTCAAAAATGATATAAATATTTGGATTTATATTTATCGGCCAATATATCGGTAATCAGCTTTCAAATGTAAAGATTTATCGGTTATCGTATCGGCCAAAATGTTCATATTGGTGCGTCCCTAGTTGTGACAGTGTTTCTCTCTGTGTTTCAGCTACGATGGTTGATGGTTTACGGCAGATTGCTGTTCCTGCTGAACTCTGTGGCAAATTTCTGCGAATAGCCAATAGCAACACCATAAGAGCAGTGGAAACCTGTGGGATACTCTGTGGGAGACTGGTATGAAGGTCCTTCTGTCGGATTTCATACTTTTACGTCACCTACATTTCGGCTGTGTTATTTTCACATTTATGAACGCTGCAGATTATTCGATGTAATATCAACGGATAATTTGATGTTATCAACTAATTTGGGCTGTTATGGCTGTTAAAGGTATACTTCATCATTTTCCCTCATCATGCCATCTCAGATGTATATGACTTTCTTTCTTCTGTGGAACTGAGATTTTTAGAAAAATAATCCATCGCTGTGAGTCCATTTAATGAAAGTGTCCCAGACCCCCAGATTTGGCACTTCAAAAACCACACAAAACGAACATGACAGTAATCCTTGATGCAACAGTTTAGGAAATTAACACTTGACATAAACATCAGCATGTTGTAATTCATGACATAAGCGTGTTATTAAATGCAGGAAGTGATGTGGAAGCAGACTTCATGACATGCTGATATATACCTCAAGCGTGAACTCATGACAGAAGCAATGGTTTATTGTTTTAAGTTACAAATTGTATTTGTATTTTCACACTTACACACTCACATACTCACTCACTTACTTTCACTAACTCACTCACTTTCGCTCACTTGCTCACTACTTGCTCACTCACTCGCACACTCACTCGCTCGCTCACTCGCTCACTCACTCACTCACTTTCGCTCACTCACTCGCTCACTCACTCACTTTCGCTCACTCACTCGCTCACTCACTCGCTCACTCGCTCACTCACTCACTAACTCACTTTCGTTCACTTACTTTCGCTCATAAATGATGAGAGAATAAAATTTTTAGGGTGGAGTTTCTCTTCCCAATACTTTTGTCTGTATGGTATATCATGCATATATTCTTGGATAGGCTTTACCAGTACAATGCATTAAGAGTGTGTGTGTGTGTGTGTGTGCGTGTGTGTGTGCCTGTTGCAGAATATGAACGCGTTCACAGTGACGCACGTGATCGTGCCGAAGCAGTGTGGCGGTCCAGATTACTGTGACACAGAGAATGAGGAGGAGCTGTTTCTGGTGCAGGACCAGCACAACCTCATCACCCTGGGCTGGATACACGTCAGTCTCTGCCTTCTCTACTTATACATAGATGACCTGTAATCTCATTAGAAACATGTAGTGTCGGATTATACACAACACAAACATGTAAAAATGTTACATACAACACAAATATTAAACATAATACAAAAGTGTTTTAAATATTGCACTAATAAGAAATATACTGCACTAAAACTGTGAATTGCAAAATGAAGAATAAAAAAAAAAGAATATATATATATAAAAAACTGATATCATCCATAGCATGTAATGTTATAAATTGAGTTTGAATCTCACTCACTCCCCCACTCCCCCACTCCCTCACTCCCTCACTCCCCCACTCCCTCACTCCCCCACTCCCTCACTCCCTCACTCCCCCACTCCCCCACTCCCCCACTCCCCCACTCCCCCACTCCCCCACTCCCTCACTCCCCCACTCCCTCACTCCCTCACTCCCTATTGTTGAGCTGAAAGAGCAAGTAATCATCTTTTCGTGATTATTTCCCCATATGTCAGAGGCATACAGTTCTCAGATCAGATGTGTGACAGATCAGGTCTGCTCCACAGACACACCCGACTCAGACCGCGTTCCTGTCCAGCGTTGATCTGCACACACACTGCTCGTACCAGATGATGCTGCCCGAGTCCATCGCCATCGTCTGCTCGCCCAAATTCAACGAGTAAGTCCAGCAATGACAGAGGTCAAAGCAGTGACGGCACCAGTGAGTTCAAGTGGCCCCGACACCGAGTCACACTTCAGAGTCTCTGAATGTCACTGCATTAGATATAAAATATTAGGGTTTTCTTAGCAATAACTGGGGATTATTAATGAACCAGGGTTCCCACGGCCTTTGAAAACTGGAATTTTAAAAGTGTGATTTAATTTTTTATAGAGGGTTTGCATTGACGTCACTTTCCCGCAGGAACACACTCCCTCAGCCGGACTGAGTGGCAGAAGAGCTGCTGAGTGACTGGAGTTAATAGAGGAAACTGCGAAAACACGAGCAGAACAAATGATTATCAGTTTAAACTGAAGCTCGATATAGTGTGTCTTACAACTTATCAAAGATCCAGTGATCCACGGATATTGACATGCAGCCAGGAATCATGTTTCCTGACGTTTATATGAGCCTGATTTAGACGCCGGGGAAATACATAAAGCAAATTTGCATGTGAACGCTTTATATAAATACAATATAGGGCTAAATCCATGTGATCATTTATATCAATGTTATATACATCATCATATCGTCCAGCACTAAAACTTGTTTAGTTTTTTGTCAGTGTTTATTTAAAATCCAATTATGCCGAATATACAATGGTAAATATTTAATTGATGAGTGGTCAATACAATATATAGGGTATGATTTTACCCTTAAATTCAGCATATTGACACCAAATGAAACCTGCAAATCCACCTTTCTCTGCCTGGATCCAGTTGTTTCTGTGAATCGCAGCGATCCATTCTTTAGCTTTTGGCAGTCTGTAGAAATATACCTCAGATTTCTTGTCAAATCTATTTATACAGTCAATCTCAAAGCTCTTTCCCGTTTTAGATGTGTTTTGTGTGTTTTTCGTGGCATTCACGCTGAAAACCAATGCTGCCGCTCAGTGTTTCTGCCACTCAGTGTGTGTAACCAGCTGACGGTGACATCACACACACATCCTCTATTGGGTAGATAAACATCTCAGTGAATTAAAGAAAACATGTAAATACTGTCTACGTGATGCGGGTGTGCAGCGCTGTTTACCGCTGTTTTATAAGCGCCATCTACTGTCAGAGAGTGCAACTGCATTGTCCTTCAGCCTAATGTTGTGGTGTTCACAGGACCGGCTACTTCAGACTGACAGACTACGGCCTGGAGGAGATCTCAACCTGCACCCAGAAAGGCTTTCATCCTCATCCCAAAGAACCTCCTCTTTTTACGGTAGTGACTTCAACCTTCACCTTTAATCCATCCGCATGCGTTTTGAAGCGACACAAGCATATGATCCCTTCATGTTGTTCCCCTCAGGGTGGCAGCCACATTATAATCACAGAGGGCACCGTCTCGATGCTCGACCTCCGATGACCCCTTTACACAGCGCGACCGTGAAGCTTTCATGTTTTCACAGCTTTCAGTGGTGGTGGGATTTCTTGAAGAGACAGACACTTGCCTATAACAAGCACTTTTGGGATAATTTGAGCGCACTGACCGAAGCAGCGACTTTTATGACATCCGTTGGGAACTCAGGAACACTAACGCCTCCACGGGACTCTCAGTTTGAGTTGTCCTAATGATCTAGCGGGCAGTAAGCTAATGTTTTGTGGTTATTTATGCTCTGATCCATACACACTAACATAACTCATCTGCTGAAACCACATTAAAGCAAAGGGTTTTTTAAACTGTGAGAACAGCTGAACGGGTCAGTCCTGCACGGCTGCACCTGTCATGAATGCAGCAATACCAGTTTTTGTTATGAAATATTTTCTTAAAATAACTTTGTTTGACAGCAGTAATTACTGTAAGCCATGATGATATGATGATGATGATGTTCTTGCTTCTGATTGGTTCTGAGGGGCCGTTCTAGCGTTTCAAAATGCAAGACGCAGGGCAGTGGAATGAAATGATATAAACTATAGACAGGGTTTGTAAAGTCAAACTAGTTTTAACTTGAGTTTTTGGAACGTTGTCATGTGTAAGATGCCATAAAATTTAAAAAGTGCAAGGTATAGCAAGTTGAACTACTTTTAACGTGACACGGCATCCTATAAATGCAGCTTATGTGTGAGACACGTGTGCGCAACTATCAGACGCGTGATTCACACTGAATGCACTTTTGTGTAAATGTAGCTACACCATGTAACTTCTTTTTGTTCAAGATTAACATTTAAAATGTCAATACATCATCAATCCTTCTTGCAAAATATATATTTTTTTGTCTTACCCTGATTCACTGTGATAAGCCTAAGTATAATAAGTGTATTTTAGACCTGACGGGATGGTTTTTGAGGGACATTTCGTATATACGTCACTCGCCCGTGCCAAGAATCAACATTAGCTTGGCTTTTCAGAGATGGAGAGAATTGAAATGTTATAAAAGAGATAATGGTGTTTCTAAGTGTTTTATTGTACAGATACATTTCCACATGTATCTCTCTAACAGAGTTGAAGGGTAATAGTCATCAGTAGTCACACGGAGCCGAAGCACAAAACAACGTTCTTCCACAAAATGCATGTAGTTTTGATTTTTAACCTCTAGAAGTTACATGGTGTACTTTGAAACATCGAACTACTTTTAGTCTGGCGCTGCGTTTTATTGTACTGCAAGATTGTGAAAAAGACACTATTCTCAACTAACATTTTTGCATTTAAAAACACTATACCTTGCCTTTTATTCCTCTTCCTCTGGCATGTGTCTAGAGACGTTACAAACACAAAGTTCAGCTACGTTTAACCTGAGCGTCATGTTTTTTAAACGTGCTCAAACACGGCCATCTCTTCACGTCTATAGAGAAAAACAATGGAAAAGTAGTGCAGTGGGATGAAAAACAAATTCTGTGTGAACGGCCTTTAAGGGTTTGATTAACTTTTAGATCCATGTTTGTTTTATTTGCAAACAGTTTTACCGTTTCATATCCGGAAATGAAGGAAGTAATTGTTGGGGCAAAACCTTTAAATTTACTTGGGAGTTTTTTGTGTGTAAATCTTTGTGATGTAAATTGTTGTATTGAATTGTGAGGAATTAGCAAAAAGCCATTGTGCTTGTGTTTTATGAACGAGGCCAATTATGAAGATGTATTTGTGGTGAAGGTGATAAAAGGCAGAACTGAAGTCAGACTGCTTAGTTATTAAAACAACGCACACATTGTGCATTAATCTAATTATTCAACGGACTGTCATTCTTTACTGTAACTGACGAAGACATACGGAGGACTCGTATCACTACTTACCTATTATTAATGTATATGGACTGGCAAATTTCTGTCACATTGTTTATTATTATATATGGCTTAATGTATGAACTGATGAACAAATCAGTCGAACGCTAAAGAAACAGTGACAGTCTCTCTTCTTTATTAATTGGTTGCTGTTAGTACAATGTATAAATATTAAGAACAGAGACCGCAAGCTAACGTCATCAGAAATAAACATGAAAGCTCTGTTTTAAAGATGGAAACATAATCATAAATTAAGATTTAAAAAAACAAACAATTATGATTTACAGTATTTGTAGATTTAAAGATGATTTGTTTTTTGCTGTATGTGCAGTAAGTCAGTTCATATCAGTTCAGATCTTCATTCGAAATGCTTTTTAGGGTTTTGGACAGAAGTTACTCTGTGTTCTTTGATCACAAAATCCTTCTAGAACCATCCAAACCCACAAATTAAAGTCCCGGTGATCCGGCGCACACACACACACACACACACACACACACACACACACACACACACACACACACACACACACACACACACAGAGTCCGTTTGGCCTCTTTGCTGGAACTCATCTGACTTCACACACTGGTTTTCAGAGGGGTCACATCAGCCCAGCCAGTCCAGGTCATCATCATCCTCACTTTCATCACCGAACAGAGGGGCGGGAGGGGGTCGTCCTTTTAAACTCTGTTCACAGACAAGAATCAGTTCACACATTAGTTACTGAACAAACATTGTTTGAATGTGTGCATTTGCTGACTAATAACCTCCACTGTTTTCATACTCCCCACGCATATCATTGGTTAAACACACAGAGTCTGCGTGTCTCGTCGTATCCGTAAATAGAGAAAACTTTTAGTGTAGGAGTGGCAGAGGTTAGTTGAGAGAGTGTGTGTGTGTGTGTGTACAGAGGAGAGTCTGCTGGAGAAAAGAGAACGAGACAGAGCTCGTAATAAAACAAGAATCAACATCAGCTTGGCTTTTCAGAGATGGAGAACTGAGGGATTTGAAATGTTGCAGGTGAGAGTGAGTGTGCGAGTGAGTGTGCGAGTGAGTGTGAGTTAGTGAATGAGTGAGAGTGTGAGTGAGAGTGTGAGTGAGTGTGTGAGTGAGTGTGTGAGTGAGTGAATGAGTGTGTGAGTGAGTGAGTGAGAGTGTGAGTGAGAGTGTGAGTGAGTGTGTGAGTGATTGAGTGTGAATGAGAGTGTGTGTGTGAGTGAATGAGTGTGTGAGTGAGTGAGTGAGAATGTGAGTGAGAGTGTGAGTGATTGAGTGAGAGTGAGAGTGAGAGTGAGTGAGTGAGTGACTGTGTACGAGTGAGTGAGTGAGTGTGAGTGAGTGTGTGAGTGATTGAGTGTGAATGTGAGAGTGTGAGTGTGTGAGTGATTGAGTGAGAGTGAGTGAGTGTGAGTGATTGAGTGTGAATGTGAGTGAGTGTATGAGTGAGTGTGAGTGATTGAGTGTGAATGTGAGTGAGTGTGTGAGTGATTTGAGTGAATGAGTGAGTGTGAGTGATTGAGTGAATGAGTGAGTGAGTGAGAGTGAGTGACTGACTGACTGACTGTACGAGTGAGTGTGTGAGAGTGAGTGTGTGTGTGTGTGTGTGTGTGTGTGTGTGAGTGATTGAGTGAGTGTGTGTGAGTGATTGAGTGAGTTTGAGTGAGTGTGTGTGAGTGATTGAGTGAGTAAGTGAGTGTGTGTGAGAGTTGAGTGAGTGAGTGAGTGTGTGTGTGTGTGAGTGATTGAGTGAGTAAGTGAGTGTGTGTGAGAGTTGAGTGAGTGAGTGAGTGTGTGTGTGTGAGAGTGATTGAGTGTGAATGAGAGTGTGTGTGTGTGTGAGTGAATGAGTGTGTGTGTGTGAGTGATTGAGTGAGTGTGTGTGAGTGATTGAGTGAGTTTGAGTGAGTGTGTGTGAGTGATTGAGTGAGTTTGAGTGAGTGTGTGTGAGTGATTGAGTGAGTAAGTGTGTGTGAGAGTTGAGTGAGTGAGTGAGTGTGTGTGTGTGAGAGTGAGTGTGTGTGTGTGTGTGTGTGTGTGTGTGTGTGTGTGTGTGTGTGTGTGTGTGTGTGTGTGTGTGTGTGTCTGTGTGTGTGTGCTCACCAGCTCCTCCTCCTCTTCATCGGCCGCTGCCGGTGCGGGTGTGTGTGGGGCGGGACTCTGGAACAATGGTTCCTCTTCGTTTTCCTCTTCTACCCTCTCCGACGGACTGGGAGAACAGCAGGATGAGCGCAGATGAGGCGAGAGACAGAAGAAACGGGACAGAGGACAAAAATTTTGGGCACATGCTTACACTGAGGGTTAAAGAGGGTGATGTGTTCATTTGAGTTCAGTTACAGTGTAATTAGTGTTGAAAAGATTTCTGAGGTTTACCAACAATCATCAAACTGATTTAAATAGATCAACTGTAATGATGGGACGTCAACAAAAAACATCCAATTATTCGCAGGAATACATACACTGAAATCTAATAACTGTCACACTGCGGGAATGACTCTCTCTTTTCTCACATATGAGAAGATTATCTATTACATACATTTTAGAGATCCAAAAACAGTTTGTTTGGATATTGCGGAATCAGTGACATCACACGGGCAAACATATTTGCATAATCCCAAAACATCATCGCACCATAGGCCCACTGGCGTTCAGTCACTGTTTCCTATGTAATGATGTTAGCCAATCATAACAGTGGTCGTTTAGTGACAAGCCTTAAAGGAGCCGTGCCGGGATTATTTCAGACAGAGGGTCAGGATAATGGTTTAAAATGATAATTTTCCTCATATATATTTGATTTTTATTTAAATTATAAGTATACCTTAAGGAACATATTAAAATAATAAAGAAAATCTGTCATGACCCCTTAAACAATGAGACCTTATTGTAAGGTGTCACTAGGTATTGTCATCTCCTTTTGTGTTCCACAGAAGAAAGTCATGTGGATATACAGCAGCAGGGTTATTATACAGAACTTAGACTAATACCATAAACATTTTTAGTTAGTTAGTAAGTATACTTTATTGTCCTTTTTCAGGAAATTTGTCTAGGACTCAAAGCTGCATTAGTACACAACATATACATACACACACAAACCAAAAAGAAAAAAGTAAAAAACAAACAAACAAAAAAACACTACATTACTACATCTTGCTATTTAACATATTAATAGATACAGGAATAAATTATTTTTTGTAACGGATACTCTTACACAATGGGACTCTATACCGTCTCCCTGATGGCAGAAGCTGATACATTGGAAATAAAACATGGCTTGAATCACTCACTATTGTCTGTGCATTTTTTAAAATCAACGATTCGTAAATTGATTGAAGTGATGAGTACTCTCTTACACCCATAACTTTCATTGCAGTTTTCACAAGACGTGCAAGCTGTGATTTTAATTGGACCGAAAGATTGCCATACCAAGTTTGCATCCCATAATTTAAAAGACTACCTAAAACGGCATAATAAAATAATTATTTTATCGCGGACGTATCGCCTGCGATAATTAATGCGATATGGCTCAGCTTGTCAGTGAACTACGGCTCTGTGTAGTAAATGCCGCTCCATCTGAAAGCAGGTGATGGCGATTTACTACTAATCAGGGAACCGGCTTTACTGACGAGATGCGCATAACAATGTCATGCGATATATCGCCCAGCCCTACACGGTACTCAATCATTTTATTGACTTAAAACTCATCTTTGATCACCAAAATGACATATAGTTTCTTCATGCCTTAAAATATCTTGAATGTAACTCGACACCCTTGCCTCATTTAGTATTCGCGGTTCTATGAATATGCAAATGAGCCCCGCCTCCACTCACTCAGCTCAGAGATCCACTGGTTGACGATCACACGTTGATCTGATTGGTTACAAGGTAGTTTGTGACGTCAGAAACACCAGCGATTTCAAAGTGTGTTTTTGAGACTGTCTTTGGTTCACTGCAGTTTTAAAGGGATAGTTCACCCAAAAATGTAAATTAGCCCATGATTTACTGACCCCGAAGCCATCCTAGGTGTAATATGACATTCTTCTTTCAGACGAATACAATCAGAGTTATATTAAAAAATGTCCTGGCTCTTCCAAGCTTTATAATGGCAGTGAAAGGGTGTCTGTCTTTGGAAGTCCATCAAGTTATCTCTAAAATAACACTAGGGTCTAGAATGGCATAAAGGTGAGTAAACTTGTGTGTGAACTCTTTTTAAAACAACAAATCTCCAGTTATAGATGTTCTTACCTGGTGACGTGCGCAGGAGTGACGCTGCAGTGCTCATGAACAACACCAGGGGGCGGCGGCGGGTTCTTGGGCGGCCCGCCGAGCGTCAGTCCTGGAACGCTCTCATCCACTACCCTCACTTCCTGTTCTTGTGGAGTGATGTTATCAGGCAGCTCTGTGGTCACTTCCTGTGGAGTGATGTCATCAGGCAGCTCTGTGGTCACTTCCTGTGGAGTGATGTCATCAGGCAGCTCTGTTGTCACTTCCTGTGTGGGTGTGACGTCACGTTCAGCCTCTTCTTCGTGTGTAGTTTCTCCGTCCTGATCTTGCACGTTGTGTTCTGCGCTGCTGACTCTAACTTCCACTTTCACAACTTTCTCTTCATTCCTTTCTTCCACAACTTCCGGTTCACTTTCGATTTCCACCGTTTCGTCTTCCTCCTTCTCTTCTGTAGTTGAAACCTCTTCCTTTTCTTTTCTTTCCTTTTCTTCCTCCTCCACTCCATCTTCAGGATCTCCGTCTGTCTCCTTATCTTCCTCTCTCTGCCCGTTCATGTGCTGTGCCTCGCTCTCTCTCTCCTCCTCTTCACTGTGTTCAGGTGTCGATCTCTCGGCCTTGGTGAGGAGCTGCAGTGTGACACTCTGTCATTGGAGGAAAAAACACTTTGAGACATTTTTCTATCCGCAGTTTTCGAGCAGAAATCACAGAGATGTGCTCCGAGAGCCTGACCTTGATGGTGTTGACCAGCACTCGGAGAACAGCACTTCCTTCGTACGTCTCGTTCAGTTCGAACTCCCCTCGCAGAGACTGAAACACTCCGTTCATCACGCGCTTCACCTGGAAATAAACACCGCTGAGCTTAGAAAGAGTCTATAATGACTCTATGATGCAAACCAACATAAATGCATTCAATATTTTAAATTATTTTATAAAAAATTTATGATTATCTTATTTTAAGATAAAAGATTCAGTG
The DNA here is from genome assembly GCA_021464565.1 of Rutilus rutilus. Classification (NCBI taxonomy): domain Eukaryota; kingdom Metazoa; phylum Chordata; class Actinopteri; order Cypriniformes; family Leuciscidae; genus Rutilus; species Rutilus rutilus. The sequence goes on from JAJAQA010000019.1 coordinate 31,694,174, forward strand.
CATCTATTACAGTAAGTCAAGTCACCTTTATTTATATAGCACTTTTTACAACACAGATTGTTTCAAAGCAGCTTTACAGAGATAACTTAGAAAGAAACTCCTCTTAGAAAGAGTCTAGTTCTCAGATCAGTTCTCATATAATGGTGTCAATGCAGGCAGATCAATAATATTGTTGAATATTAAATTAAATGTACTATATGTTAATATTACATCAGCCATATATTAATATAATTTACAATTATAATACCCAATATAATCACACAATTACTTATCTAAAATAAAATAATTTTCTTGAGTTCATCAGATTTATTTGATGTATTTTGCCAATATTTTACTACAATGTAAGTTGTCGCTCCAGTCGTTAAAATGTTTGAGATCTAAGATTTTGAATGGTCTCTTCTGCTCACCAAGGCTGAATTTACTTGATCAGAAATGTTATTACAATTTCAAACAGCTATTTTCTATGTGAATATATTTTAAAATGTAATTTATTCCTGTGATCAAAGCTGAATATTGAGGAAGTTAATGTTCTCCATTCAAAAGTCTGGAATAATTACGTTTTTTTTTAAATGTTTTTGCTCCATTTATTTGATAAAAAACAAAAAAACAGTAATATTGTGAAATATTATTACAATTTAGAATAGCTGTTTTCTATGTGAATATACAGTAAAGTGTAATTTATTCCTGTAATCAAAGCTGAATTTTCAGCATCATTACTCCAGTCTTCAGTGTCACATGATCTTTCAGAAATCACTCTAATATGATGATTTGATGATCAAGAAACATTTATGATTATTATCAGTGTTGAAAACAGTTGTGCTGCTTCATATTTGTGTGGAAATGCGGATACCTTTTTTTCCAGAATTTTCAGGACTCAAAAGAACCGCATTTATTTGAAAAATAAATATTTTGTAACATTATGAATGTCTTTACTTTCACTTTTGATTAATTAAATGTATCCTTGCTGAATAAAAGTATTAATTTCTTTCAAAAATCTTACCGACCCCAAACTGTTGAACAGTACTATATATATATATATATATATATATATATATAAATGTAAATTAATAAAAATAGAGGTTAGGTCAATAGTTCAGAAATGTCCAAGTAAACAAATGTTTAAGTTAAAATTATTTAAAATTATTTATTTAAACAAAATGCTATCACTTTAGCATGAACTAATAAAGAACTGCACTTATACAGTATTTATTAATCTTTGTTAATTTCAACATTTACTAATGCTTTATTAAAATCTTGTTAACATTAATGCACTGTGAACTAATATAAAAAAATGAACAGTTGTATTTTTATTAACAAAGATGAACAAATACTGTAACAAATGTATTTCTCATGGTCAGTTCATGTTAGTTAATACATTAACTAATGTTAACTAATGCCTTAATTAACTAATGTTAAGAAATTAACCTGATTGTAAAGTGTTACCATGACGTTTGTTCTGAACTGAGAGGTTCTGATGCCTCATATAAACGCAGTACTGTAATAATAATAATAATAATAAGGCACAGGCTAAATAATGAGTGTCAGTATGATAGAGATGATAAAGCTGACCTCTCCTGCAGTGTCTGTCTTCTTCTCCATCTCTGAGACGTGCGTCTTCATCAGCGCCACTCTCTCCTCCAGCGCACAGCACTGAAACACAAGCAAACACTTCACTACAGGGTACAGACAAACACTGGGCCATAGTTTAACCATCTAAGCTCATGGTCTAAAGCGCACGGCGCAAGCGCAGTTAGGTCGTGTCCGAATCCACTTTTGACTGTTTAACGACAGGACAAATGGTCGGTTCTCCCGGCGCATGGTCTAAAAGGGTCGTCTCTATTATGGGTGTGTTTTGTCTCTATTCTCTTAATGAGTGATGGGTGTGTTTTGGGCGTAACGTGCAATAAACCAATCAGAGTCTCTTCTCCCATTCCCTTTTAAAGTTGCACTTTCCCAGTTGCGCTCGCGCCATGGCGGATTTACTATTTACATGGAAGAATTTGCAAGCGGAAAAACTGAACATGTCTCCAGAGTGGAAACGGATCTGCTCGTGCACAAGGTTAAAGTGTGTGTGTGTGTGTGTGTGTGTGTGTAGGTGTGAGGTTGAAGCAGAACATCTACGGGACAAGCTGGATTACACCATATATTTATGTACACAATAATAAACCTGAACACACACCTCATTTTCAGACCAGCAGCACATGGGCGCACAGATGGGCGCTAATGCATTTGCTATTTAAATAACGTGGCGCAAGACGTGAAAATGATAACTGCGTCGGGCTGAAACTAGCAAAAACACTTGCGTCGCGTGTATGATAGGCCCAGGATCTGTCACAATGTAATGTAGGCTGTTACTGAAGAATGAGTGAGAACTATACTGTGCCTGATAGCAAACCCACAATCTATGAAGAAGTGCTGAAGGCTCTGCTAAGAGGTTTAGCCAATCACAACACAATAATTTAGATACATCAGAGAAAAAGGGGTAAAAAACGAGTGCATGAGCTCGTCAGTGTTGGACCTTGTGTCTCCAGGCCTGCAGCTCTTCTCCCTGGTCCTGGTCCTGCTGGAGTGAACGCTGCTCCTCTGAGTCACGTGACTGTCTGAGTGTGTTAAACTATACACAGGAGATACAGGAGGGTTAGTTGGAGTCGTTAAGTGATTGTCTGTTTGGCAAAATACTATTATTTTGCAATGTTTGTGAGTTTCTAATAGTAAAGTATTCTAATCAGATGTGGCCAGCTGAGGAAGTCACTGTTGCTGTGTGTGTGTGTGTGTGTGTGTGTGTGTGTACCTTCTCCTGCAGCTGTGTGAGTTTGAGCTGCAGTGTCTCTGTGTTCAGTGAGTTCAGTCGTCTCTCTCCTCTGTGTGTGTGTGTGTTGTGTGTGAGTGAGTGTGTGTGTGTGTACCTTCTCCTGCAGTTGTGTGAGTTTGAGCTGCAGTGTCTCTGTGTTCAGTGAGTTCAGTCATCTCTCTCCTCTGTGTGTGTGTGTGTGTGTGTGTGTGTACCTTCTCCTGCAGCTGTGTGAGTTTGAGCTGCAGCGTCTCTGTGTTCAGTGAGTTCAGTCGTCTCTCTCCTCTGTGTGTGTGTGTGTGTGTGTGTGTGTGTGTGTGTGTGTGTGTGTGTGAGAGAGTGTACCTTCTCCTGCAGTTGTGTGAGTTTGAGCTGCAGTGTGTCTCTGTGTTCAGTGAGTTCAGTCATCTCTCTCCTCTGCTGTTCTCGAGCCGCTGCCAGAGTCTGATCACACTTCACCTGCCACTCCTGCTCCAGATCCGCCTGCAACTGAGACAACTGCACACACACACACACACACACACACACACACACACACACACACACACACACACACACACACACACACACACACACACACACACACACACACAGTCACAAAACTTCAGCTACAATACAATATATTGAGTGTCAAAAACTCTCAATTACACACCCGGGTACTGTTAAGAATAGGGGCTTTTGCACCGGGTAGTTCTAGGAAGAGCCACCAGGGTGTTTCCCCGAGAACTAATGGTTCCCTAAGGAACGTTTTCCTGGTTGCATTCGCACCGTAAGTAGGAACTCTGACGTGACGTGAGACACGCTTGTTGTTGGGACTCTTATTTTGACGGTGCTGAGAACGCCAGAGCAAACAGTCGCATTCTCCGTGTTCATTAGTGTACGATGTGTCTAACAGTCCTGTCTTATATGGTATTAGATAGAACTGTTATACATAGAAAGTAGACAGTAATGTAAAGTTATTAGTGTGTGTTGTGCGGTTGATGTCCAGTTTTGCTGAGCAGAAATACATAATCATGTTTCTCTGTGTCTCCTCAAAGTTGCGTTGGATTTTCTCCTCAGTGTAAAGGTTAAGAGGTTCATCTATCACTGTTTTACATGTTCGTAGAGTTAGTTAGTGGAGTAAATATATACGGTATAATCTGTGTGTTTACACAGCTTTTTTAAAATGGCGGGTGCTGGTGTTTCACGTGCGTTCGGCCAATCAGCGAACACTAACGTCACGGATAGTTCCTATAGTGCTGGTTTAGACCGTTCTCAGGCCATCAAAATAAAAGTCCCAACAACAAGCGTGTCTTACGTCACGTCAGAGTTCCTACTTACGGTGCGAATGCAACCAGGAAAACGTTCCTAAGGGAACCATTAGTTCACCCTGGTGGCTCTTCCTAGAACTACCCGGTGCGAAAGCCCCTATTGATTCTGATTGGCAGCATGGATCTCTTGTCATTACGCATGTAAACACACACTCATACCTGTTCTGCTGCTGCGTGGTCAGTGCTGGTTCTGGCTTTGCGTAACTGGCTCCTGAGACTGTCCATCTCCTGCTGGCTCGTCCTCCTCACCTCTTCCAGCTCTTCATCACAGCGCTGTCTCTCGGCCTGCCACTTCCGCTTCCGCTCTGACAGAGTCTGAACACACACAGGTCAACGTATTCAAGATGATCCAGATGAGGATTCAGTCCTTCAGTCACACACAGACAGAAGAGCCAATAACTCACTCGTTCCAGACCGTCCTTCTCTGTCTTCATGTCCTGCAGCTCTTCCTCTGAGTTGTTGAGTTTGAGCTCCAGTTCCTTACGTTTCTGCTTCTCCATCTTGTATTGACCCTGCACTCTGTCTGCTGTCTCCCTCAGCTCTGAAACACACACGCACACACACACACACACACACACACACACACACACACACACACACACACACACACACACACACACACACACACACACACACACACACACACACACACACACAATATAAGTCTTAATCTTGTGTGATGCAACAGTTTCCAGCTGGCAATAATTTTTCTGTCCTTATGGAAAGCAAAAATTGTGCCAAAACAAAACACAGAAGAATATGTCCTGGTCATATTTCATAAAAAAATAAAACAATGATATATATATATAAAACGGCCTAAACATGACAATATTTGGCAATGTGTGACATTTTCATGACAATTAAGCGACAATATTTAATCTCAAATTCACATTATTATTGTAATACAGACAAAAACACAATTATATATTATACATAATGATAATATTGGTGTTACTGCCTTTGTTTTAAAAATTTTTTTTAAATCACTGCAACTTTACAGAAATGCAGTTGAAAAATACACTAATACAATAATAAGAATTACATTTGAGAATGAGAATTGCAACTCATAAAACATTTGCATTTATTATATCAATGACAATATGCTTAATTGAAAATGTCACAAAGTAAAAATCTATATACTATTGATTCTAAAGCTTATTTATATTACATAATATCTTTATTAGTGCCTTCAATCGATTAAAAAAACTAATTAATCACACTTTTTTTTGACAGGTAGGGAACATGCAGAAATTGAATAAAGTTATTAAATACTTCACAGTCTTCACTACATAAATTAAACAGATTATTTCTTATTAAAGCTACAACAGTTATTCAGTCGAGCAGTGAGTGTTTTTCTCTTTGTCTTTTGTTCTTTGATTAACTTTAATGACAGACAGCTGCATTAATTGCATTAAATATTTTTAGCGCGTTAATGCATGCTATACATTTTTCCAGTTTAACGCACTGAAAATATTTAATGCAATTAATGCAGCTGTCTGTCATTAAAGTTAATCAAAGAACAAAAGACAGAGAAAATCACTTACTGCTTTTGACTGAATAACTTTTGTATATATATATATATATATATATATATATATATATATATATATATATATAATATATATTATAAATATAATAGGAATTAATCTATGTTTCATTTACACAATGCAGCTCAAAATAATCTTGTTTCTGTTTGAATTAAGATTATTTTTCTTACCCCACTGGGAGATCATTTTCCTTGTTTTAAGCAAAAACTCACTTCATTTAGATTTTTTTCACCCAATAAAACAAGATATAATATTTTATGGCATTTTACTACTTTAATAAATGCATCTTGATTTAAGAAGTTTTAGATATTTGGACTGGAAACAAGACAAAAATACTACACAAGAAAATCATTTTTAGTGGGTATACTTATATTAATTTAAAAACTAAGAGCTTAATAATAATTGATCAACTATAAGTGTACATGTGTAATGGATTAAGGTTAATAATTACATATATAATATCTGAATCATACAAAATAATTATTATAAATAATCATCGTTATAAATAATAAGCCGACGATTTTTTCTTAAAAAATCTAGTGACCTTTAATTTGGAGTAAGAGAAACTGGGGGAGTGACTTTATTGCGTCAGACATGTGACACTTTGCTCACAGCTGATTGGTCCAGTTTCGTTTAGTTGAGATTTCTTACTTTTTCTTACTGCCCTGGAGCGCAAGTTTAGGCGATGAACATTGCTAAAAGCCCAGTCACTTTCATGATGCCTAAAACCCAGGGTTGGCACAAACTAAACTGAAACATACAGTTTATTAAAACAAACTGTCTGAAAGAACCAGTTCACGGAAAATAACCAGACTTCCCATCACTAAAGGAAACTATCAGCCATGTGTTTCAGTCATGGTTATGAGACGAGCGGCTCACCCAGCATCTGAGCCTCCAGCGCTGCGGTGTGTGTGTTGTTCTGCTGAGCGTCCAGCAGGGCGGTGCTGAGTTTGGTCTGCAGAGCCGTGATCTTCTGCTGCTGCGAGCTCAAGTCCAGCTGAAGCTCAGACACGCGTGCCGTGGAGGACGCCAACTCCTCGCTCAAGCGCGCCTTCCAGAGAGACGACATGAAAGAGCTTAAAGGGTTAGTTCGCCAAAAATAAAAAAATAGCCCATGATTTACTCACCCGGAAGCCATGTCAAGTTTCGTCTTCTTTTAGACGAATACAATTTACAACACATTATATTAAAAAATGTCCTGGCTCTTCCAAGCTTTATAATGGGAGTGAATGGGCCATTTTTTTTGGAAGTCCATAAAAGTGCATCTATCCATCATAAAAGTGCATCTATCTATGATAAAAGTGCATCTATCCATGATAAAAGTGCATCTATCCATGATAAAAGTGCATCTATCCATGATAAAAGTGCATTTATCCATCATAAAAGTGCATCTATCCATCATAAAAGTGCATCTATCCATGATAAAAGTGCATCTATCCATGATAGAAGTGCATCTATCCATGATAGAAGTGCATCTATCCATCATAAAAGTGCATCTATGATAGAAGTGCATCTATCATCATAAAAGTGCATCTATCCATGATAAAAGTGCATCTATCCATGATAAAAGTGCATCTATCCATGATAGAAGTGCATCTATCCATCATAAAAGTGCATCTATGATAAAAGTGCATCTATCCATGATAAAAGTGCATCTATCTATGATAAAAGTGCATCTATCTATGATAAAAGTGCATCTATACATCATAAAAGTGCATCTATCCATCATAAAAGTGCATCTATACATCATAAAAGTGCATCTATCTATGATAAAAGTGCATCTATCATCATAAAAGTGCATCTATCCATGATAAAAGTGCATCTATCCATGATAGAAGTGCATCTATGATAAAAGTGCATCTATCCATGATAAAAGTGCATCTATCTATGATAAAAGTGCATCTATCTATGATAAAAGTGCATCTATCTATGATAAAAGTGCATCTATACATCATAAAAGTGCATCTATCCATCATAAAAGTGCATCTATCCATCATAAAAGTGCATATATCCATGATAAAGTGCTCCACACTGCTCCGAGGGGTTAATAAAGGTCTTCTGAAGCGAAGCCATGCGTTCGTGTGATAAAAATATCCATATTTAAAACTTTATCGACTAAAATACACTTTATCCACTAAAATAACGTAATGACGAACGCGGAAGCGCAGAGGAAAGAGCAAAACAAAACACCAGTCACGGATTAGAAGTCTAAAACGAATTTTTTTTAAGAGAAATGTGGCAGGAGCTTGAGTTTATTGCCCAGTCATATTTGTTTGAACCGCGAGAGGCGGCAAAGCTTTCGCTACTCCAACATCCGACGTCATACATTGTCAAGTGTTACTCTCTTGGCGTAAGTCGACTTGCGTACGGCAGTCTGCCGGAAGCTAGTTATTTTAGTCATTAAAGTTTTAAATATGGATACTTTTCTTACACGAACGCATCGCTTCACTTCAGAAGGCCTTTATTAACCCCCCGGAGCAGTGTGGAGCACTTCTATCATGGATAGATGCACTTTTATCATGGATAGATGCACTTTTATCATGGATAGATGCACTTTTATCATGGATAGATGCACTTTTATCATGGATAGATGCACTTTTATCATGGATGGATGCGCTTTGAAATATACACATTCACTCCCATTATAAAGCTTGGAAGAGCCAGGACATTTTTTTTATATAACTCTGATTGTATTCGTCTGAAAGAAGAAAGTCATATACACCTAGGATGACTTGAGGGTGAGTAAATCAGGGGCTAATTTAAATTTTTTGGTGAACTATCCCTTTAATAACTGATCAACTGATGTTACAGCAGATGAAATGATGAAGGGACTATAATGGAAAGACAAATAAACGATACAAGGAAATGAAAGCTGAATGCTGATTGGTTAGTGAGTGAGCGGTGCCTGTTCAAACAAAGAGTGAAAAGAGAAATGGGAAATGCTTCATTTAACATAAACGATGGGCAAACGAAAGAGTGTGTGAAGACAATGAAGAAATGGATGAAAAGCGGGACATCGCTTTTGCTCACCTGATCCCAACTCAATTCCAGTGGCAGTGCATGCTGGGAAAAGAGAGCAGTCACCGCTAAAGGCTCTCAGCCAATCAGAGTAGCGTTAATTAACCAATCAGAGCAGAGATACATGGCTTAGAAGGAAATAGTGTTAACCGTAGAGATATTTAAGAGTTGTCATTGCATTCTGTACTAGGGGTTGAATGATTTCACTTTTTTAAAGTCAACATTTATGTGAATAAAGTCGAGTCGACTAGTCGCTGATGATGTCATTAATGAATAAATAAGCCTGAACCTCGAGCTGAGACTCAAACACATATGTCATATGACACAAGACTTTTGCTCCTATAACAGCTTATTTGTATCAGTTTTTTTGTCTTTGGGTCATTACATTTCTCACAGATTTCTGCTCGTTCTAAATCAGATATAGATAAAGTAGCACAGTAAAGATTACATTTATGAACGCATTAGTGAGAGAACGATTGCGTGTGAATTAATTCTGGCAGCATCTCTCTACTAATAGTGAAGCTGTGGATTTTAGTTACTAAGAAATATGTGCTAAGAAATGTATGCTAGAACTTTTCAGTTTCTAAGCTATTTTATTGATAAATCACAGAACATTGCTGGCAACAAATTTTTTGCGCTACAGAATGATTCTGTGTGCGATCTTCGTGTGATGTGAGAGCTACTGTCTGTGTGTGTGTGTGTGTGTGTGTGTGTGTGTGTGTGTGTGTGTGTGAGATGTGACGCAGCAGCAGTTTAGAATGCCGATTAACTTACGTGTGCAATAAGCGGTTTAAAATGTGCATTCACCTGACTGATTTGAGCATACAGATGTTATAATCAAACATATCTTGTGGATGGCTCTCTGAGTATGCATTTATTTTTCACTTTAACTGTTGGAAACAGAGTGTAAAGGGGACTTCAAAGATTTCTTATCCTGTTGCGCCCTCTATAGGCCATGATCAGCAACTAGTTGACGTCAAGCTTCAAGCGTCATGGCAGCGCATTAAAGTCATCAGATTTGTCTGTAATGTTAGTGAGAGTGTGTAAAAAGACTGATTTTGTAATAAAAACAATTCAGGGAAACTTTAGAAAGACTGCAGAGAAATAGCTCAAACACAAAACTGATTATTTAAAGCCACAATATGTAAGATTTTTGGGTTAAAATACAAGGTTATTTATTTTGTTGACTTGTGTACTTCCATTATCCCAAATGTTTCCAACATAGTTTAAATTCAGAGAAATAACCATAGTTTGTTATCCAGCTCAACACAGTTAGTCTTATTGTTTGAATCCCTTGTTTTCTAGATTTCCCGCGAGTAACATGTTTGTATAATGCTTCAGAGACGACACTATTCTATCAAGTGGCTAACATAGCAAAATCAGAAAGAGCATTTTTCTCTACCATTCAATGTTTTAAAATGAACCGCATGCCATTTAGCAACACAAGTCATCCAGCTTTTATTATGATATTCTAATATCAATCTAGCTTACTGAGGTGAGCAACAAACATCTCATACCGGTCACCGAGAGAAATGCACAAAGTAACTTTAAGGGCCCTATTTTAACGATCTGAAACGTAAGTATACAACGCGAAACGCAAGTAACTTTGTGGGCGGATCTCGGCCGCTGTTGTTATTATACCGGCGGGATAAATGACTCTTGCGCCCGACGCAAATCTAAAATGGGTTGGTCTGAAGTAGCTTCATTACTCATAGGTGTGGGTTTGGGTGTAACGTGAAATAAACCAATCAGAGCGACATCTCACATTCCCTTTAAGAGCAGGTGCGCTTGTTCCATGGCGGCTTGCTATTATAACGGCGGATTTGCCATTCACATCTTCATGGACACAACAATGATTTCCCTCGTGTGGAATATTTTTCCGTGTAATAAAGTATGGTTTGCAAAAATGGCAACTGCTGCGTCTGTGTGTAGATGAGAGAATCAAAGTGTATGTGTGTTGTGCACACGCTACATTATGGCCAAGCATGCGCCCTTAAAATAGCATCTGAATAACGCGCCACTGACTTTAGACTAGGTTTCTCCTGGTTTGTGGCGGAATTGTTTTCTGAAACTGCAAAATGAACACTGCGCCGGAACACGCCTCCTCTTTTCGCTGAACCGCCACCGGGAGCGCAAGTTCATTCCCTAATTTACCAACGTGCGTTTGTGGAGGGAAAAACCGCTGTGCGTTGGGTGCAAAATAGTAATGATTAGGGGTGGCACGGTACATGAAAAAACATCCGAACCGTTCGGTTCGCTTGTCTCGGTTCGGTGCGCGTGTGCGTCGCGCGGTTTGCACGGTTCGACGCATGCGCAATGTAGCCTCGTGCCCGTGCTAATACAATGCTAAATCATAAATCAGACATATGTAGAATTACATTACAATGTCCAGCAATCGATTTATATAGTACACTGAGTTTACCTAGACATTTAATGAGATCTACTCCACTATATGTTGTTTTTTTCATGTGAATAAATAGGCTACATAGATCGACTGTTCCACGTAGCCTAATGGTCCAGAGGCAGAACTTGCCAAGCGTATCAAAGGTTCTGAGTTCTAATCTGCGATCGTATATATTTTTTTCTTTATCAAAACTGATTATGTTTATCAGCGGTTGTATATCAAGCAGGAACCGATTTGTATGAATTTTGTTTTATTATTTAATCGGAACGAGTAGCCTTGAGTCTCCTCAATGGATTGAAGCGCGCGTCCGAGTGATGAATGTGCGGCCGCTGCGGTGTGTGCGCGAGCCACGAGAACACTGTATCAGCACCACTGATCGCAACTGCAACGAGCACTTTGATCACTTGATTAAAAAAACACATTTCAGCGCTAAATTGCTTCTTATTTAACAAACGAATGAAACAAATACTTTGCTAGTTAACTGGAAATGTTTTATTTATTTGTATTGGTACACCCGTGCTGCAAGATAATATCAACCCTGGCAAAAAATGGTGGGGACATGTCCCGCCTATGATGACGAGACACGAGGATAAATTGACAAATAACGGTCCAACACAGCCCACGTAGCTCTACAGATGATGGACCTCCAGGGCCACTGAAAGTTTCCTCAGGGTGACTGCTCACTCATATTACTTCAGAATGGGAAATGAGAAGCTGCGTTTTGCAAACACACCCCATTTATGAAATAAATAAATAAATAATTAGATAATTCAGCTATATATCATATGCTGAAGTAAATTTTTGGAGTGTTAAAGATTAAAAGAAAAAACAACAACATGAACCGTACAGAACCGAAAACCGTGACCCTAAAACCGTGATACGAACCGAACCGTGGGTTTTGTGAACCGTGCCACCCCTAGTAATGATACATGCGTCGGTGTACAAAGTCAGTTGCGCTGGGTGCAAGATAGGGCCCTATAACTTTCAACACACTCAAATGTATTTTCAGTATGATTGTTGTGACCAAGTAAAACAGCTGCGTTATAAAGCAACCTGTATGAGAAGTACTTCAGCACTTGCGACTGTTTCATTAGAATGAAATAAAATAATGTCAATTTAAGTGACGTAACAAAGTTCAAGTTCAGGGAAGGAGGCAGACGTTAAACGAGACTTTAATCGTAAAATATACATAAACAACTAAACGAAATGGCCGAATGCAGCATACAAGCATAATAAAAACAGCAAAGTAAAATGTCCCAGGCTCTCAGCCTGCCCTGATTTATCCCAGAGTGACGTTAATAAAACTTTAATTCATTCACTCATCAATGAACAGAATTTTTGTCTGAGTCCCGTCGGATTGCTTTGCATCAGCTGTGGAGGTGAAGACTACAACTCCCATGATTCCACACTCATTCATGGCATAATCAAGCTACGCCTTTGTTATTGTTTTGAATAAGTGACTTACATACTGCGCCATGAAGGCCGTTCCAAATGGTTGGGAGTGGCGTTGTGCTGCCTTCTAAGACAGCACTAAATCCATAAAAAATAAATCCCAAATACTTCATTTATTATGCGAATGCTTAGTGTATGTATATTGCTGAACACGTAGCCGTTCTAAAGCCCCTTTCACACAGCGCGTTGATCCCGGGAAATTGGCGTAAAATTGCTAGAGTGCCTTCTGTGTGAACGCAAACACGTCCCGGGATCGATGCCGGGATGGGGACCTCGTAACATTGCCGGGGATCAGTCCCGGAACGCGCCCTGTGTGAACAAAAGCCAGGACCAATGCCCTAAGGGGTGTGTCGTAGTGATGAACGCGCGTGCCATTGCGCGACTCTGTTGCTCTTAGAAGAAAGTTTGTTTTCGTCATCAACAAAGAAAGAACGAAAAAATTTCTGCAAACTGGAATGAAACAGAGACCAGGAGCTCCTTACTATCCCGGAACACATTATCCGTGTATTTTCCTGAATCTCTGTGTGAAAGGGGCTTAAGTGTACTCCATTTGAGAGCATGTGTGAATACAGTCACATGAGCGCTAGGAATTGCGCCAGAAGTCATGAGCAATAAAAACATCTTTGTTTTCGTTTAAACTAGAGTTGCGAGTATCTCTAAACAACATGGCCGTCTGTTGTTGTTGCTCCAGGAGTTTGTTGTTGTTGTTCCATCTCATTCGGGTTTTTTTTTTTAAGTGTGAAACAACAGGTCAGTGTTGCCACCTTGTGGACAAACTAATTAGTGCAAAAAAAACATGGCACATGTGCAAACTGAGCATACAGATAATGTGCAGTGAGAAAAATCTGTGTGTGTGTACAGTACATGTGTCCCTAGGATACACGTGTAGCATAAGGTATGCGTAAAAACAGTGTATACTATTTTACTGAATGCTTGTGTCGTTGATTTTAATCTGTTGATCAGTTTAATCGCCAGATAGTTAGAAAAGCACAGTCCATCTTAATGGTTAGTTCCCATCCTCTCTATTCTGAGTTTCAGTTTTTACCCTCGGGATCTCTGTTAAGATTGTCCCTCTGTTAACAGGTACAAACATTTATTTATTCCTACTTCTATTTCTCTGTTAAATTCGGGCATGGGGGGAGTTGGAAGTTGGTAGTTGTCTGGGCCTGTTGTTGTCTTGTGTAGTTTATTATGTAATTTTTTATGTATTGTAAATTGTCTTTTTTGTATGCTGGTCTTGCTGTAAAACTATTGCCCTTCTGGGACATAAAGAAAGAAAGAAAGAAAGAAAGAAAGAAAGAAAGAAAGAAAGAAAGAAAGAAAGAAAGAAAGAAAGATAGATTTGAAGCATATTCGAGTATCACATCATCTGAATGCCGTGTGGAGTTGCTGCCTATGAAGAGCACTTCAGGTTAGGTTTCCGATCAGTCACTTCAATGATGTCTTAAGCCCTATTTGGACGGGACTAGTTTAACATGGAGAGGTGGGGTAGAGTAATAATTACCAGAGCTTCTCTGTGATTTTAGTCCCGTCCGAATGTGCATCTCAGTGATCATCACGGACAATGTCAGTAAAGATTACGGTGACTTTTACCTTCAGTAAAAAGGTCCGGAAAAATTACCTCAGGTGATACTAATCCCGTGCGAATAGACCCGCCGTAAATATGTACGTAAATATTCCATCATTTTCTAGTTTTCAGCGTTTTTTCAAGTATGGAGACGCTTGAAAAAGCATTCAGTTGCGTTCTAGACGCTGGGACGAGTCTCTGGCAAAACTCAAGAGTTTTACACACACCATTCAGATCAGAAAGAAGATGGAAAGCACTTGTTAGAGGCACGAAACATCTTTTAGCATTAGGTAAGTGCCTATTACTAACCCAATCCAATCTGAAGTTAATTAATACATCGTTCTGGTGTTATTGTGTGTGTGTGTGTGTAATGGGTTAACAGTGTTACCTTGTCTTGTTCTGCCTGCAGTATTCTGGTCTGATTCTGTTCACTGCTGTTCTTCAGAGAGTCGGTTCTCTGCTCCATCATCAGATTACTCTGCTCCACGTACCTACACAAGCACAAACTCCCCTTGAGTCAAAGCACACTGTGTTATTTGGACATTTTATCAGTTTCTATTGACAGTAGGGGTGTAATGATACCCTCGTGTCACATTACCACGATATTAATGCACGGATATATTTAAGTCGATACATATCACAATACTGAACTCACGATACGATATTATTGCGATACTCCAAGACATATGGGAAAAGGATAACAATTTTACTGTTGATTAAAATGCTAAATTTGATATTACATTGTGTGTAAATGAATAGTCTTGGACTTGGTGCTGGAAACCCAATGCACAGGACAATAGAGACACCAGAATAACAATATTCATGATTATCAGGACCCAAAAATATTCCCCCATTGCATTATTATACATTATATTCAACATTATATATAGCAGTTTATTGTAGTACTGACACTAAAACTCTGAAAACTTGAATTTCTTTCTCACACAGTAATTTTTTATTTTGGGTGAACTATACACAATACTGATTGTCACCATCCACGATACATATTGTTACAGTTTTGTATTGTGATATATTGTGACACGATATATTATTACACCCTTTATTGACAGTTATAGTCAAAACAGGAAAAGAAGAGATGGGGACAAGAGTGGATAACAACATCGGTAAACGTTGCGAGCTGAACTAACTAACTGCGCGATAATCTCATTAATAATATCTCATTATTTAGTTTTTCTGTTACATACAGTATTGGCCAAAAGTGATGTCTGGAGTTCAATTAAACCATCAAAATATTTAATATTTTTACACGTGGGAAGAACAAAACACTAAACTTGATTAAGGTTTTTATCTGACAATAATTTAGCCACAAAAATAGGTAAACTACAGCTATAATGCATAGAAAAACAAAAAGCTCACAGGAAAAAGCATATATTGATTACAGCATATCAGTCATTAATATTTCGTTAGTTCTTTCTTTGTTTTTGCATGCGTTCATAATTTGTTTGAATGAATGAAAGCCTGGCCAAAAATTACACCGTAGTAATTGCATTAAATGTATTAAAGAAGTAATGGAATATAATTACAGAATTATTTGCTATTAAGCTATAGCAGTTTTTGTGCATTTGTATTCATACTAAATGTGTTTAGGCAACTGTTTTTGAGAACAAATACCATATAATCAATAGTTTTACCGTGTTAATGTTGTGCCATGCGTGGTTTTATCTGCGGTTATCATGATCTACAAATATATGATAATTATGGAAGACCAATTTTAATAAGAGTAGAGTCCTAACTCAGTCAGAAATGTTTAAATTTTACCCTATAAAAATGAGGTTGTTAATATTTTTACTTATGTTCCTGTTTTTGTTAGGAACATATTGTGCAGCCCTATTTTTGAACCAGAACATGAACATTTAATGAAGGATGTAAGATATAAAAAATATAATACAAAAAGGGAAGATGCCAAATGTAATGCGAGACCTCTGACCTCTGGTTCTGATTGATGAGCTCGCTGATCTTGCGGTTCTGTTCCTCTATGCGTGAGCTTTTCTCAAACACCTCTTTCTTCAGACACTCATTCTCCTGAATAAATGAAAGATGGGTTCATTGAGAACTGAGAACTGTGAGAGAAGGTTTGATTTGACCAATCACTGCAAGTTACCTGTATGATTCTCTGAATGTTGTGCATGATCATGGCTGTTTCCATCGACACGTTCGATAAGCCCAACGAAACGCTGCCTTGCTTTTGTAGGTCATCGATCTGAAAAAGTGGAGCGATTGCTCAAAAGATTATTCAAGTCAAATGTAGTTACTTACAAATTTCTGCTAATTATGTACCAACCTTTGAGGACAAGTGGTCCATTTTGTCTGCCACTTTTCCAACGGCCAATCGTATTTCAGTGTTGTGTTGTCGAGCCTCTGTCATCAAGAAGGATGTGACATCACTAGTTCCTTAAAGAGACAGGCGTCATTTAAAAATCCCAACCTTGACTACATGAATGTATTGACATCTGAAGCTGATAAACTACAAACAAATGCAATGTTTTTGTGTAAGTGGTGAGATGTTGTAGGTTTTGTACAGATTTTGTAGTGATCTTTACCTTGGTAAGGCACTGTTTGTGTGGGGTACATCTGGCTCACAGGCTGCGAGAGGAAGACAGTCAACAGATTTAACAAATGTATTATAACTAAATATACAGTCAAACCAAAATGTATTCAGACAACTTCAACATTTCTCACATTATCACAGTTTATTCACTATAGTTTAGAAGATGGTGATAAAATATGACAAGAACTCAGTTATCAAATCAGGTGATATTTCACTGGTTTTGTCCATCCTTCTATTAGACTGTCTCACAGATGAATTATGTGGAATATCTGTACAAAAATATAAATGTTTTGTTTTCTGAATAATTTTTGGTTTGACTGTATGAGCAATAATAATAGAGATGCTGGCCTTAGAAAACACAAACAATAATAACGCTTAATGTTATCAATCTTGTTATTTAAGTTGTCAAAATATGTTATGGATCAGTCTCTCTGGGATTTTGCGCTTCTGCAATCGTAGAATTTAGAGTAAAATCAAGGCCGCTTGCAATTTTGTCATATTTCTACAATTTTTGAGCAAAAAACATTAACCTGAGAGAGGAAAAGGCAATATTGGCTAATAAAAGTCCATAATTCAGAGTCCAAACAAATGAATCTATACATGTTCAACTGTGGTGCCGTGGTATTGCAGTGAATCCCACTGTAAAGTGAGCAGGGATGGAGCGTTTCCAAACCAAAGAAAATTTCCCATATGAGGCTCATTTGAGCAATAAAGATCTCTCTAAATCATTCATTCACAACCTTGTCTATTGCCTTTTCATTTCAACCTGTGCGCTTCACAACCAAGAGAGACGCACGCGGCTGAAAATTCAAAGAAATGTAAGGTTTCAACAAGTTTAATGATACTAATAAACTACTATGATAATAGAATACTGATTATGATGTATATTAGTCCTCATAATGCCTGATTTCACCATTAGATTTAATACATAATTATACTGGATAAACACTTTTTCAATATTTCATGTGAGTGTAATCAATAGCTGTGTTTCCATCCTCATGTTTTTATGTGAATTTTGGGATATCGCTATAAAAAGAAACCGCTAGATGGAAACGGCAAGATGCACATATACTGAATAAATCCCTCGGTGCGCAACAAAAACCTCATGTGATTTTCCCTAAGCAGAAGCTGTGATTGGATAACTGGACTAACCAGCGGACCAATCACATCGCAGCATCTCAAATGTTGGTTTAGTGGATCTGAAACGCCGGAGTCAAAGTCTGTGATCAGAATGATTGGGTTTAATTCCCTCCAGAAGCGTCTCACACGATTGCGTTCCCAAACACCAGCATCCCAACGCTATAGAACATGACAGCGTTTATTGTGTTTCATCCGACGCTCTGAGACTCATTTATGATGGAGGGAAAAAGAGCCACAGTTTCTTCCCTGATTGCAGCTACTTTCAGTTTTATTACAGATATTTTGAGCCAATTTCCCAGGAAGTGATGATTTTGTTCTCTTGAACACATGGGACGGAACCGCTGCTTTATTCACAAACGTTTTATGCGATATTCCAATTTTGAACGCAAATTTAATTCACAGCTTTAGATGGAAACATAGCCACTGATACTGATATACTATTATACATTACTACAACATTACAACAATAGACAGCAGGTTTAGCTGAAAACGGTGTCGTGTAAACTGACTCTTTTTTGCATTTTTAACAAAGCAGAATTATGAGTATTTATTAAATCGTACTCTTACTGCCACTAATGCTAATTACATATGCACATCGTGATTATTGCTGGGTTTTCAATGCAAAACAACACAAAAAAGCGCAGCAAATGTCACTGCAATATTTGGGAAAATCTGCAGCAAATTCAGTAATTTTAGCATAAATCATTTTTTTTAAAGTCCCGTATACAGTCATGGAAATTTGTTATACTTAATCTGCAGCTACTTATGTCGATTGTTTATATTACTGTTATTTTATTTGTTTTTCTCAGTATTTATTTGATTTTATCCTATTTGATTTATGCATCTATCAAAGTCCCGTAGTGCAATGGGGTGGGGGTGGGAAGGGGGAAGGTTCGAGGGGCAATAGTAGTCGAATAAGTTTTCTTTCTTTTATTGCAAAATATTCTGTATGCGTTCTAAAAAAAATCCCCACTAAAAAAAAAAAAAAAAAAAAAAAAAATCCCATAAAGCCCTGATGAAGTTACACAGCAATAGTGAATTCCCGACCTGAAAGGCATGCACGACTCCCGGCATCATGGGCTGAGGATTGGCTGTTGCCATCGTAACGGGTAAAAGGGCCGTAGCTGGAATGGAAAGAGCACACAGGACAGTGTAACAGCATATAACTGAGCATTAAACACTGGTCTTCATAAGAGTATGATGTGCTACACGCGTGTTACCCTGCACTGAAGGCGGGGGGGCGGAGGTGATGTGTACGGGCTGAGGCGACGGTGCACTGTTGCGTTCCCTGCGTCTCGACACACTCGGGTCCTACAGCAGGAACAGGATCATCTGTAAACCTTCGCATGCATTCTCTCACATTCATACTTTATATCGTTATGACCTCATCCTTCCCTCTGGCCATTTTGACCCAGAAAATATTTTAGAAAATTGTGTAAAAATTAAGTGTTCATCGTAGGGGTAGAAGACCCCAGGACTTTTGTCGTACTTAAACCACGAATAAAAAATAAAAACAATTATGGATTTGAGGGGTTTTGTGGTTGAAATTTTAAAAAGTAACAAATCCTTCCCTTGTGGGTCAATTTGATCCCCTTAGGAATGAATGGAATGTGAAGAATGCTTCAGTACACATAGAAAAAAACTAAAAATGCTCAAAATTCAAACAAAAAATGCTAAAACTTTACCAAAAAACTATTTTATAATGTCTACATGTGTATCTGAATGCTGAATAACTGACTTTAGGACCCAGCGGAACACCTCGTTCCTCCATATAGAGCATGAAATATCATGTTATATTATTTTTATTCCCACAAGAGGTCGGCAAAGACACCCAATGTAAGATATTTTGAGCTGAATTAAAAGGGTTATGCATGAAATTTTTGTTATTTTTAAGTGGAAAGAATGTTAGGAATGTGCTTAAATTACTATTTATTTATTATTTTATCAAATCTAGTAATTTAAAGGTAAAAAAAAAAATAAAAAAAATAAATCTCCTAAAAAATTGCATTATAAAATAGAAAAAATATAATCAAAATTATATTTAAATAAGCTTTATGGACAAAAAAAAAGAGGTATAATTTTAGGGCTTCGGGTCATTTTGACCCGTGAGGGAAGGATTTGTTACAGAACGCGAGGGAAGGATGAAGGTTAAGGCAAAACACAGATATTTTTCGTTTGTGTCTGAATATTAGATGGTGTAAAACCGTTATAATGAAAGGCTCAGTCTTGCCTCGAGCTCGGAGTCGCTGGAGTCTGGCTGTGAGGGAGATGAGGACGAGCCGGCGATGAAGGGCAGCATTGGCTGGCCCATTTTGGCCATGCGTGAGATCAGTTTAGCTTTAGTGGCATCAGGATTCTGAAGACATTGCAAAACATGCCAGAAAACACACAAAGATAGTTTATTATTAGGGATGCATTGATATTAACATTCTAGTCGACAACTATTTTCTGATTACTAATAAAAAAAAAGTCTATACAAATGAATTTCGGCCATTAAAACACTATAACTGACAACTATGAACTATGGATATTCATTCTGAGATTTGCAAAAAATTATATTTAACAGTGTTAATAAATTATATGAGTAATATTAAATATTAACTTACACTACAATTCCAAATTCTATTTATTTTATTCTATTCCATAAGTCTCTTATGCGCAACAAGACTGCATTTATTTGATCCAAAAATACTGTAAATGAGCAATATTGTGAAATATTAAATTAAAATAGCTGTTGTCTATGTGAATATATAGTAACATCTAATTTATTCCTGTAAAGTTTCAGCATCATTACTCCAGTCCTCAGTGTCACATGATCCTTCAGAAATCATTCTGATATGATGATTTGATGATCAAGAACAAGCCGGATACATTTTTCTTCAAGATTTTTGGAAAGTTCAAAAGAAAAGCATTTATTTGAAATAGGAATCTGTTGTAGAATTATAAATGTTTATGCAATTTTCTTTAAACAATTTAATGCACGCTTGCTGAATCAAATTATTTTCTTTGGAAAAAAAAAATGACCCCAAACATTTGAACAATAGTGTAATGATAGATGACAACACATGTAAAAACTGGAGAAATCAGCTTGAACAATTAAAAATACAGTATGTATCCAATATTGACTTGATTGATATTGTGCATACCTATATATTATATCTATATATGTTTTTTTTGGGGGCCTTTTGCCGTTTTATTGAAAGGGGGAAGAATCTGGAAATGTTGCACGCTTGATTAGAACTTGCAATGCCCACATGAACACTTCAAGCTCAATGTGTCTTGTGCACGGACCACTAAGCCATGGCTCCAGCTACGCTTACTTCAATAAAAGTCTGCATTACAAAAAAATTGTGCTGGGCAAGTAATCGCATCCATAATATTATGTGTGTGTACTGTGTATAAGTATTTTGTATATATATATAAAAGAGACACACATGCATGTATATATTTAAGAAATAGTTGCATGTATATATTGTATATACATTTATACATAAATTATATTATATATAAATATTTTGTATATCAATACATTTTTCTTAAATATATACATGCATGTGTGTGTATTTATATATACAAAATAATTATACACAGTACACACACATAATATTATGTAAACTCAAACTTTTATTTTGGATGTGATTAATCGTTGCCCAGCACAAAAAAAACTAAAAAACTAATAACAAATATGTGATACACCTGAAAAGAAGCCAGACTTACACTCAGCTGTTCACTGAGGGAGTTTGATTTCGCTCGAAGAGGCGGTTCACTGTAAACAAAGATGAAATGTAGTGAACAGATAACCTCAATCAAATAATATTAATATAAAAAAATCATCTCCAGCCAGAAGCCAGCAGGGCTCACCTGGGTTTGCTGGTTTGTGGGGCAGAACTGAGGGACTGGTTCGGCTCAGAGGAGCCCAGACTCTCAACACTGGGAGCAGGAGATGCCGAATCTCTTGAGTTTCCATCCTTTGCAAACTTGACCTGCACATGCATCAAGAGAGAACACATATGAAGAGAGCAGGGCTGTGCATAGTTCTACAATGCTGCAAAGTACGTACTAAGTCTGAGGACGGGAAAGGACATTCTTCTGAGTATGTGTTAAAGGGGTTATTCTCAATATCAGTGTCTGTTTCTGAACTCCTGAAACGCCTCCATTGTAGTCTTGAGTTTCTTCCGGGAACGAACACGTCACAATATTCCTCATTATAATAATTCATACGCAGAATAAAGGGGCGGAGCCTGGTTGAGTGAGTTAGTAGTGTGTTAAACTGGCGGTTATGGTAAGGGGCGGGACATTTCCCAAACACAGTCAAAGCGCTCGACCAATCACAACACACTGATCCAGCTGACCAATCAGAGCACAGTGTGCTTTTCAGAAGGAGGAGCTTCATAGAGACAGGAACTAAACAGAGCGTTACTGACAGACTGGGAAGAGAGGAGCCGCAACAATGGGGAATATGGGGAAAATTATGTTTTTTGAACAATCAAGCATTAAAACCAATAGAGGGTATGCGTGTGACGTCACCGTTGGCTGGAGTGACTGCGGTTACACACACTGAGTGGCACAAACACTGAGTGGCAGCATTGGTTTTCAATGTGAATGCCACAAAACACAAAGAAAATAAAGAAATCTGAGGTATATTTTTACAGACTGCCGAAAGCTACAGAACAGAGAAGCGAATGGATCGCTGCGATTCACAGAAACAACTGGATCCAGGCAGAGAAAGGTGGATTTGCAGTTCCTCTCTCTCTCTCTCTCTCTCTCTCTCTCTCTCTCTCTCTGATGAGTTTTGTTGCTTCGCACAACCAAATGTGACTACAGCCTCTCACAAGTTAGAAAGAAACCACAACGCCAATCAGTTTAGCGCTGTGTATTCAGGAGGCGGGACTCAGATCTAACCCGTTTGTGTAATTGGCCAATTTTTTATTTATTTTTTTTAACGACGACAAGCCGAAATTAAATAGGAGTAACGAGGCTATTTTTAAAATGTAAGGAGTAGAAAGTACACATAATTGCGTGAAAATGCAAGGAGTAGAAGTAAAAAGTCGTCTGAAAAATAATTACTCCAGTAAAGTATAGATACCCCAAATTTCTACTTAAGTAAGGTACCGAAGTATTTGTACTTAGTTACTTGACACCTCTGGTTATATATTGTATTGACAGCTCATCAATTAAATATTTACCAGCGTATATTCGGCATAATTCTGCCACTCAGTCCGGCTGAGGGAGTGTGTTCCTGCGGGAAAGTGACGTAAATGCAAACCCTCTATTCTAGTAGAACCCCAAAAACAATCAAAGACTTTCCTCAGGTCCTCTTTAAGACATTGGAACATATAAAAACCTGAATCATCATAAAATAGCATAAAAACAACGTGATAAAGTAAACGTGAGAATGACGTACCCGACGGATCTCCGCTTCGAAGACTAGCGTGCTATCCGGTGGCACACGGTTGGGAACGCCCTGCGATCCGTACGCGAGACCGGGAGGAATCACCATCAGTCGCCTCCCAGCTTTCCGCATGTTCAGCATGCCCTCCTCCCAGCCCTGAGAGACGGGAGAATCGCTTTAGACTGCCGTATGAGTGATAATCACACGTAAAAGACAACTTCCCTCTCACCTTAATGACCTTCCCAGCCCCGAGCTTCAGTCTCAGCAGTTTGTCCTTATTCAGATTCGAGTCAAACATCTGGAGGAGAGGAAAATAAACTATGAGAATTTGGATAAAGCTGGATAGCAAGAAATCAAACAAATTATCAACGGATAAAGTGTTATTTTTTGAAGAAATTAATACTTTTATTCTGCAAGGACACATTAAATTGATCAGAAGTGACAGCAAAGACATTCATAATGTTGTAAAATATTTCTCTTTCAAATTAATGCTGTTTTCTTTTACTTTCTATTCATCAAAAAAAACTGAAAAAAAATCATTAATGGTTTCTATAAAAATATGAAGCAGCAAAACTTTTTCAACTGATAATCAGAAATATTTCTTTGAGCACAAAATCATCATATCAAAATGATTTCTGAAGGATCATGTGACACTGAAGACTGGAGTAATGATGCTGAAAATTCAGCTTTGATCACAGGAATAAATTACACTTTACTATATATTCATACAAAATTATAATTTTAAATATTGTAATAATATTTCATAATTTTACTGTATTTTTGATCAAAGAAATAAAGCATTTGTAAGCATACAATACTTTTTTTTTATGTACCCGGTATCAAACTTAAGCATTAGTTTTGCTCTATAATTCTCATTCAAACCATGTTCACATTAACCAGAATATGAATCGGATTTTGGTCATATTACAATTATGTATGCATCGTGTAAATACATTAACTTGCTTCGCAAGTAGTACATCTCAGATCATAATGGCAGCTTATTAACTCGCCTAAGCCATGTCCATAATGGGCCCTGTGTGCACATAAACACGGTCATTACTAAAGCATCTTCACCTGTCCGATGGTGTGGTTTTGCAGCAGCGAGCCAGTGTAGGCCACTTCTAACGAGTCTCCATTCTCCACAGCCTGGCCCTCACCCAGAAGAAGATCCTGGGTCAGGACAGAGTCTAGCGGACCGCCACAGTTCACTTTGGCAAGACAAACCTGAAACAATTACATTGCTGCGTAAGAATCTCCTCACACAACACCAGGTGACGAAGAACCCTTAAAACACAAACCTCTTTAGAAAAGTCTGTAGCCGCTTTCTCTGATTCAAACATCAGCGACCAATTCTGTCTCTGGTCATCATAAAACGTGCAGTAGTTACTGGGCTGGACCTGAACGTGAAAGAGATCATTACAAACAACGTTCGGAAAGCAAACATGTTGTCTGTCTTTCATTTAGTGAATGAGAGCTCACAGTGAGGACGAAGCCTCTGTGGATCCTGGCGGCCGTCACCGGTTTCTGTTGACTGACATACAGCAGGATCTTGTACTAAAGAAGAGTGCAGACGTTTGTGTGTGTGTTATAAACATTCCCATTTAAGACTTAAGAAAAAGAAAAAGAAAAAGTGATCATTCTAACCTCTTTAGTTGTATGATTTCCAAGCACCGCAGCTCCCAGCTTGCCTTGTTTCACATACTGTCCGTTAACACTAAACACACAAAAAGAGTGATCACTGCGTTTCCCTTTTCATTACATCAGTCTGAAAACTAAATCACAGACTATCAGCGCTCAAGATACATCTTTATATGTAAATTCTAGCATGTGCTTTGCTTTGGATATCTGGTTTACAGATCTGTATATATATATATATATATTTCATGCCCTCTTCTTTACACTTATAAAACAAGGGGATGAGTGCCAAACATTAGTCCCAAACTGATGAGTGATATCTTCTTGCGGTGCGTAGATCCAAAAGTAAATCAAAAATAAGAAAAAAAGATCCACACACGAATATTGGGCAAAAAGCTCACGAGATTTATTTTCCAGAGGTCACACAAGTGCAAAAAAAAATGCAAGAGTGCAAAACGGTTTCGGGTTCAACCCTTCATAAGTGCAATGTGTGTTACCGTGCTCAACACCTGCAGTCATTTACATACAGTACTGTGCAAAAGTCTTAGGCATGTTAATACCAAGATGCTTGAAGAAACCTACCTGAAAAACAATGCGCAAGTGTACCTGGACAAAAGCCGTTTTAAACGCAAAGGGTCGTTACACCATATACTGATTTGAATTAGTTAATAGAAGTTAAAGGAGCTGTATGCAAGAAATGTATTTCAATTAATCATAAAATGGCCCTGATATGTCACTAGACATTAAGAAATCATGTTCATTTCAAATACTTATATCACCGACAACAGTAGTCCGGCCAGGATATTGTCATTTAAAAGTGAAGTTGCAGCCCTCAACTGATGTTGATGTTGTCATGTTGTGTTTTGGCCTGAAGCCCCACCCTCCACCTATCTACCAATCACGAAGTCAGTAGTGTTTCGGCATCCGGGTTGCCAGCTCTGCTCTAGTTACCACAGCTATGTAGCAGCCTACGTTCCTGCTGGATCCTGCAGCCTATCTGGCGACCTCGAGTCAGGGGGGAGGGGGAGGGGATACACCGCTCTACAGTAATTTGAAAGTGATTGCAGTACCAGTTTTGGCCACAACCTTACATACGGCTCCTTTAAATTTGTGATTTTATTTTTGAAAGCATTCTCACTTTACAGCATTTTAACACAAGTGCCAGTACTCTTCACAGCACTGTAGCTTTGCAGGAAGGTTTCTTCAAGCATCTCGGAGACGTTCCCGCAGTTCCTCTGGATTTAGTCTGTCTCAGTGTTTTCTGTTTCTTCATGTAATCACAGACGGACTCGATGATGGTGAGATCAGATCATACCGGCTGTTGTCAGACTCCTTGTGCATACACAAATCTCACTGGATTATTACAATTAATGGCAAAAAGAATGTTTGGAAATGTAAACTGATATTTCTTACTGACACACTACAGCAAAAGATATAAATAACTGACTTAAAACCATTTTTTTGGGGGGCATGCCTAAGACTTTTGCACAGTACTGTACTTATTACCGTAATCCATGTAACATACCGGAATCTGATTTTATCCCATATACAAATATTCACATCTAACGTCTACATGATTATATATACATATCACAACAATACTCCATTCCCCCCTAATTTTTTAAAAATAAAATAAAATAAATAAATCTCGTGAGCTTTTTGGCTGATATTCGTGTGCAGATCTTTTTTCCTAATCTTTACACTAAAAATGAATCTGTTAACTACGGTATCACCCCCCCCCCCCATCCCCCTCCCCCTCCCCCTTTCTGATCATAGATCTGAAGTTAAAGGGATTGTTCACCCAAAAATGAAACTTCTGTCATCATTAACTCACCCTCATGTCGTTACAAACCGTAAAACTTACAAAGACTTGCAACTTTCCAATGAAGATATAAGTGAAATCTAAGAGATTGACAGCACACGTAACTACCACTTTGACACTTCAAAAAGTTCATAAAGAGATCGTAAAACTAATCCATAGGTAGAGCGGTTTGGTCCACATTTTCTGAAGAGACCGGATCGCTTTATATAATGAACAGACTGAATTTAGCTTTTATTCAAGTATAAACATTGATCAGACAGAAGCTCAACCGAACCAAATGTGCTGCGTAACACAAGAATGAACCTCATCGGTTCACGCTTCTCAAACAAGCATACTTGAGCTCCTGTTGACCAGAACTGATGTGTGAGTTGATGAATGTTTGTGAATAAAAGCCTAAATTAAATCTGTTCATAATATAAAGCAATCCAGTCTCTTCAAAAAACTTGGCTTGATTAATGTGGATTCGTTTTATGATATCTTTATTCACTTTTTAAAGAGTCAAAGTGGTAGTTGCGTAGCTGTCAATGGAGGGACAGAAATCTTTCAGATTTCATTAAAAGATCTTCATGTGTGTTTACATTTATGCATTTGACAGACGCTTTTATCCAAAGCGACTAACATCGCATTTCAAGATACACATTTTAAATTCTTATCAGTTCTTGCTTTCCCTGGGAATCAAACCCATGACCTTGGCGTTGCAAGCGCCAACGCTCTACTGTTTGAGCTGAACAGATGAACAAAAATCTTACGGGTTTGGAACGACATGTTGCACAATTCATATTTTGGGAGAGCTATCCCTTTAAATGGATGTTATTCAAAGTCTCTTTTAAAAACATTCAACAGATTGTTGCAGAAGTGAAAGCACTTAAAAAAAATTAAGTGTACAAAACAAAAGTAATAGAAGTAAATGTTTTCATTTTATACAAAATGCATATTTTACAAAATAATTTGGCCTCTAAAATAGCTACTAAATCAAAACCATATATAAATAACAAATATATACAAATGAAGAGTTCAGATGCAAAAGCCTCTAAGTGCCATATGAAATTTTCTCCTAGAATGATCATTTTTATCAAGCTCGTATATTTAAGTTAAGTAATTTCACTTAAATTACAATTAATAGGTTATTTTCATTGCCATTTCAGTGAAATAGCTGAACTTAGATATACTGTACGAGCTTGATAAAAATGATCATTCTAGGAGAAAATTTCAGATGGCACTTAGAGGCATCTGAACTCTTCAAATATACATAATATATGTATATGTGTATATATATATAATATACAAAGTTATTTTTCAACTTACTATCTGTAGGCATGTACTGCAGTAGCAAAGAGAACAGCAGGAGGATTCTGGGAAGGGGCTGACTTTTGGTTTGGAGGTCCTGTAAAAACATGGCAGAAAACTCTGCATTAAAGGAGTAGTATCATACCTTTTTTTTCCACATATGGTCCAATTATGGGGAAATTCAGCGCAAACATCGTCTTTGTTTCAACATTTTTGTTTACACTTTAAACAAAGACGTTTTTTAATTTTTTTTTAACCCTATGAGAAAAATCCTTTAAGAACAAAGGCCATTAGATGCTTATGTTTTGATTCATTCACCTGTCTGAAATCTGAAAGTTGCAGTACTTTTAGTTTTAAAACATTTTATATGGATGAGGGTGGACATTTTAAGTTCTGACAGTCATGGTTGTTTATAGAATTATTCACACACACAATAAAAAAAAAAAGGATGACCATTTGATCCCTCATGATATGACCTAGGTTCCTGTGGTCTTACCTGAGTTGGCCGAGCTCTTGCGGGGCTGTTTGGGAGCCGTGTACTGGAAAGACTCATTACCCTTGCTTGCTGTCTGATCCAGTCCAAAGAGAGAGGCTAACTTTGCTCTGAAATCACAAAAAAGCAGCAAGTAAATCCACTATTACACTTCTCCACTTGTGCGAGATCACATGAGTCTCTGAACGATGCTCAATTCTCAAATTAAAGCTGATCTAATTTAGCCTTTGAGTTTTTGATTAAACTTTAAACTGAAGGACCTCAATGAACACCTGCTTGAAACCAGAAAATAAACTCCAGTACAGCCTCTGTAATATCAAACACACATACGGCACTGACCCATGGATCTCTCTCCACTTGTAGTCATTGTCCCGCTGTCCTGCCATGCTCAGCTAGGCCACCAACATTGTGTGCATTCTGACCTGCTGCTTTTTAGCAAAGCTAAGGAATGATAACCAGCTAATCTCCACACATGTGCATGTGAGCTTCGTGCCACTTTTCCAACTGCATGTAATATCAGATCTCTTCAGCGGGTCTTGCAGTGTCAACAACCACACAGGAGCTCCTCGTGACTGTGGCGCCCCGTTCCGATCCGGGACGTCTAACTACAGCATGTGAGCGGCATTAACACTCTCACTTTAGTCTCCACCTCTCGACAATCCTTCCTAACGGCTTCATATTCCCCAGTTATTACACGGCTCTGTGGAATGCTTGATTCTGATTGGTCAATCGCGCCATCCAACGGTATATTATTCCCGCTGAGAACAGAAACACAGGCTCATCCGGGTCACTGAAGTCAGCGGCGCTATACGCTCGCTATGAACAGTTTTTCTTTGTGGAAGTTTTACTTTGGTGAGCTAATACAATATTAAAACTCAGTCAAATCAATATTTTGTGTACATTTATTTAAATATGCCATCCAGTATCGTGGACTCGCTCTCTTGTTTCATACAAACGCAGCGGCGGCCATTTTGTGACAACTGTTTTGTACACTGTTGGATTATAAGATACAAACAGGTACGATTTTAAAACAGTTTAATCAATATCTATTCTCTCCATAGTTATTTATGTGGTGAAATGCTGTGTAATAACTGGTGTGGCTGTATATCGTATCTCTTAAATGTCCATCTAGTTTGAACTCGCCGCTGAAACTGCTCTCTCCGCGGAAGCTTTGCGTTTAAAGACCTAATGAAATATTTCAACTCAGATCAATATTTCGTGTCTAATTATTTACTTATGTACCTGTGTAATAAACGAGATAATGTACATCCAGCCGGTTGTTATCTCAGAATAAACCCATTCAGGTGTGTGTGCGCATGTGTGTATGTGTGTGTGTTATCTCAGAATAAACCCCTTCTGGTGTGTGTGTGTGTGTTATCTCAGAATAAACCCCTTCAGGTGTGTGTGTGTGTGTGTGTTATCTCAGAATAAACCCCTTCAGGTGTGCGTGTGTGTGTGTGTGTGTGTTATCTGAGAAAAAAAACCTTCAGGTGTGTGTGTGTGTGTGTGTGTGTGTGTGTGTGTGTGATCATCTCAGAATAAACCCCTTCACGTGTGTGTGTGTGTGTGTGTGATCATCTCAGAATAAACCCTTTCAGGTGTGTGTGCGTGTGTGTGTTATCTCAGAATAAACCCCTTCAGGTGTGTGTGCGTGCGTGTGTGTGTGTGTGTGTGTGTGTGTGTGTGTGTGTGTGTTATCTCAGAATAAACCCCTTCAGGTATGTGTGCGTGTGTGTGTGAGTGTTATCTCAGAATAAACCCCTTCAGGTGAGTGTGTGTGTGTGTGTGTGTTATCTCAGAATAAACCCCTTCAGGTGTGTGTGCGTGCGTGCGTGCGTGTGTGTGTGTTATCTCAGATTAAACCCCTTCAGGTGTGTGTGTGTGTGTGTGTGTGTGTGTTATCTCAGAATAAACCCCTTCAGGTGTGTGTGTGCGTGCGTGCGTGTGTGTGTGAGTGTTATCTCAGAATAAACCCCTTCAGGTGAGTGTGTGTGTGTGTGTGTGTGTGTGTGTGTGTGTGTGTGTTATCTCAGAATAAACCCCTTCAGGTGTGTGTGTGTGTGTGTGTGTGTGTGTGTGTTATCTCAGAATAAACCCCTTCAGGTGTGTGTGCGTGCGTGCGTGTGTGTGTGTTATCTCAGAATAAACCCCTTCAGGTGTGTGTGTGTGTGTGTGTGTGTGTGTGTGTTATCTCAGAATAAACCCCTTCAGGTGTGTGTGTGTGTGTGTGTGTGTGTGTGTGTGTGTTATCTCAGAATAAACCCCTTCAGGTGTGTGTGTGTGTGTGTGTGTGTGTGTGTGTTATCTCAGAATTAACCCCTTCAGGCTGATGAAGACCTGATCCTGATCACCCTTTCTGGGTTTATTCTGAGAGAACAACCGGCTGGATGTACATTATCCCTTACTTAACACACATGCACGCTTGGGCTAGCCGGTATGCCAATATATCGTTCCGACGGTATAAATTGTCAACCGATGTTGCTATATTGTGTATAAAGGCTTTGCACTGACGTCGCTTTCCCGCAGGAACACACTCCCTCAGCCGGACTGAGTGGCAGAAGAGCTGCTGAGTGACTGGAGTTAATAGAGGAAACTGCGAAAACACGAGTAAAACAAACGATTATCAGTTTAAACTAAAGGCTGGACTCGATATAGTGTTTCTTACGACTTACCAAAGATCCAGTGATCCACGGATATTGACATGCCGCCAGGAATCATGTTTCCTGACATTTATATGAGCCTGATTTCAACACCGGGGAAATACATAAAGCAAATTTGCCTGTGAACGCTTTATATAAATACAATATAGGTCCATGTCCATAATCCATGTGATCACTTATATCAATGCTATATATATCATCATATCGTCCAGCACTAAAACTTGTATAGTTTTTTGTCAGTGTTTATTTAAAAACGTCCAATTATGCCGAATATACGCTGGTAAATATTTAATTGATGAGCTGTCAATACAATATATAATACAATATATAGGATATGATTTTACCCCTAAATTTAGCATATTGACACAAAATTAAACCTGCAATCCACCTTTCGCTCCCTGGATCCAGTTGTTTCTGTGATTTGCAGACTTAATTTGTTTAATTCATATTTGTGTTATAGCCTAATGCATTTGTCTAATTTGCTTATTTTTATTATTTTAATAACAAAAATAAAAATAACAAAAATAACTATGTTGTGATAAATATGTTTATCGTGAAATAAAATTGAATTGAAAATGTATTAAAATAAAAATGTATTAAGACACTTAAAGGTTTCAAACTGAAAGGGGGGTAAACAAGAGAGTCCTGCGGCCGGGGAAATGTATGACTAAAGTATAATTAATTAAATAATTAAATAAATAATATAAAAGACTAAAATAATTAAGTAAAAATATTAACTTATAAACTATACAAATTTATTAAAACAAACAAGTGAATAAATAAATTGTACATCTAACTGTACAGTAGAAAAAAATGTTATGTAGCTTGAAAGAAGAGAACATAAATATATTTTACAAATATTTTGGCATATCCACAGTATAAACTGGGTCTTTATACAAGACAGCATATAGGTGCCATTTGAATACCCTCACATGAGAATCATCATATTTAGGGACCGCGGCATCTAAAGCATTGAAATCCCCCGATTTAAGCAACATTCAGAAATGTCTAACATTATATAAACCAAAGTTAGTTCTGAGAAAACTAGCAGAATTTGTTTGCGGATGCCACTTGTTTTGATATTTTGCTGTATAATGCAATCCCACTGAAACATTAATAAGGGTGATTTAATGCTTTTTAGTGTTTAGTGATGTTTCTGGGGCCACCAGTGGGCTGTGAGATTTTGGGAGTTATTATTAGTTAACAATAAAGGCTAGCCTAAATTACTTCATAAGCTGAGATGATTTTAGTGAAACTGGAGAGAGAAACACCCAAACCAAGAGTTACCTTCAGCACGACAGTTAAAAGACCAGACATCATGTGACCGAGCAAGTCATGCCAGAACAAATGTAACATTCAAGTGATGAATGTTTAAAACAACTCGTTGTTTTATTAACACAACAAACGGTTCACTTGTCTGTTAATGTACTTTAGTCGGCAAAAAAGTTTCTGTCATTCATAGGAGAGCTGCAATATATTCGCTATATTAGTACTAGCCATGAGTGACACTTCACTTTCGGTTTCTATTGCACCATAAGTGCATTAGTTGTTTCAGGTCTAAACATCTAAATAAACTTTATTTCGATAAATAAGCTGAATGAGGTTTTCCTGGAGACTTTCGCCTGCATGATTGTGTCTTTGTCCGTCAGGAATTCACTCACCCTCCAGTGGGAGACAGAAAGTCCCCGTCCTCGTCGTCTGTTGCAAACATGCCTCTGGCTGATCTTCACACCGCGAGACTCTAATGTTACTTATATTACAGATATGAAGTAATGATCGCCTGCATGCGGTGAGGAAATAATATTAACATATAATAATTCTTTCCAAGTCGCTTCCTGGTTCTGCTGGTGTCAGCTGACCCGCCACATGATCACGCGCGCTCTACGTCACGCAGCACTTCCACTCACTCAAATCAAAGTTTTCAATATCAAAATAATTTTTAATAGATAAATCAGGTTTCTTTATATTATTTTTCTTGTTAACTACTGAACTATAACTTGTTTATTGTCCGAAAGTTTGTCTGTTTTTTTGTATCTTACGTTTGTTAAAATTTGCACACACTCACACACACACAAGGAACTCTGAAGTGAAAAATAAACAAATAAATATAATCTGGACTGAAAGACTGAGGGACTCTGGAGTATTGTTGTATGTTATGACAATGATGATAATTGTTGTTAGTGTTTTTTTTTTTTTTTTTCAAGCATTCAAAAAAAAAGTTTTAATTTTATTTATTGTACGTGTGTTTGTATTTTTTTCTCTCTAAAACTATCTTTATATACCTGTTAAATGTTGAAAGCTCGAATTAAAAAACAGCGCGAGAAAAAAATAGTCATAAAAGCTAATTTGGAAAATCTAAAAGAATTTTCAACGGCTCGCGGAAAGTGAAAGTAGCCCCGTGACCTACTGCTGCTGCTAAGCAACCAAACTTTACACAAGCAGAGACACACGTCCGTTCACGACTGCGAGTATGTAACGTTAGCCTACTGTGATTTATTTATTTATTTTTTAGCAAATGATGAGGTAAGTGTTTAAAAGAGTATTTCATGTGTGTGCGTATGGCCTGCTTTGAATTGGAACAAATAACAAGAACGAATTCAATCCAATTCAGTTTTTGCTTCACGAATCCTTTAAAATAGAAAACAAATAAATAAAAAATAGACAGTTGAGGGATTGTCGTTTTGTTTAATAATCGTCACATTGTCATTTTATTCAGTAATTAAATTAATAAAAGCCTGTGATGGGGTCATTGTGGATGTATCTTAGGCCAACTAATAATATTGTATTGGCTAGAAATAGTTAATATATGCTAAAAAATCTTTGAACACTCACAGAAAATATATAATCTAATCTTGTATTGTATTATATATTAAATATAATATTTAATATTTGTAAGCTAAAACTCATTTAGAAATATTTGATATATCATATTATATATACAGTATACTACTAAGGGGTAGTTGAATACTTGATTCTGATTGGTTGACCTTGGTTCTCACGTTGGTTCTGATCATACTGTCTATGGTTCTGATAAGGTATGGAAAACGCACAGATAAAGTAGTTCCAGCAGGTTTTGACCGCATTACAGTTCTATATCACTTCGCCAAATGATCTCAGTTATTTCAAAGGTCTTTACAGCCGACAACAACAAAAGAGCCAAAACACACACGACACTGACCAAGCAAATAAATATAGTTTTCAAACAATAGGATAAAAACGACAAATTATTTCCATGTTTTTTTGCCACAGAATTACATTTTATTCTATACAGAAAGCACATACTCTCTTTCTCCCATTCAAACACACACACACATGTAGTCCGGACACACACTTGCACAGAAACGTGTTGTCAGCACTGCTCTGACGATTTTAGCAGTAAAATAGTTTAGCAACTTAAAAGCTACCTGACATTTCTCACTAGCGATGTAATAACGGCGCTGTTCTTGAAGCAGATAAACGTACAGTTTCGCTATTACTAAAGACGCTGCTGCCGAACACTGTTGATAAACGCAGACTCAGGTAATTCACACACACTTAACCTGTGGCCCGAGGTCAATTATTCCTTACATAAAATATAATATTCATAGGCTAAAAAATATGTCTTTTCACTCACAAATCTATTTAGGTTAAATGTACTTCTTTGAAAACAATGAATATTGCAATTTAATTTTTACAGACTAAAACTCATTAAGAAATATAGAATATTATATAAAATGCACAAAAACTCATATAAAAAACTCATTAAATCTCACAAATCTGATCAGGTTCAATGTACTACTTTGAAAACTAATATAGAAATATTTATATAATATTATATTATATAATATAATATTTAATATTTATAGACTAAAACTAATCAAGAAATACAGAATATTATATAAAATGCATTAAAAACTCATAAAATTCATACAAAAAACATATAAAATCTCACAAATCTGATCAGGTTCAATGTACTTCTTTGAAAACTAATATAGAAATATTTATATAATATAATATTATATTATATAAAATATCATATTTAATATGTATAGACTAAAACTCATCAAGAAATATATAATATTATATCAAATTCATATAAAATCTCACAGATCTGACCAGGTTGTCTGCAGTTCTCTGAAAGCTCGTCTCTTTTCCCTGGTGTTTCAGTGTGGATGGAGCTCACTGTTTTAGGGTGCTGTGTTCGCACCCGTGCTGCTGGGACACTGAGTACCGAGGGATCCGAGGAATCACACGCCTCACTCCAGCACGCGTCAAGAGATGCTCTCTCAAAGACCGTGCGTTTGCGTTGCATTTCTGATAACTTCTGCACATCTACATTCTCACTGGATTTCACTGAATGCCTGTGATTTCTGCATAATGTCCTTGTGTCACATAAGCTCCTATTCATTCGAATTTTGCTTGTATAATGCCATAATGTTATTCTGCTTTCTTGTAACACCAACAGAGGTCTTTCCATCTCTGAGTGTTGTCGATGTCTCTGAATGGGCTGGACGGAGGAGACCGATTACAGAAAGGCCATTATTCAGCGCTGACACAGAGGAATCTTTGAACGATCTCACCATACAGACAAAAGACACTGGAAAGATCAAGAGGTGAGTCTAATACGCCATGGCAGTAGTAATTCAGTAAAGTCATCAAAACTATTATTATTCCATCTCTGGTTATTTTCTGGCAGGGCAGATCTTTCCTTCCCAGAATCCATTTCCAGCACGCTCACCGATACACAAAACAAAATAAAGGTATGTGGAGACTTTCAAAACATGCATTTTCATTTTTGGCACTTGTCGTGGAATGTGTGAGAAGTGATGTACTGTAGTCTGGTGATTGATTGATCAGAATGAGTATTAAATCATGACTTGTTTTTGCAGGTAAATACTGTTCACATCAGTCCTTTCACAGGCTGTTCTGAGTTTCCACAGTGTCCAGTGGTCACATGGATTCCCAACCCGCACCACAAGCCTCAGTGGCTCCACCAAAACAAGTAGGCCTTGCTTCCCATTGTATCAATAAACTATCACTCTTAGAAGAAAAGGTTCTATATAGAAGCTTGAAGGTTCCATCAGGCGCTTTTAGGGGTTCCATCATGGGATCATTTTATGAATTTAGTTTTATATAATTAATTTAGTCTTAGTTCATTTTTAATTCAATTTTACGAATTAAACAGCTCGTAAACATACTTTATCATTAGAAAAAAATTACATAAACATGAAAGTATTATGCAACCATTTAAGACATTTCTCCTTATATAGAACCTTTTTCTTTAAAACAGTCAAGAACCCTAGAGTTCTAAATGAACCTTTTTTGGTTAGTCAGTCTGGTTTGCTATACATATCATATTACTATAATACTGCATATTATAGCACTTTTAAAACCACATCTATGAGTATTTATGAGCATGTATTGTATATTTAATAATTCACATGTACAGTGTAATTTTCTATTTGCAATGATCTTTATTAATGTTCGCCATCTGCTTTTCACCTTAA
Source organism: Rutilus rutilus (assembly GCA_021464565.1). Classification (NCBI taxonomy): domain Eukaryota; kingdom Metazoa; phylum Chordata; class Actinopteri; order Cypriniformes; family Leuciscidae; genus Rutilus; species Rutilus rutilus. Next base: position 31,730,747 of record JAJAQA010000019.1, read on the forward strand.
AGGTCTAAATCTCCAAACATTGCTATAAAAGAGTTAGTATGCCTTCCATCTTGTCAAATGTCCAAGTCATCCAAAGCGGTGAGTAATTAGGGAAGGGGTCTGATATGTTTATACAGCCGTGATAATATGAAGGCAGAGCACTTTTTTTTAGAGATCATAGAATTGGTAAATGCAAAAGAAATATATTTATCATTCCTTTTTCCTTTTCAGGCTAACCTGCGGAAGAGGTGTAATGTTGGTAAAAGGAGGGAGCAGAGAGGGAGTAACTCGACACTAGAGAGCGCCGGCACCCCATGGTGGCTGCGCATCGGCTTTCCTCCCATCCCGAATCATCTCTCCCGCAACATTCCCTTCAAAGGTCAGCACAGAAGCTTCGGGATACAGCTGCCCTTTGCCTAACTGATATCAAATAAAAGAATTCTCAGTTTTGTAATTTAAATGGAATATTAGAGCATTACCAACTTAACAAAATGAATGCATGTGGCCATGCGAGCACAACAGCCAATAAGGCCTCCAGAGCACAACACTTTGTGTATATATTTATATATAAATGGCCACAGCATGTTATAAAATGATGATGAACTATTATTATGGGTGTTCACACTTGTAGTTCAGTTTTTGGTTCATTTGGTCCAGACCAATAAAAAAAGAAGATATATATATATATATATATATATATATATATATATATATATATATATATATATATATATGTAAATTTAGTCCTGGTCCGATTAGCGTTTAGATTGGCATTTTTATCACAGAACCAAAAGATTCCGAACCTATAGGCATAGGGATACGTTCACAACCTGATTGGTCGGCTTTTATGACGTATTGCCTATTTTGAGACTGAACTTACCGAAACAGCGCTGTGTTCTGGGCTAAATGCGCTCGCTGTATGTGCGTAGCTACATATAATGGTATTTTGATCAGCTGAGAACTTGTGTAGAGCTTATTAAATGTGTAAAGGAGTCAAAACACGCCAGGAATCCCTCCGTCACACACACACACAGATCTGCTGCGAGGAGACGTGGTTCTGATGCCTGTACTGAACTGTGATGGACAACATCACGACTATGATGAGAAAAAACAGTCCTTTTTAGGGTTGCATCTTCCTGTTTTTGGTTGGTTTACATGTCTTTGGTCCATATTGCGTTCATATTTCATTCGAACCGCACCAGAGTTGGTTTGGAAGCGGATCGAGACTCATCTTTTCAGCGTCTCGGTCCGTTTGTTTGGTGGCTCCAGAGTTCGGATGGCAGCGTTCACACTTATTCAAATCAGCCGCACTAACAGAGCAATCGCACCAGGGTTTGGTTAATCCAACCAAACATGCCAAGTGTGAACACACCCTAAAAGTCCCCCTGTGGTGAAAATCAAGCTTTTAATGTTGTTTATGTGTCTATGTGGTATTTTTAATATGCTTTAAGACAAACCATGTGTAAATTCATAAGTCGACACCATTGCTGAGTATTTCCTCCTTAAAACTGCAGTGAACCAAAGACAGTCTCAAAAACACGCTTTGAAATCGCTGGTGTTTCTGACGTCACAAACTACCTTGTAACCAATCAGATCAACGTGTGATCGTCAACCAGTGGATCTCTGAGCTGAGTGAGTGAGTGGAGGCGGGGCTCATTTGCATATTCATAGAACCACGTATACTAAATGAGGCAAGGGTGTCGAGTTACATTCAAGATATTTTAAGCCATGAAGAAACTTCTTTCAAGGAAAAAGGTTTAAATATGTCATTTTGGTGACCCAAGATGAGTTTTAAGGGATAAAATGAATTCCGCTTTGATCCCAGAGGCTACAGTATTTGCTCTAGTTGCACCAGATGCTTCATAGGGTGAAGTCAGGTAAACTGCTTGACTTTTTTTGGCCAAATCATCTAGAGCAGCATTAAAATGTTTATCAATGTGCTCTTTTGTGTCACAAAACCCCAATTTCATAATATGTCTGTTTGTATGTATTCTTTCCTTTTCTTTCTGTCTCTCCCACTCATCTATCCACAGATAGTGGGTGTGGATCACTGGACCAAAAACTCCCAAGCCTAACCACAACACACCCAAACCATCACCGTCTCAGTGCGACCTTAAGCCTGAGTTTAGGATCAGTGACGTGCTGGAGGGGCAACTGAAACAGACCTATAGATGGGTCTAAAATCTGCTAAATCTGTTCCATAAGTAGGTAGTTGTGTCCAGTGATTCAGTGCAGACTTTTCATATTTTAAAAATAGTCTAACTTTGACAAATAACTGAAGTGTAGCCTATAATGATAGTAAACAGCAGGTGGCCAAATCAGGGAGATTCAAATCTTAACTGAACTGAACTTGCAAAGTGAATAAATAGAATTTAAAGTGAGTTCAGCTGATATGTGCTGCATGTATAAATCCACATTTGACAACTAATAACATACATTATGTTACATACATACTCTATTATTCAAATGTTTGCCATCAATCTCATTTATCTTTTTAAAGAAATTCATTCATACCCTGACAAAAAATCCAGCATTTCTTGACCAGCGAGAATCCTAGACCAGATCTAATCAGCAAAACCCAGCCTGGACAAACATCTGTTGAATTCTTGCTGGTTTGTGCAACATTTTTCAGCAGGATATGTACAACTAGATATTTAGTATTTAGCTCAAATTTCAGTTTTGAAACAAAAATAAAAAAAAGTAATTAATCAGAATATTCAGCTACTTTTGATTGGCCGCCAGTGGAGAAAGAAGCTTTTTGGGTTCAGATGGTGTAGTTACTACATCTACCGGCTGCTATTGCTAACAGGCCAAACCTTGACCCTTTGGTACAAACACACACACAGCTGCAGTGTCCTCCCCAGGTCGCTTCTCACACCCAGCTCTGTCTCTGTTCCAGGTAACCTCCCGTCTCACCGCACACATGACCACACGCCCATTGCACTTGTTTTTCCATTCGCACAGAGATTTTAAGTGTTTATATAGGAGAGAATGGGCGAAAAACACTGAGAGAGAGAGTGAGTTCTGTGCACTGGGATTTCCACAGTTGACATCCAGGTTTGTTCCTCACTGCTGCTCACAGATGCTGAGACACTATAAACATAACGTTTGTGGCACAGGCCAGGTGTGACCGACTACAACTCTGGGTGACATGCGACATCCACCCAAATGAAGAGGTCATTTACTGCATGGATAGCATGACATTTGTTTGTCAGCGAGGTTCCTCCCATGTGTGCAGGTGTTTCCTTTAATTATGCATCTGAATCATATCCTTTATAATGGCTGTTTTCAGAATTAAATATTAATTTGCTACTTACTGGATAATACAGTATGTATTATACACTGTCTATTATAGTAAAAATAGTCATCATTTAATTATCGTATGTAATTTTAATATGCAAGAATTATGAAAAAAGCAATGTGTTATTATAAGTTCTAATTAGCATCAAACACATGCAATTTTCTCTTCCTTTTTACATTATTTTTATTGATTTTTGTGCTGAAATGGAAGTGAAAATGGCAGCGAATCCATTTGATAGAAATCACTCGAACACACTTCGATGTCTAAACTCGTAAATAGGAACTTCAACACTAAATTGGTCACTACATTTAACTTAAATGTATTAACTAAAATTCTCACATGACCTCATGAAGTCATGCAAGTTGTCATCATGGAAATAAACTTATTTCGCATTTTAATAAATTTTTTTACAATCAAATCATGAGTCAAGATTTTTTTTTTCTATTTCTTTTTCATTTGTCACACTGGAAATGAAAGGTCTAGTTGAACGCGTTGCATTGTGGGATTAGTAGTATCCCAGCTAATATATGTTCTAATAACTTTTTGCTGTTATTTCTAAATGTTTTCTGAACTTTCAAAAAGTTTTTTTTTAAATGCTTTAAAAATGTTTAAATCATTCTGCAAACAGTACTGTGATGTTACTTTTGAATGTTCTCTAAACATTCTGAAACAAGTAGTAATATTAAAAAAATATTCCACAAACATTTTATAGAACGTTTTGAGAATATTATTAAAGCCCAGTGCTGTAGCAGGTGATCCGGGCACTTTTCGCCTACTGTTTTATGAATTCTATGAATTCAGATATACTCGGCGCCCATACTGTTTTTCACCTACTATATTGTATGGAAGCAGGGCTGTAGTCAAGTCCACCTTTGTCGAGTCCAAGACCAGGACTGGTCAAGACCGAGTCCAAAGAGGTTTGAGTCCAAGACCAGGACTAGTCAAGACCGAGTCCAAAGAGGTTTGAGTCCAAGACCAGGACTAGTCAACCGAGTCCAAAGAGGTTAGAGTCCAAGACCAGGACTAGTCAACCGAGTCCAAAGAGGATCGAGTCCAAGACCAGGACTAGTCAAGACCGAGTCCAAGACCAGGACTAGTCAACTGAGTCCAAAGAGGTTAGAGTCCAAGACCAGGACTAGTCAAGACCGAGTCCAAAGAGGTTTGAGTCCAAGTCAAGACCAAGTCAAACTGAGACAGTCAAAACAGAGACAGAAAAAAAAAATCTCTTCAAGACCACGTACTTAACTATTGATAATTTATGTGATGTGATGCATATCTTCTATTCTGAGATAATAATTTTGGACTCAACCGAGTCCAAAGAGGTTCGAGTCCAAGACCAGGACTAGTCAAGACCGAGTCCAAAGAGGTTCGAGTCCAAGACCAGGACTAGTCAAGACCGAGTCCAAAGAGGTTCGAGTCTAAGACCAGGACTAGTCAAGACCGAGTCCAAAGAGGTTCGAGTCCAAGACCAGGACTAGTCAACCGAGTCCAAAGAGGTTCGAGTCCAAGACCAGGACTAGTCAAGACCGAGTCCAAAGAGGTTAGAGTCCAAGACCAGGACTAGTCAAGACCGAGTCCAAAGAGGTTAGAGTCCAAGACCAGGACTAATCAAGGCCGAGTCCAAAGAGGTTTGAGACCAAGACCAGGACTAGTCAAGACCGAGTCCAAAGAGGTTCGAGTCCAAGACCAGGATTAGTCAAAACCGAGTCCAAAGAGGTTCGAGTCCAAGACCAGGACTAGCCAGGGCCGAGTCCAAAGAGGTTAGAGTCCAAGACCAGGACTAGTCAAGACCAAGTCCAAAGAGGTTCGAGTCCAAGACCAGGACTAGTCAACCGAGTCCAAAGAGGTTCGAGTCCAAGACCAGGACTAGTCAAGACCGAGTCCAAAGAGGTTCGAGTCCAAGACCAGGACTAGTCAAGGCCGAGTCCAAAGAGGTTTGAGACCAAGACCAGGACTAGTCAAGACCGAGTCCAAAGAGGTTCGAGTCCAAGACCAGGACTAGTCAAGACCGAGTCCAAAGAGGTTCGAGTCCAAGACCAGGACTAGTCAAGACCGAGTCCAAAGAGGTTCGAGTCCAAGACCAGGACTAGTCAAGACCGAGTCCAAAGAGGTTCGAGTCCAAGACCAGGACTAGTCAAGACCGAGTCCAAAGAGGTTCGAGTCCAAGACCAGAACTAGTCAAGACCGAGTCCAAAGAGATTCGAGTCCAAGTCAAGATTAAGTCAAACTGAGGCAGTCAAGACTGAGACAGAAAAAAAAAAATTCTCTTCAAGACCACGTACTAAACTATTGATAATTTATGTGATGTGAGAGACAGCATATCTTCTATTCTAAGATAATCATTTTGCATTATTATTTGTAATGATCAAAAAGCATGTGTGCATATTAAAGTGTGCATTTTAGCTGCCTGGTTGTTTTTAAATGCAGGCCCCTTCAGGTTTAGAATATAATATTTGAATATAACTAAATGTTGTTTCTAGAGCAGCAACATTAAAGTTTACAGCAGCAAATTCACTATTGTCTTTTTACTCATGAAGGTGTATTGCACATATTACAGTAATAAACGTTGTCAACTCGCTTCTTCACTACAGCTGTGTGTGTGTGTGTGTGTGCGTGTGCGTGTGCGTGTGCGTGTGTTTGTGTGTGTGTGTGCTGCCCGGTCTGATGCCCCACGGCCCGTTTAATAGCATGTTTCGGTGCCTATCACTAAATAACATGTTCATATCGCAATGACATTGAAAATACGATTCATCTTTCAGCCCTGCTTTCTAACCTCATAAAAATACTCAAATGATTTTCAAATGCACTTTTGTGTTTGGGATGGTCCATGCCTGCCGTTCCCAGGCGACCAATGTCAATTCCCATTCTAGATGGATTGTGAATTAAACCAGTAACGTTACCTGTTTTCTGAACAAGCACGCTCCATCAATGGTTTTGTTTTGAAGGAGAAAAAAGCATATGCTGGACTCGGTCGAGACCAACTAAAACATTTGGCGAGACCAATGACCAAGTCCAAGACAAGTCCGAAATGATAGAAAAACGTCTCGAGTCCGGACTCGAGTAGGCTAGGCTACTACAGCACTATATGGAAGTAAGCATAGCTATTCGGACGGAGCACAGATAACTTTGAACGATCTATTAATGATAGTAAGGTTTGTTAATAAATTTGAAAGAACCTTGTCAGAATATTTCCTATTTGCTGGGATTGAGAGTGTGTTCTGGTGTACTGCACATTTGAGAAAATGTTGTGTTGTCCACGCATACAAAACATTTGCATAAAGTGCACTGTATAGCCTACATACTATATAATCCACAAATACCGGTAGTAAGATTAGTGTGATGGTACAAACAGCATGTGTCTCTTAATTTGGTCAGGTGGCAATGCATGACTGAAACAAACACATCTCAGAAAGACAAACCAAGCCGCTGCTTTACTTCTGAACAGAACTGCAGTAAAGTGCTAGGCACACAACGCGGCTAGACACGTCATTGACTGCCAGTGTTTGTTTTGACCAGACACTCAAAGCCATCGGACTGACCACAAGCCCCTCTGACCTTCAAACACACTTAAAAGAGAAATGTGATAAAATGACAATACCAGAGAGATTTGTGTGGTTGCTTGGAAGAGGACCTCACAACTACCATCCTACTCCTAAAGCAGTGCCCGGCTCACTCCTATCTGTCATTGCATACTGTTTCACTTTTGTTATATTCAGTGCATTGTGCATTTCCGTTAGCAGTACACTAGTGTTACATTCCAGATTTAAGTGAGGTTGTGTGTGAGTGAAGCTCCTTTATTGAGCTTTCTAAAGTGTGTGTGTGATTATATGTGTTGACCTAATTGCATCAGGTAAGCTTTGACTTTGCAGAGGATAAAGGCGTCTTTTGAGGGCCGGTGACTCAGGGAAAGTCTGAGAGCCTCCACAGGCAAACAGATTTCATTCAGGCCGGCCGTCAGCTCTCATAGTTAAATTAGCGTAAGAACCAACCAAGCCGTTTAAGCAAATAGATGACCTGATGGGTAGAGCAGGAACGCGAGTCATTAAAGTGAAATAAATAACTGCTTGTGGGATTGTGGATTGTAAATGTGCAATAGCAGTGATGTGAATCAGTTTCTTGCATTTCTTGTATTTGCTCCATTTGCCATAATTATCCAACAGGACCATTGCCAGGAGGCAATCGGGAACATTGTGCTGATCCCACTATGATACAGGCTACATTAATTTGGGTTCAAAATGGGTTCAAAATGTTCGAAAATGCAATTGCAATATCTGTCCTGCGTCAAAACATGAGTGCGACCTGAAGATATTTAGCTAATGAAATGATCATGTCAGAAGAATAGCATGAGAACTTTATTATGTCTGGTCTCTTGTATCATCTCAGAGAGCTTTTATTATGTTTTACGCATGTGCAGTAAGGTGATTTAGCATTTTTACGCCATCTCAGTGTAGACGAGAAACTTTTGAACTGACTTTCTGTCAATATTACACCTTTAAAACACTTTCCGTCAATGCTAAATCACCTTCTTACGCCATCTTGCCCCTTTTCATAAGATGTAATATAAATCTATGGTGTCTCCAGAATGTGTCTGTGAAATTTCAGCTCAAAATACCCCCCAGATCATTTATTATATCTTGTCAAATTTGCCCCTTGTTGTGGTGTGAGCAAAAACGTGCTGTTTTTGTGTGTGTCCCTTTAAATGCAAATGAGCTGCTGCTCCCGCCCCCGTTCAGAAGACGATCGATCCTTTTACACGAACTTCGGATACAATAACAAAACGCAAATAATCTCACTCATCTAAAATCTCAGAAATAACAGTAGCGAGTGAAGCCTTACAGAGACTCAGGAAGAGTTTCACTTTTAGACGCACCTGGACGTTTCTGAATGGTTAGTGGAAACATGTATTAAGTTGTTGTGGAGTTACATTGATTCCTCTCATCGACTTTCATGTACCGTCATGTTTAACTTTTACACAAGTTGACAGTTCCCTGAGGTCTTTATAAGGCAGCTGTGACAGTTTTTGGTCAACAGTGTTCAGTGCTCGTCTGTGCTCAACGACAGAACAGTTTCATGCTTTGCTGGAACTTTTGCTATTGCGCTAGAACTGGTCACTGTTGTCGCTTGCGAAACCAAACGGCGGCTCCGTGGGTGGAAACGTGCAGATAAAGGGGCGGCAATATTATAATAAGATCTCCTTCCTTCGTCACAAGGCGTGCAAAATCTGATCGGCTTATTTTTTGACATGCTTGCAGAGAAAGGCTCATCAAAACAGTAGCTGTGTTTCACTTTTCACGTTTTCTGTGTTGGAAGATGCACCAGGGACCCGATTATAGCACTTAAACACGGAAAAAGTCCGATTTTCATTGATATGTCCCCTTTAAAATAAAAATGCTGTTTTCAGTCATGTATGTGGCCACAGATGACTCATTTGGGTCTTGAAGGGGCTCACCCATAAAATAATATCCTGGGCCTTGTGAATTTAGTTAGTTTGATAAAGATATGGCCATGAGGTCAACGTTTACAAGCAGGCTTTCACTGTGTCCTGTGTGAGGATGTGTTCTCAGCAGTGTTTGTTTGCTGGTAACTCTCTGTGATAACATTTTTCCTCATGAAATCAACAGGCTGTGCTCTGTAGGAGAAAGTGGTTTTCCCCGTTGCGTTCCTCCTCAAACAGCCAGGCCTGTGTGAGAGCGCATTGCCTCAGAAACCCCGACACTTTACCCGCTTTGAAAACACTGTTTACCTTATTTTCTGTGTGCTCAGCACTGCAGACACAGCCAGATTCACCAGTAGAATGAAAAAATTGGGTTTCTGGACACTGGATTCTTACAGTGAAGTGAATCGACTTCAGCGAGACGGTCTGACAAACCCATAGACATCCAGATCATCCTTTTGTGACAAAATGGCAAGACCTGCCAAACTAGCAAGCTGTAATCTGATTGGCTAGCTTCTGTGTGATTTCTTGAGGTCAGGATGAGGTCTTCCAGAAAACACTTAAAGTCCCCCTGTGGTGAAAATCAAGCTTTTAATGTTGTTTATATGTCTATGTGGTGTTTTTAATATGCTTTAAGACAAACCATGTGTAAATTCATAAGTCGACACCATTGCTGAGTATTTTCTCCTTAAAACTGCAGTGAACCAAAGACAGTCTCAAAAACACGCTTTGAAATCGCTGGTGTTTCTGACGTCACAAACTACCTTGTAACCAATCAGGTCAATGTGTGAAACAACGGCAAATTTGACATCCTTCTTTGTTTTTTAAACAAAATAAAAATCACTATCATGGATTTTATTATTTTGCTATTGATGCAAATGGGACCACAAAATGATATTACCCAACTATATTTTGCGACACGGAAGCTATTTTTTTGAATGTGCGAAACATTTCATTAGCGCCTATGGGTAAATAAAACAAAGTGTCGTAAACAGTAAAGCTATTTGCGCTACAAACTGGTGTGTTTATGAATATAATGAAATTAGAATAATATGATTACAATGAAAAGTTTGCAATTTAAAGCAGTATAATGGACGGGTTTTGTACAACTGGAAGCGAATGAGACCAGAAGTTAGACATATTCAAGTTACAAATGACTATGAAAAATAAGGTGGATAGAGAGGGAAAGAGGGATTTTGTTCAAGAACAAGAGCAAACACTTACGGACCTTAGCTTGCCAAAAAGATGCACACTCATACTCTGAAGTGCTTTGCATTTTTGTGCACTTACACACACTGTGCAGAACTAAGCTCTCGCACACCTGTTCATCTGAAAGAACGGCGAGTTATTGCTGTGCATCAGCAGTGATGAAGGAAGGAGGTGATCTCAGAGGCGCTTTCATCACTGCTATTAGAGCGAGAGAGACACGCATATGTTGTACCTTCACGCATCTGTCACGCCAACACAAAGCCACAAACTATTTCCATAGAAGCTAAATGAAAACTTTCTGTTGATCATTGACTAAGATTATGGAAATATTAAGGTATTTGGACTGGCCTGTTGTTGTTAAAAAGTAACTTTCACTCTATCAAACCCTTGGAATCATATTTTCCACACAATTTAGGGATTTACATTTCTGTTATCATTCCAGGGAAACTTATCAGCCATCTTACCATGTTTGCACAGTGTCTTGAGTTTATAATCTTTCACCATAGAGACTACAGCTCTGTTCTAAAACCTTCTAAGGGCACGTTCATCCGGGATGCTCTCTTCCTTCTAAACACATCATGAATGGAGCAGAGAACAGTTATTAAATGCCTTTTTTTTTTTTAAGTTAAAAAAAGTTTTACGTTTTTCTTTTAGTTTGACAGACCATCTTAAATATGTGATCTAAAGACTTTTTTACATTTAAAGTCTCCCTGTAGTCAATAATTGTATCCCTTAAAACTCCTTTGATTACCAAAATGACATTTAAATGTTTTTTCCTTGAATTTGTTTTATTTGTGCCTTAAAATATCTTGAATGTAACTCGACACCCTTGCCTCATTTAGTATTCGTGGTTCTATGAATATGCAAATCAGCCCCGCCTCCACTCACTCACTCAGCTCAGAGATCCACTCGTTGACGATCACACGTTGATCTGATTGGTTACAAGGTAGTTTGTGACGTCAGAAACACCAGCGATTTCAAACAGGCTGAAACAGGCTGTTAAAAGCATAGAGTCCATCGCACCATACCATAAAACAGTCCATAAGAATCCTTGTGTTGAAGCGTCCCAATGTGAGTGTCCACCAGTGTATAAATAAACAGTCCAAAAGTAGTGATAATTCAAAAGCTTGAAGTGGCGTCTGGAAAGGTGAGTCCGCAAGTGGTAACTCCACACTCCAGAAAAGCCATTGGTATCTTTTGTGCACCCTGTTTGTTTGCCATGCTGCTCTCTTTATTCAAGTGTAGTTCCTGCTTACCAACCATACATTTCTTAAAACGTTAAGTGGAATAAAATGGACTAAGAAAACATGCAAACCAATTAAAACTCTATTATACATAAAATAATTGTATTGCATAGAGCAGTAAAACATGTCTCTAATGGGACAGTGTCACAGTGTGATGCCCCGGGAACCAATGCTCTCGGGAGATCTTCAGGACATCCTGGTGAGGAATGTGTGTGACCTTTGACCTGTCAGCGAGGGCTCTGTGAAGCGCAGATGAAGCGGGACACACCCCGACGTATGACTCCAGCATTTGTGAGATGAAGCTTCGGCTTGATAGATTGTGAAAATGAACACTGCAAAAGTGTTTCTAAGTGAGGCTATTTTTAAATGTGGGTTTATTAAAGGGGTTCACTTTTTTTACTTTAGTGTGTAATGTTGGTGTTTGAGCATAAACAACATCTGCAAAATTACAACGCTCAAAGTTCAAAGCAAAGGGAGATATTTTCTTTAACAGAAATTTGTTTTTAAGGACTAATAAACGGCTGGTAGAGACTACACGACATTCCTCCCGGGTTAGTGACATCACTACCCCTAAAATGTACATAAACCCCGCCCCTGGGAATGCGATTTTTAGATTATCAAGACAGAATATGCTAATCAATGACTAGAAGAGAGTTAACTCCCCATCAGCTAATTCATCAACTAACAATTCAGAAATGTCCTGTTGCATTTTCATGTTGTCACTTCTTATTGAGTCTCTCCATCTTTGTCCAACTCCTGTTTGAACATAAAAGGCTGACATTTTTTGACATTTTTTACTGCATGTGTGTGTGAGGTAATCGGAGCTGTTAACACACGAGCTCTTGAAGCTCCGCCCTCTGCGCCGGGAGCAGCAGCTCATTTGCATTTAAAGAAACGCACAAAAACGGCCTGTTTTTGCTCACCCTCAAAAAGTGATGACTTTAACATGCTATATAAAAATATCTGTGGGGTATTTTGAGCTAAAACTTCACAGACACACTCTGGGGACATCAGAGACTTAATTTATATCTTGTGTAAAGGGCATTATAGGACCCTGTTAAACATTACTTAATTGTGTTCTAATCCTGCAGATGGTTCTTTTAAGAGTTTATAATGTGTCAGCGTTGCTATAATATCTCTCTGTAAACATATCCTCGCGCTCTGTTTTGCTTCTCCCGGTGAGTCAGTCATTGAAGCACAAATTCCATTACAGTGCTTTGGAAAAAACAAGCTTGCCATCAAACACACTTCACACACCCAACGTCCGGCTGACTCACTGCACCCTCTTATCCATCTTTGGCATTAAATTATGTGTTTACAAGCACACTGGCCTGAATAGAGATAACTGGACTGACATAGACACAAACACATAAAGCCTTTAATGAGATTTCTTTATTAAGTTCTGTGGAACAAAGTTTCTAGTTTATACATTACAAGATTTTGTCATTTCTGAATACATTTCTTCAAGTGCAAGTGTGTAAAAGTGAAGAAGTGTGAGTGACGCTTGCTGTGTAAAACTAGGATGTTTGGGTGTTTGCAGGTGCTCACTTAGAGCCCACCCCAAATATAATACATGAATATGATATTCTGGTCAGTAAATATGACTTATGAAGCCCTGACAGCAACTGTCACGGTTCATGAATTCACTGACTCATTCTCTCTCCCTGTGTGTGAGTGTGGGTATGGCTGCTGATTGCCGCTGATCAGATCATCAGCGCCAGCTTCTGCTGATCAGCTCTGCTATTTAATGTCCTTGCCATCCGCCTTGTGTTTGTCAGATCGTTTGGAGTTCCCTGTGTTCGTGTCCTGGTCCTGGTCCTGGCTGTCTTTGTGGTCCCTGCGTTTCGTGTCTGGATTACGGATTCTGTCTTCCTGGTCGCTCTTCCTTGTTTTCCATGGAGGATTGGGTTGCCCATTCACGTCCGTGTTCCCGGGCACCTCTATTCATCGGACCCACGTCATCCAGTTGTTCTCACACTCGCTACTGAATCCTCTTTCATTGACCCTGACAGAACGATCTGACCATCAATGGATTCAGTGCGTCCGATCTAAGAGAGTTTCTGTCCAACAACGATGCTCGCATGGATCATGAAGAGGAACAGATGGCTGTTACGGGTCGCGTGGTGCAAGCCTTGGTAATGCAGGTGTCCGAACTCACCAACCAACTTCAACAACTGTGAGCGCCGACTTCGCCACCCCCACCGTCCGTTCCTCCCACTCCTCCAAACAGCAGTCATCAGCATGTGCCGTGCCTACCTACTCCTGAAGCATACTCTGGTGAGCCTAACTTCTGCAGAGCATTTTTAACCAAATGCTCGTTCTTTTCTCTTCAGCCCCTGACGTTTTCCACGGAACAGTCTAAGGTGGCATTGGTTATGACGTTACAGTCGGGGTGCGCGGCTCAGTGGGGAACGGTGGTGTGGGAGAACCAACATCCGTGCTGTTCCTCGTTCCAAGCACTCTCCGAGGAGATGAGGCGGGTCTATGATCGCACGGTAGCAGGGCGCGAGGCGGCCCACCTGCTCACCGATCTTCGTCAGGATAACAGACCCGTCTCGGACTATTCCAACGAATTTTGGACATTGGCAGCAGAGTGCAAATGGAACAAGGAGGTGCAGTGGGTCATGTTCCTGCATGGGTTGGCTGACCGTATTCAGAAGGAGATCTTCACGCTGGAACTCCCCACGGATCTCGATGGACTTATTGAACTGGCACTGCATGTGGACGCACGACTACAGCGATGGGAGCAGCAAGCGCGCCAGACTTTGGTTTCCGAGAACCCAGAGTATTCTAGGTCCAGCGTCAGCAATACGGTCAGCCCCGCAATGGATCACGAACCCATGCAGGTGGGTAAAGCTCAGCTTTCCCAGGAGAAGAGAGAACGGCGGAGAATGAAGGGACTTTGCCTTTACTGCGGTGGAGCCGGGCACTTTCTGATGAACTGCCCGGTAAAAGATCAAGCACGGCAGTAGAGCTGAGGCCACTGTCGGGTGGACTTTCCGTGGAGAAATCCTCATCTTCGACTCTCTTCCCGGTAAGACTGCAATGGGCAACCCAGTTTCACCACTGCCAGGCCTTGTTGGATTCGGGAGCTGAAGGTAATTTCATGGACCAAGCATTAGCACACAACCTTCAGGTCCCTATCATTCCCCTCACTCACAGGATTACTGTCAGTGCACTTAACGAACAAGAACTTCCTGACATTTCATTCACCATCGGTCTCCCTCATCACATTGGATAACCACACAGAGGAGCTGTCTTTTATGCTCATGGACTCTCCACTGGTCCCCATCGTCCTAGGTCATCCCTGGTTGGTGCAGCACAATCCCAGGGTTTACTAGGGCCACAGCTCCATCTCGGCCTGGAGCAATCAGTGCTATGCCTCTTGTCTTGTGTCTGCCTGTTCGTCTGTGTCTTGTTCTGTATTGCAGGATGAGTCTGTGAATTTGTCAAACGTGCCCGAGAAGTACCTCGACCTGAAGAAAGTGTTCAGTAAGTCCCGGGCTGCTTCTCTTCCTCCGCATCATCCCTATGACTGTGCCATATATCTACTACCAGGTACGTCTCCACCTAAGGGCAAGTTATACTCGCTTTCTGCTCCAGATAGGGAGGCCATGGAGAAATACATTTCTGTTTCTTTAGCAGCCGGGCTCATTCATCCTTCCTCTTCTCCTGCTGGGGCGGGGTTCTTTTTTGTGGAGAAGGATGGTTCGCTGCGACCGTGTATTGACTACCGAGGGTTGAACAACATCATGGTAAAGAATACTTATCCTTTGCGTGGGGGATGAGGGGGATGAGTGGAAAACTGTATTTAATACCCCCAGGGGGCACTTTGAATATCTTTGAATATGCCTTTTGGCCTGTCAAACTCTCCTGCGTTTTTTCAAGCACTCGTTAATGACGTGCTGAGAGACATGATCGACCAGTTCATATATGTCTACCTGGATGACATATTGATAGTTTCTTTGTCTCTCCAGTAACATATTCAGCACGTCAGGAGAGTGCTCCAGAGGCTGCTAGAGAATGGGCTTTTTGTCAAGGTGGAGAAATACGCTTTTCATGCACAGTCTATTCCTTTCTTAGGTTACATCGTCTCGTCCGTGGGAGTGCGCATGGATCCAGACAAGATTAAGGCTGTGGTTGATTGGCCAAACCCAGATTCCTGTAAGGCCCTACAAAGGTTTCTGGGGTTCGCCAATTTTTACTGACGTTTTATTCGCAATTTCAGCCAACTAGCCGCTCTTCTGACTGCCTTGACCTCCACCAGGACGACGTTCAGGTGGTCTGGTGCAACCGAAGCTGCATTTTCCAGAGCCGCTTTGTTTCAGCTCCCATTCTGATAGCCCCTGATCCGTCACGTCAGTTCGTGGTGGAGGTCGACGCATCGGAGGTGGGGGTAGGTGCGGTTCTTTCCCAGCGCTCTTCCACGGACCGCCAAACATAACTGTGATATTGGTAACAGAGAGTTGTTGGCAGTCAAGTTAGCTTTGGAGGAATGGCGTCATTAGTTAGAGGGGTCGGGGGTACATTTATCGTCTGGACCGATCACAAGAAACTCGAATACATCAGATCCGCTAGACCAGGGGTTCCCAAACTTTTTCATTCTAGGACCCACCTAGACAAGTATAATCAATCTCAAGACCCACTTGCACTGGTGCTACCAACTTTCTCAGTTGGTCGCACCAGCATGATTTGGTCGCACCTTTTTTTTTTTTTTTTGCTACATGCCATGGGATTAATCAATGCATGCTGATGGTCTTAATCTGCATACCCTAGTTTTTCACTGATGTAAAAAGACTGACAGTGACAAGACTTCATGTTAGCAAAATATTTTTAACTGTTAACTCTTAAAAAAAAAAAAAAACATGTATGTTCTTTAATGTTTGATTATAATTTTACCGTCTTCACATAGGGATGGGAAATGATAAGATTTTATCAATAATAAAAATGCCACTGACGATTCTGCTTATCGATCCGATTCTTTAACGATTCTCTTATCGATTCTTAATAGCACTGTGTGGAAAAATGTGGTCATATGCTTTTCAAAAAAAATAAAAAAAATAATAATATTTTAAAGCTTGAGTAAGCAAACTGTACTTTTATGTAATTTATGTAATAAATAGAGCCTTATTGTAAAGTGTTACTGATTAGTTATACACCGATTCAGACGTCTCCTGAGTTCACTGTTGGAAAGATCAGTTGTTTTAACCATTCATTAAAATGAATCGTTCAAAGGAGTCATTAGTTCGCGAATTGGACGTGTGCGCGTTGTGTGATTATCCCAGCAGTTAGGACATGGACATCCAAGATTTGTGTCATCACAGAAAACATTTCCGACTTTTTACCACCGTGTCAATTTATTTTGATTAATATGTGCGAGGGAGAGAGAGGAAGACAGCGCCTAGTTTGGAGATGGTGAAGTCTTGTTTACTTTTTCGCCTGGCTCCGAGAGAGAGAGCGCGCGCGACCTCTCTCTCTCTGCTCGTTCTTTCAGTTAAACATGCACTGTGTGACTCTGTCACACGCGCAGCAGTTCATCTAGGCTACTCACCGATCAAATAAGACTTTGGCGGGACAAAAATTCACTTTGGCGGGCGCTAAAACTCACATAAAAGTCGTTTGGTCATTAATCGGACTGGTTTTGTTCCACTCATCGTAACAAATTTAGCTGCAGCTAAGTGCCTTTGCGCGACCCACCTTCTCTCACTGCGTGACCCACAAGTGGGTCGCGACCCACAGTTTGAAAACCACTGCGCTAGACGACTCAACTCCAGGCAGGCTCGGTGGGCACTTTTTTTTCGGTCGCTTTGAGTTTTCTCTTTCGTACCGTCCTGGCTCTAAAAACATCAAACCCGATGCCTTGTCATGCGTTTTTGACCATTCTGAACGCCAGTCCTCTCCAGAGTGAATTATTTCTGAGAGATGTATTGTCTCCACACTCACATGGGGAATCGAGTTGAAGGTCCGCACAGCCTTAGAAGGGGTAACACCCCCGCCCGGTTGCCCACCGAGTCATTTGTTTGTACCTGAGGAATTACTGTCTGATGTTATTTGGTGGGGTCATTGTTCCAACATGGTGTCATTCAGGACTAAACCATACCAGCTTTTTGGATAAGCAACGATTCTGGTGGCCGATAATGGCTTGTGACATTCGGAATTTTGTTTTGGCCTGTTCGGTTTGTGCTTGTAGTAAGACTTTCAATCGACCCCCGGATGGGTTACTCCACCCGCTGTCTGTCCCTTCGAGACCCTGGTCCCATATAGCGCTTGATTTTTCTCACCGCCCTCCCAGGGCAAGACGGTCATTTTGACCGTAGTGGACCGGTTCTCGAAGGTGGCTCATTTTATCCCCTTGCCTAAATTACCATCATGGCCTCCTGATGGATGTGGTTTCCGACAGGGGGCCCCAATTTGTGTCCAAATTCTGGAGGGAGTTTTGTAGATTACTGGGGGCGAGTGTCATGCGCCTCTTTTCTTGGGTTCAAATAAAGACCCATTTTTTGTGCAAAGCTTGTGTTCCTTATTCTTGGCCCTCACAGCCATAATGTAGCGTGTGCACAACACACATACACTTTGCTCCTCTCATCTACACAGACGCAGCAGTTCACATTTTTGCAAACCATACATAATTACAAGGAAAAATATTCCACATGAGGGAAATCATTGTTGTGTCCATGAAGATGTGAAGAAATAGGCATAAATCTAGCTTACACATTTACCAAAATTATTATACGCCTGTTTAACCGAAGCTAATTTGTGTGGGTTTCTCCATCCCCATACAATGTCACTTCTCTGTGTTTTACGGCCCTGACGAGAACGTCGGTCTCCTCGGCTGTGAACCGCTCCTGGCGTGCGCCTGGCAAATCCGACGTTATAATAGCAATCCGCCATGGAACAAACGTGCCTGCTCTTAAAGGGAATGTGAGATGATGCTCTGATTGGTTTATTTCACGTTACACCCAAACCACACCTATGAGTAATGAAGCTACTTCAGACCAACCCATTTTAGATTTGCGTCGGGCGCAAGAGTCATTTATCCCGCCGGTATAATAACAACAGTGTGATCGTCAACGAGTGGATCTCTGAGCTGAGTGAGTGAGTGGAGGCGGGGCTCATTTGCATATTCATAGAACCACTTATACTGAATGAGGCAAGGGTGTCGAATTACATTCAAGATATTTTAAGGCATGAAGACATTTTTTTTCAAGGAAAAAACTTTTAAATATGTCATTTTGGTTTTAAGGGAGTTTATTGACTACAGAGTGTTTTATAATAATAGATAGATCTATTGTCTGAAATATGATTAAAGTTTGCTGCTGACTGTACCGACAACCATTTATGCACAAGGGATCTCTTTAAATATAAAGGTTGTCCTCAAAATAAAGATCCCTCAATGGTTCTTAGGTTTACCAAAGAATAGTCTAGTCGAATTGAATTGGCTATATTTGGTTTCTCAGATCATTATCTTGGTTTCTGGGCTCTTTACTGCACTAGTACATCGATATTTTCATAAGAACTAGACAATAAAAAGCATATTATTTAACCTGTGGAGGTGTGCAGTATATAACCTTGTCCACTTGACCTCTTACTTGGAAATGTTTGTCTGGTCCGATAACAATGGCTGGGATTTGGCCAGACTGTCTAATAGCAAATGTTCACAACACCCTCGCTCTCTCTCTCCTGGTGTTAATGACCTCTTCTCTCCATCATTCAGCGTGAGAGAGCCAGTGCACATATCCTGCTTTTGTGGGACAGGAATCTCTGGAATTCTGGCCACCTCCTTCTCTTCATCTTCTTTTTTTTTTCCTTCTTCTTCTTCTTCTCTTCAGGCCGACACACGGCTCTCCCAAATAGTGCAAGAATTACTACTGAGCTGACCCTCCTTTCTTGTGATTGCTACAGTATGTCTGGGTATTTGCGTAAAGAGCTGTGTGTGTGCACATACCACAAACGCAAACACACACACACACACACACACACACGCACAAACGCACACTCTCACACACTCAAGCTGACAGATCCACAATCAGTTCTAAAATCCTCCAATGCCTGCTCTGCGATGTCTTTATGCGCACACACACTCACTCAAGCTGACAGATGCACAATCAGTACTAAAATCCTGACTGTGATGTCTTTATGCATTCACACACACACGAGCACACACACACACACACACACACACCTGTTCCCCTCCTACCTGCAGATCATGTTTGGCTTCACTCCTCGCCTGTCTCTCAAAGTTACTCGCTCACATTTCTCACCCTCTCATATGATTCATTCCACAGTGTTTAAGCCCCACCACACTGAATTTAGGTGGAGATTAGTGTGTCATTTATTCAATTTAAAAATATGTTAATAACAGCTATGATGCAAATCACCTGTTCAGTTAATATGTATCACTGCACCCCATAGTAGAGCCCAACTATTAGCCTTAGTTTACCAGATTAACCCTTAAATGCATGAATGCTTCGCCAATCATTATTACATATTCAGGTCTTCAGCGACCCGGATCTATATCTAACACGGATGGATCTCTAACTGCCTCAGGGGTATAATAACAACTAAAAGAATAAAATAAAGCATATTTCACTATCTTTTTGATCTACAAGGGTTCAATTTGAGCAGATGCTTTTTAACATCATCTCTGTCATCGTCAGAGCTCATATATGCATTAAAGGGTTAGTTCACTAAATTTTCTGGGATGGCAGATATCGATTACAGAGAAGCCTATGAAGCGGTGAGCCAGCTCTCAGATTTCATCAAAAATATCTTAATTTGTGTTCTGAAGATGAAAGTCTTACGGGGTTGGAACAACCCTTTAAGCATCTGGCTAATATTCACAATCTTAACCATATTTGATCATTTTCAACCAATTTTCAATCAATGTTTTGATTGCTGACAGCTTCTTCGCCAGATCCGCCACATCCTTTTGATGCTCCTCAACAGACATTCACAAAAAAACATTACATAACACTTAAATTGAGCATTTACGCTCCCTTTCGAGTGCCATGGCCAAGCGTGCTGGTAAATGGAAATGCCAGACCAGTTTCAGTTCAATTTTGTCTCAATTAAAAGAAACAAGTTCAGACGACTTAAAATGTGTCAGTTTTGTGAACTCAAAAGACAAAGAAAGTTCTTTACACTCAAAAAAGTTGATTTGATTGAACTCATTTGTTTAATTTAAGTTTGCCCTACTAAAACCCATTAATTGTTTTGAGCATTAGCTACCATATTTTTTACGGTAAAGTTCTGGCAACTACAGCTGACGGCTTTTTACTTTGATTCATTTTTTTAGCAGTGTATATTCTTATAAACAAATCGTGCTGATTCAGATTTGTATAAGGTGAAAAGAAAAGTCTCAAAGTGACAGTCAGGGCTGATATATGAATTCTATGAAAGCAATCTCTGGAGATCTCCCTGCTTTCCCATGTTTCTCTTCCTGAGTTTCACAACACAAACCTGAGGCCCAGTGGAGAGCTCTTCCTGCGAATGAATAGAAAACACTTTTCATGTCCTTACAGGACGACAATGAGAATGTTACGTGTGTGTGTTTGTGTGTGTGTGCTGAGTTGTTTATGGGGATTTTCCTTCGCATCTGCATCAGGACTTCCCATCCGAACGGAAAACGGTTGGAGTTCCCTTCCCAATTGTTCCACTATCATAACAATGTTTCTTATGCACTCCAGTGCGGCTTTCGTAACACATAACAAATGGCCAATTAAATTGTGTGGTCAGGTGAACACCCTATATTTAAGTGTTTGTTAAGCCTGTATTAAGTGTCTTGGTGGTTTTGTGTCATTTCATTGTCGTGTGTAATCCACACTACTGAGACCTGCAGTCTCGTTTTGCAGTTTTGCATTCACACCCTGTTCCCTAGAGGGCCAGCAACACAAATAAGGGCTCCCTCATTATGAAGACACACTCCCACTGCTCTCTCTCTCTCTCTCTCTCCTCTATAAGGTGTCCTGCCCCTCTGGAAATGCTCTGTGAAACTGACAAGGCATCTGAGTTTGAGTCTTGCTGTACGTTTAGACACTAGTTTGACTGATGCGCTCTGTATCTGCACTACTTTTCAATCGCTTACTTAAAAAAGTAGACGAGCTGGAAGACACCCTCTGAGATCTTCGGAGTCCGTTAGAAAGTGGATAAACCTGCTTTTTGCATTGGGGATTTGTGACATTTTTTTTTATTTATTTTGGTATTCATTTCTTGGGGGAAGCTTGGAAATGTGTTCTGGAAGGAATCAATGGACCCAGGCCGTTATATGCCTTGTGTTTTTCTTTGTTTTATGCTCATCTGAAGGAGAGGTGAGTAGATCTGATCCTGTACTGTATGTTCACAGACATTGCAAAAGAAATCTGTTCATCTTTGATTGCTGTGTGATCCCAAAAAAATTATCTTTGGGAATTTACAAACAGCCTATTATTGTTGTTGTATACTTTGATACGTCCTAATGCTCATTAATTTCTCTTTATTGAACGAAAGTGAACCTAATATTTGCTTGATTTCAGCAACTTGATCTCAATTCTCAGACATTCTCAAAACTAATAGTTTGTGACGAAGCAAACTGATGCGGTTTCCTTGACATATGAAGATTCTAACAATGCATTTTACATGATTGCATTTATTTATATTTTTTTGAAAGTAAAAATATACACTTCTGTTCAAATGTTTGGGGTCAGAAAGCCAAGAAATTAATGCTTTTATTTGGCAAGGATGCATTAAATTGATGAAAAGTGACAGTAAAGACATTTATAATGATATAGCATATTTAAAAAAAAAATACTGATCTACAAAAACGTTTTATTCATCAAAGAATTCTGAATAAATGTATCAGTTTCACAAAAATATGAAGCAGCACAACTGTTTTTAACATTGATAATATGTTTCTTCAGTATAAAATCCTCATATCAGAATGATTTCTGAAGGATCATGTGACACTGAAGACTGGAGTAATGATGCTGAAAATTCAGCTTTGATCACAGGAATAAATTACATTTATTATTAATTACATTTATTTATTACGTTTTATATATATATATATATATATATTGCAATAATATCTCACAAGATTACTGTTTGTGCAAAATTTTTGATCAAATAAATGTAGTCTTGGTGAGCAGAAGAGACTTTTTTCTATAAAATTTTATATAACTATAAGCATGACATTTTGAGATTAGTTCAGGAAAATATTTCTATGGAGATCAGGTACAAATAGCTCCTAATGGTAACAGCGGCGCAGTTTATCTTACAGTGTATATTTAAGATTCAATTCTACAGTCCCATTTCAAACACAGACACCTAAGAGAGTGTTTTATATAAACACAGCCTGACCCGCTCATACAAACTTACAAAACATTGGCCTGGCAACTCCTACACATCACAGTGAAAGCCTTTGATTTCTTCTGCTCGTTCATCTCTCACGCTGTCCCCATAGACTTCCATCCAAGTTAGACATCAGTTTTTTTCTCTTTAAGTCTGTTCATAACTTTTTAAAGCTCCAGTCCGTAGCTTTTTTGGGTTAAAAATTATCCCAAATAAATTTTTGAGCAAGTTCATAACCAGCCAGTGTTCAAAACTCTCTGCTTGTTCAAAAATAATGAAATAGTGAAAAAATTATTCAAAAATAATGGGTGATTTTCAGTTCCCGAAGATTATTTTTATGAATTTTTATTTTATTTTAAAGGAAATAAAAATTATTATCATAAATAAGTTTTTTCTCTCTCTTATTATTTACATATTCCTCATTTTTGAAATGTAAAAGAATATTGTAGAAATGTAATATAATAAGCTCTATACAAAACGGTAAGCTTGTATTTATAGCCTTTTCTCACAGCACTTGATATAATTAAAACTTATCAATTT
>JAJAQA010000019.1:31758778-31813778 GCA_021464565.1 Rutilus rutilus
TCACGCGGATGTACGTCATTGCTTACGTTGCATGAGTGCCCACTACTGGCGGAACCTGCAATAGGCTGAACTGGAACGAATAAGCCCTTGATCACTTAGAATCCACTATGGGGTTGATGTATTATTTATTTTCTAACCTTACGAAATTGTTTAATGCACCATTCTATATGTATGTGTTTGAGTTGTTTAATTTTTTCTTTTTTAAATAATTAATATATCATAGAGTTGTTTGTGGTGGGGTAAATTAAACGCAATGTGCGTTGACGTCACAATCGTGTTGCATTGTGGTATATGGAGCTGCCTGAAGTGTACATATGAAGTAGACTCGCTCCCTCGGTCAAAATCGAGGGAGCGAGGGTCTGTCCATATAAACCCCCCTCGCCCACTTCACGAAGTGGAGCGCGTTTCAAAATGGCGGCAGGGATTGCCCGGTCACCGTGATTTAGCCAAGTAAGACATGTTCCTGGATCAAAATATTTTGTTGATCCTGGAATAACATTCCAGTCCCAAAATTAAGTCCCTACCCTATCCCTACCCCTAAACCTAACCCTACCCATAACTTTTCCCTAAAATCAGAGGGAAATGATGTTGAAGCACCCTGGTTCTAAGCCTAAACTTGACATAAACTGTAAACTTGTCCCTCAAATCTGATTGGTTGATTGGAAAGTTGTTCCAGGATCAACAAAGATGTTACTGGGGAAGTGCTTAGGGAAGTTCGCAAGTGTGTGTCTAAAAGTGGACTGGAACGCAGCCCAAGATGGTGCACTGACTCATATGACTATGAATGTGAGAAAATAGGCTTGTTCGACTTGAACCGGCGCTGCACAGACCGATCGGTGAATGACATCAAAGTACCGCGAGAGCCCTGCCTTGTAAATATAATGGTGTCAATGCAGGCCGATCAATAATATTGTTGAATATTAAATTAATGTCTTCATATGGAGGTATTATCTCTATTATTAATGTTTCCTGTTGCTTTGTAATGTCATTCAGAGAGGAAAGAAGTGTCGACGGACAGTGAGGTCTCGGGAACCTGAGCGGATCACGTTTGCCGGCTGCTCCACGGCCCGCCGCCACCGGCCTCGTGTGTGTGGTGTGTGTGTGGATGGCAGATGCTGTCAGCCGTCCGCTTCCCGAACGGTGCGTCTGCGGTTCCTCTGCCCGGACGGAGAGAACGTCACACGTAACGTCATGTGGATCCAGCGCTGCCGGTGCAGCAGAAGCTCCTGCAGGGCTCAGAGAGAGCGTTCCTCGCCCACCGTCAGCCTTCACAACGACACACACACCTTCTCTCGCTGAACACACACAACGCGCCATCGTTGCATGATGGCTAAAACTCACTTTTAATTTAAATTTTTTAATTAGCCCATGATTTACTCACCCTCAAGTCATCCTATGTGTATATGACATTCTTCTTTCAGACGAATACAATCAGAGATATATAAAAAAATGTCCTGGCTCTTCCAAGCTTTATAATGGCAGTGAGTGGTCAGTTTATGTTTTGAAGTCCATAAAAGTGCATCTATCCATGATAAAAGTGCATCTATCCATCATAAAAGTGCATCTATCCATCATAAAAGTGCTCCACACTGCTCCGGGGGGTTAATAAAGGCCTTCTGAAGTGAAGAGATGCGTTTGTGTAAGAGAAATATTCATATTTAAAACTTTATCGACTACAATAACTAGCTTCCGGCAGACTGCCGTAAGCATCGATTTACGGCGAAAGAGTAACACTTGGGGCCCTATCTTGCACCCAGCGCAATTGACTTTGTACACTGACGCATGTATCATTCCTATTTTGCACCCGCGCAAAGCGGACTTTTCCCTCCACAGAAGCACGTCGGTAAACTAAGAAATACACTTGCGCTCCCCGGGGCGGTTCAGCGCAAAGAGGAGGCGTGTTCAGGCGCAAACGTTCCCTCATGCTATTTTACAGGTTTAGAAAACAATTGCGCCACTAACCGAAAAAAAAACAGTTTAAAGTCAGTGGCGCGTTGCGCATGTTATTAATATGCTATTTTAAGGGCGCATGCTTGGCCTTAATCAATGTAGCGTGTGCACAATGCGCATACACTTTGATTCTCTCATCTACACACAGACGCAGCAGTTATCATTTTTGGAAATCATACATTATTACTAAAGATAAATAGATAGATAGATAGATAGATAGATAGATAGATAGATAGATAGATAGATAGATAGATAGATAGATAGATAGATAGATAGATAGATAGATAGATAGATAGATACAGTTTATTATAAAAGCATACATCTGGCTTACACATTTACCCAAATTATCATACGCCTGTTTAACCGAAGTTAATTTGGGTGTGTTTCTCCATCCCCAACGTCCCTGACGGGAACGTCGGTCTCCTCGGCTGTGAACCGCTCCTGTCGTGCGCCTGGCAAATCCGCCGTTATAATAGGAATTCGCTTTAGAACAAGCGCGCCTGCTCTTAAAGGGAATGTGAGATGTCGCTCTGATTGGTTTATTTCACGTTACGCCCAAACCACACCTATGAGTAATGAAGCTACTTCAGACCAACCCCTTTTAGATTTGCGCCAGGCGCAAGAGTCATTTATCCCGCCGGGAAAATAGCAACAGCGCCAAGACCCGCCCACAAAGTTACTTGCGCTTTGCGCTTTGACACTTGCGTTTCAGATCGTTAAAATAGGGCCCTTGAACTTGATGCACAGCGTAATGACGAACGCAGAAGCGCAGAGATTAGAGCAAAACAAAACACCAGTCATGAATTAGAAGTCTAAAACAACAATTTTTAAGGAGAAATGTGGGAGGAGCTTGAGTTTGTTTGAACCGCAAGAGATACTCCAACATCTGACGTCATAATAATGGATATCTTACACAAACGCATTGCTCCTCTTCAGAAGGCCTTTATTAACCCCCGCAGAGCATTGTGGAGCGCTTTTATGATGGATAGATGCACTTTTATGATGGATAGATGCACTTTTATGATGGATAGATGCACTTTTATGATGGATAGATGCACTTTTATCATGGATAGATGCACTTTTATCATGGATGGATGAGCTTTGATGGAATTCAAAACATAAACTGGACATTCACTTCCATTATAAAGCTTGGAAGAGCCAGGACATTTTTTAATATAACTCTGATTGTATTCGTCTGAAAGAAGAAAGTCATATACACCTAGGATGGATTGAGGGTGAGTAAATCATGGGCTAATTTTCATTTTTCAACTATCCCTTTAACACTCAATGGACATCTCCCGTTCTCAGGGATGTTTCCTGAACTATAGAATAGTAAACTTCCTCTCTCAGCTGCAGCATTTCTGCTCTAGATTTGTATACAGTTATTGCACTTTATGTATTTCTCATTTGCTCTGGCCTGTTCCAGTGTGATCGAAACATTGAAACATGCCCGGGTCACATTTCTTGACAGGTTTCGTAAGATTTGCCCAATATTGTCCTCATAGGCACCTGGATATATTGTTGTTTCCACATCTTTCTGCTTTTATTTATTCTGCTGTCTTTGGCTTTGAAGTGTTTTATTGTATCTCGAAGGATAAGTGAATTTATTTGGCTTCAGATGAATGACTTCCTGGCACTCGAATGTTAAGAAAATGCACTAGTAATGAGGGTTGTGAGATTGTGTTACAGATATTATGTACATCATTGAGTGAGTTACCAATGGAAACTGTTTCCGACACGGAATAAAAAATAGGCTAAAAAAGGTCGACTTTTTTCCTAAAATTGCGAGATATATTCGCAATTGCAAGTTATAACATTAGATTTGCGATTAAAACTCGCAATTCTGACTTTACAACTCGTAATTCTGACATTATAACTCACAATTCTGGACATAATGCAATTCTGACATTATAACTCGTAATTCTGACATTATAACTCGTAATTCTGACATTATAACTCGCAATTCTGACATTATAACTCGTAATTCTGACATTATAACACGCATTCTGACATTATAACTCGTAATTCTGACATTATAAATCGTAATTCTGACATTATAACTCGCAATTCTGACTTTACAACTCACAATCCTGACATTAAAACTCGCAATTCTGACTTTACAACTCACAATCCTGACATTAAAACTCGCAATTCTGACTTTACAACTCACAATCCTGACATTAAAACTCGCAATTCTGACTTTACAACTCGCAATCCTGACATTAAAACTCGCAATTCTGACTTTACAACTCGCAATTCTGACATTATAACTTGCAATTCTGACATTATAACTTGCATTTCTGACATTATAACTCGTAATTCTGACATTATAACTCACAATTCTGGACATAATGCAATTCTGACATTATAACTCGCAGTTCTGACATAACTCGTAATTCTGACTTTATATCACGCAATTCTGACTTTACAACTCGTAATTCTGACATTATAACTCACAATTCTGGACATAATGCAATTCTGACATTATAACTCGCAGTTCTGACTTTATATCACGCAATTCTGACTTTACAACTTGCAATTCTGACTTTATTTCTCGCAATTCTGGCTTTATAACTCGCAATTCTGACTTTATTTCTCACAATTCTGACTTTATGACCGCAACTCTG
The DNA here is from genome assembly GCA_021464565.1 of Rutilus rutilus. NCBI lineage: Eukaryota > Metazoa > Chordata > Actinopteri > Cypriniformes > Leuciscidae > Rutilus > Rutilus rutilus. Next base: position 31,763,356 of record JAJAQA010000019.1, read on the forward strand.
ACTTTATAACCGCAACTCTGACTTTATAACCGCAACTCTGACTTTGTTTCTCACAATTCTGACTTTATAACTCACAACTCTGACTTTATCTAATGCAATTCTGACTTTTTTCGCAATTGTGAGAGAAAAAGTCGCTATTATCTTTTTAAATTGTTTTATTCCGTGGCGGAAAACAAGCTTCCATAGTTACCCGATTAAGGGGTAAAACGAAGATAAGACTTTTTTATATATATAATTTTTTGCTTTTAAACTAATATATTTTCTGTCCATTCTTTATACTGCAGAGTTTTTACTCTGTATACAGATGTCTTTAACGAGTTTGTGTGTGACGGAGACTTGCGTTTGTCTTTTGTACAGTGTACAGGCTTCACTACCGGTGGAGTGACACTTTGAGACTGCTTCATTTTTCGGGGCATACTTTAAATCCTAGACGCTCTCTTGTATAGGAGTGAACGACTATATGTATTAAGATGTTGAATATAAATGACTTTGCTGATCAGTTTGTGTCACAAAAAATAAAACATTTTCAGGAAAGACGCTTGTCTGTAACTGATTGTTTCTGTGCTTCTCAACTAGGGCACCTCAACAAACTTCAGGATGACTTAAAATGATTTAAATTAAGTTATATTAAATGACTAATGACGCTAAGAAGCGTGCCTCAGAAAAAAAAAAACATTACTGGTGTGAATCTTGAGACAAAACACTGGCACTGATATATTTTAAGACATGTCAGGGGAAGTTGCTTTCAGTTAAAACAGCTCAAACATGCATTTTAGTCTGGGACTAGACTTAAGCCTTGTCTGTGAAGCCGGGGGTACATCTTTTTTGAACTGTTGTCTTATTAAAGAACATACAAAAACTAGATGAGTAGAGTTTGATGACAGACTTTGATGTTGGCTTAATTGTCAGAAGGTTTCATTAGTATCACTTTATTTTACAGTCCTGTTCCTCATGTACAGTACATACATATACTGTACTTTGTACTAAATATAGTAATTACAATAACTGCCTAATAACCCTGAACCTAAACCTAACCTTAACCCTGGTAGTCAGTCACCTAACATTTATTTTTATAAATATAAAAAATTGTATTAATAAAAATGTATTTTACTATTGATATAAAATACTGATTTTGACTGTCTGACTGTTTCTAATATTATGGTTCCTCGTGGCGTAGTCACATTTGTTTTAGCTTTTCTTGTTTGAAATTTTTCAGAATAACTTTTGAATAGATAATGAAAGGCTTTTATTTTTGGACTATCCCTTTAAACTTACTTTATATTCAAGAGAAAAAGACAAAAGGACCGAGAGAGAGAGAGAGAGAGAGAGAGAGAGAGAGAGAGAATGACTGTTGGTTGAGGTCTCTCACTCTTTTGGCTTTGCAATACGAACATCACAGCCGGCTTTCAGATTCCTCACTCTCCTCCGCCAAGCTCTTCTTCCTCCATTATACACCCATATGCATATTGCCCTCGATCATCTCTTTATGCAGTTTAGAGCAGTGGTTCCCAACAGGGGGGTCGCGGCCCACAAGGGGGTCTCGGCGAGCTCTCTGGGGGGTCGCGTCATATTTTGAAAAGTTTTGAGTAATGAGCATTCAAGTCGTCCGTAACTTTTTCTATGTTAAAAATGTACAAAATGTATATAATGAGCAAGTTCATCATGAATCCATCTTCCAAACCGTGTTTTTTTCTTATTCTGAATCACTATGGTACACCTATAATAAGTGTTTATATTGGGACTATTTAACACTGGTTCGGATCGCCGCCGCTGCGGAGTAGTGGTAGCCTACTTACCCTGCGTGACTCGTCATAGCCAAACACAGAGAAGTAATTCCGGCTCCAAAAGACGCATTATTCTGTTAACAAACGCATGTTTATTAACGATCGCTATAGCGCAAAAAAAAAAAAGGAATGCATGCTTTAAGGAGAACGATCATATTACATTAGCTAATTTGATCCATTACCTGGCCTGGCTGACCAAAAATGGGATTTTAACCATGACAGCCTTAAAAACCAAATACATATGGGCCAGACTGACCCTTGAGGATGATAAAGATGTCTTACCCTGTTAAAGATCTCTCCACGCATTGACCAAATTACTCACGACCAGCAGATCCTCACACTTATTGATAAAGCCTCACAAATAACATGCAAGTATTGAGGTCCCACTGACAGCAGTAATTTTGTAATAGCCTATATATTCATTCTTTTTGTTTTAACCTACACACCAGTGTGAATACTGATATTTTTTTATTGCGATTCAAATAGGGCCAATTTATAGACTACTCTTAGGCTTAAGTTTTTAAATTACAAATGGCCCACTGATGTTTTTGTTATTGTATTTACAATATTAGGCTATAGGCTATTATTTGTGCATAAACATATCTGGTTATAGTAATAAACATAGCCTACCGTTTGCTTGAAAACAACATATTTTGTCATCCTTGCTGCCAGCCAACAAGAGCGATAATATCATTAAATGTGAAGGGGGGCCCTAAAATATTTTCTTGGGAAAAAGGGGGTCTCAGACAATAAAAGGTTGGGAACCACTGGTTTAGAGGATCACTAAAACCCAAACCACATAAAGGCATGTTCACACTAAGGACGATAGTCATTCTAAATATGAAAAGTAGTCCAGCACAACTATAATGAGAATGACACAGAGGAATGATATTGTTGGAATCACTTTCAGAACATTTTTTTTTTTCCAGCTGGTGAATCATAAAAACATTGACAGCCAATCAGAATCCGTCCTGCTTTACCGAGCGCGAGCATTTAAAGTGACAGACGACAAAACTGCAGTGTGCTTATAATAAACATAACGATACTGTCCGCTGGTGTGGAATCGAATACAGTTATATCTTTATCTTTATAGTAGTGTGAACTGATCTTTAAGGCCCACTGAAGTGCCTTTAAACGCGCAGCATTATTCAGTGTGTTGACGTAATTTCCACTGAAACAGGAAGACAGGGCGGGGCATATCGAACAGCTCCTCCCCTTTTCTTAGAAATAGCCAATGGTGTTTAGTTTTATCTCACAGCTCGGCCAGAGCCGTTGACCAGCAGTTTCCTCATAATCTCCTCCATATCACTTTAAAATACAGCATTATGTGCAGAACTCAAATGGGTCAGATACATTTTCTGGTCTGAGCGACTTGAGCTGCAGCAGTTCGAGTGACACAAACGTGAAACCAGATTTCATCCGCCCTGATGGAAAGCATATTTACGTTCCCTATCCCCTATATAGTGTACTTGTGTAAATGTGTGAACGAGAGACCGATTTCAGCCGCAGCTTCAGCGTCTGTTTATAATGTAGGGGGCGGAGCTTCAGATTCTAGAGAGCATTTGATTGGACAGAAAATCTGATTAGAAGCTGAAGTGCAGAGTGATGTCATCAAAATCATTGATCCTTAGTGGCGGAAGTGAGAGACTGTAAGTTTTGAACGCTTATATCTTCTAAATGTGAATTTTGTCATTGTTTTGGAGCACACTAGCTTATAGGTAACAGTAAGGCTAACATATTCATACTAAAAGCAAAAAACGTAATTTCATAAGACTGAAAACGTATAAGGTAGTATGTTGCGGTTGCCGCATCAGTCATGAAAAACAATTGAAACAAATGTAAAGTATCAATGTTGTTCTTAACATTTAAAGCTGCTACAACATATTACAACCTGCTATTCAGGATATGGACAGGAATTTTAAGCATGTTATAAAAGGATGGTTTTTATGAAATAAAGTTAAAGAAGGTTCATAGAACTGCTTGCCATCGCCATGGACACAAGCCTGTGTGGATCGCCGACGTCATCGCTGATGTAAAATGTGCCTGTTTGCTTTAAGGGCCTCACATATCCCTAAAGGAACTTGTTTGCCAAGTCGGAGTAACTGATCTAGAGACAGCTCTTAGAAGCCACTGTAAACTTTAAGATATGTACCTTGACAACAACAATCTCCAAACAAAGAGAAAAGACGCCAGAGTAGCACAATTCATGACATTAAATAGCAGTGGACCTTTGGGTTTTAGTGTCATGTGACACAGTAAAGGATCCATAGCAGCGCTTTTCATGAATGGTTCACATAGTGCTTGAAACTCCTGAACGGTCTTTTTCCCTCAATAAAACGCTCAGAAAATGTTGTTTATCCACCTCAGGTGGTCAAACTAAATGTTTTATGAGCCGTTTTATTTTCTATTCATGTTATGTTTATTTTATTATGTTTACTACAAGGTGTCACAGTTTTAAAAGAATATTCCATTTAAAAATTAAAAAGGATTTATGGCGAAATGGGACACATAAAACTTAGGACCAGTGTTATTAACTAAAACTATCATGAAAACTGTTTTTGTTAATTGAAATAAATGCTGCGTCCGAAATCGAATACTTCCCTACTATATAGGCCTAGTATGCAAAAAAAAAAACAAAAAAACGTAGCCTACGCGTGTGCATATGATGGACACTTTACTATCCCATAAGGCCACGGGAGAGGATTTATGAATGGCAGTGAAGCGACGCAACTGACGCTGGTAGGTCACATGATAACAACAACATGACGAATTTCATTCATACTACCCATATTCATACTATATAATACTTTTTTAACAGTAATGTAGTACCTACTCAGACAGTTACGATTTCGGACGCAGGGAAAGCTGTAGTAACGTAACATAAATATTATCTACAAATGAAAGACTTTAAGTGCCACTATTATGCTATTTTAAAGGTGAACTATGCAGTTTTTTTTAGCTTAATTTACCTTAACTTAACAACTTCGGAGTCATTGGAATGGTTATATGACTTTTTTTTGGGTTGAATGGTGATCTTCTCGCACCCCCCTAGCGCCTGTGAGCGGAAAAACCACCCTTGCAACTTTTGGCCGGTGGGCCGCAGTGGACATGGCTTTGTGCGTTCGCTGGCTTCTTTGAAAACAAATGTACATGATCCGAGGGAGGGGGGAGAGTCGCCAACGAGTTTTGACGACAGTGTTGTCAAATATCTATTCCGAAGCTGTAGGGGGAGCTCTATAGAGAAACCCGCGAGCAAAAAGAGAAAAACTGCATAACGCCGCTTTAACGTTTCCTAATTTTGTGTTGGACAAATCTCCTACAGCAGATTTACATGCATCAAAGGTAAAAAAACACGCATAATATACATTGCACATCACCACATTGTTCAGTGTTCATTCTCAAACGACTCCATGGATGAATCAATCTCTCTAAATCCCTCCTTTCTGTGAGCTACTCTGCTCTGATTGGCCAGACAGCCCAGTCTGTTGTTACTGGTCGAGCGCTTACAGAGCATTTCGAAAGCTAACGGCCATTACCATAACTGTACTTAAAGGGTAACTAAACCCCTGGTCAGAGCCTGACTCCTCCCACTGGCAATATTTGAAAAATGCTAAAAAAGTGGGCAGAGCCCAGCGGAGATAGAGGGGACGAACCGTGAGCGGGGGGGCGTGCACCTGAGACCTGCTGTCAGACTCTCTAAAATGGAGAGTGACTCACAGGGTCGCAAGACGGCGTAAAGTACATGCATCTGATGAGTTTTATCGAGTTGATGTCAATAGCGCGCGCTCTCTGTAGGCATATTCATATTTTGCCGCTATGTGAAAAAATCCAGCAAAATGCACCGGCGCATTCCGACCCCAGAGGATTAACTTTAGCCTAAACATAAATTGTGATTAAAATATATATGATCACTCACATCAAGACGTGGTAATCACGTCTGGTGCATTTTGCTGGATTGTTTTAAATGGTGGTGGAGTCCATGCAGGAGGAGCAGCGTTTGGCACTGCGTCGCTTTTCAGCGCGAGCTGTGTGGAGAAGCCCATTTCAACCTCTACTGCGTTGGAAAAGCAATTCCGCGTAAAATGCAGGTTTCACACTCATGGTCTTCCAGGCCACGTGCATGCAGCCACTGGCGCCTAATTTCCAAGTCTGCTGGAAAGCTATGCAGTCCAGCAGTGCTGTTGCAACCAGCAACACTACACCTCCTACACCACGTACCCTCCTGACCACTGTACTAAATACAGATAAATCTACGCTAGCTCGTACCAAGGGAGGGTGTGGTGAGCTGGAACCTGCTTATGTCACGTAGTACCGCAAACATCCAATAGGAAAATTCAACTGCAGTAGCCACCGTTCAACCTGTAGAGGGCAGCACTCAGATGTTTTTACACCATATATTGTAGAATTAAAACACTTTATACCCAAATGTCAAAAAAGTTACTCGAATCAATGAACAGCACTAATAAAGCCCCATTCTTACACATCATTAACTAAAAAAAGTTGGTTTAGGGTTTAGTTACCCTTTAAGCTCACAAGGTGTCCTCAGTCCTCAGCGATTGAACACACTAGCCGTTTCCATTACCCTTCAAATTGCGCAAATTGAAATTGCGAATTGAAAATACGCCCAATAGAAACACGTCAATTTCGCAAAAAAGTTGTTAAATTCAAAAAAGTTTATCAATAAATTATAATGGCCAGTGCTGCTGCTGGGATATTCGTAAACCTCCCAACATCCGTCGTCATGATTTTTGAATGACTCGCGAGAGGAAAAAAATGCCGTTTTAGTCGCATAACATCGGTTAATGGAAACTGCCACTTCGCAATAGTTTTTTGTTGACATTCAGAAAAAAATCACAAAAGTTTTGCGCAAATCTGTAATGGAAACTCACCTAATGTAAAGACCTTGATTTTTTACCATATCAATCCGAGAGCAAGTCACATGATGAAACATTAGAAGATCTAGTTATTGAACAGACCTGAATTAGTTTCAACTGTAACTCCTCACCATCAGCATTAACAAGAGTACATCCATCAACATACCCATGCCATGTGTATATTTCTAATTTATTGCGATGCGGGAACTGTATTAACTGTAGGCTATTAATAATGGTGCATATGTTCGCCTAACACTAACTTGAGTGACTGATCATGTAACATTAAGGTTTACAAAACAAATCTTACTCCATCCTTTATGTTTAGGCTACTCAAAGTAGTGACAGACAATCTGCATTAATAGACACAGTTTTAGGTAACAGTGGCCCAAAGCTGATTAGCAGAAGTATTTCATTAAGACAGTAATAGCGTGAGTTAGCCGGTTAGCAGAAGACCTTCACAAAACTACGTATTTTGAACACCCGGTAGAAAATACATCAATGATTAATCATACATTACAGGTTGTGATTCTGAGGAGCAAAGCAATTAAGCTGGTCCAAATAAAGGTAGGCTACTGACCCATGTTTCATGAGTGTTTGTCTTTTCTAGTGATGTAGAACCGTCACGCTATAGGATTCGAAACACAAACGACTCGTATCAGATCCAATAGGGAATGTGAAGGTGACGTCACGCCGTGTTGCATTATGCGTCCGCCGCCATATTTAGAGGATCGCGCCCTATCCGCTGTATTTGAATTCGTGTGTAGGAGGCTGTTTTTGGATTTTCTGTCGAGTTTTTAATAACAGCGTTATTGTTGGTCAGTGTTGCTCGATCAAGAACTGTTTTGCTCATTTTTACATGAACAGTCCTATTGCATTTAATTTAACCCTTTCCTCTCTGGTGTATTGATTGCAAAAACAAGTTTAGAACATGATTCTTGAGTGTTTTAGCTTTCAAATGATGCATAGTTTATGATTGTCAGTTGAATATTTGTTATAAAACAAAGCTTAAAAAATTAATAAAAGTATAGCCACGCCCCCGACGGCCCGCCCACGGGCCGCTGCTTGTTAAGAGGTTCACAAAGTGTACGCACTCAATTCAAAAACAAGGTTAACGATGGCCAGATTTGTGAGCGGAGGTAACGTTAGTGCGTCTGGATCTGTAACGTTAATCCAGTCTTGGGCTGCTAAATAATATGGATTAACGTTGTTTATCCCTTCTCTTTTTCTTTAAATTTCTTCCGTTCTTCTTCAATTTTACCTCGTTTTAGCCAAACACACCCACTATTACATGTCATAGCAATGGGCGGCGAAGTACCTTCACATTCCCTATTCTTTCTTTTGGGAGACAAACTTTATTTATCGTGCAATTTTACAACTTTGCACAACGTTTACATTCACAAACAGATAGCCTATATTACACACTGCATGAAAGGAAATATTTTAAAACCATAATAGGGCACTTTAAACTTACAAAATTAGAAATCCTGCCTTGACAGCTAACTAAAGTAAAATAAGTTCTTGTTGAAGTACTAAAATCACTTAAAAAATCAATCAGGTCAAGCTGGCTTTGTGTGCAGCACAGAGAGTGAAAGAGGAAGATCGACTAACAGCGAAATGTGAGTTTCAGCACAGATCTGACAGAGGAACTGGAAGTATGTCGGAAACCAGAACCAGAGCCACAGGGTTAAAGGCTAGCACACACACATTTAACTTTCACCACGATAAATAACATGAATCTCAGGTTAGTTAGCAACAATGACCATATTGATGCTTAAACAGGAAAAACATAGGCTATTACCCTGTATAATCTCACATTAAGGATAAATTAAGACTTGGTGGAACAGTAAAAATACTAAAAAAAAAAAAAACTAAAATTAAAAAGAAAAAAATTGTTTCAAATGGTCAAATAATGTTAACATTAAAAATCAACTAGCAGATGAAGTCTGCATCTACAGTCTGCGCTTTAATTCGTGTGGTTGCAAAACCACTGCGTCCCCATTCGCTTACTATCCGTCCTAAATTGTAGGCCTATTCAAAAATGAGAATCATTGTCTCCCAAATAGTAGTATATTGAGTAGCTTACTCAAAAGATGCCCGGATGGTCTACTTTTCCGAAGTGCAGATCCGTGTGAACTTTTAATAATAATAATAATAATAATAATAATAATAATATATCGCTAATATTGCCCACAGCTTGAGCTAGGATTCGATTAGAACTACAAACACGAATAAAAAGTGTTTTAAAAAAAACTACAAACATGGCGGATGTGCGAGTCTGACGGTGAAGTGCAGAGGTTTAGATAAAGGGGTTTGAGTAATAACCTGACGAAAAGACATTTACTCAATGTTATCCGCATCATATTTAATCTGCAACAGCATTGTGAGCTTTTTTTTTAAGATACGTTTGGTCATTAACTTTTAAATGCATTATTAATTTGCAATTGCGAACTGTAAACAAACGCGGAGAGTCTCCGAATGAAAGACCCACACACGACTGGCAGATCAACGTGCTACTAAATCTCTCTCTGAAACGGTAGGAATTTAAATTGATTAAGTCAAATTAAATTAAATTTGGATCATTTTAACTGTGAAAGATGATTGACAGGGAAGTTTAAACGGTGAGAGGATGAATGTAACTAAAACGACAGAGCTGTCCGTTAAAGATGACGAAGTAGTGTGTCCCACAACTTGCCCAATATATATCTTCACATAAACAGTACAGTACATACTTTTAGGGCATATATGTATAAGACGCAGCACAGGAATTCAAACTTAGACAAGACTGACCTCTAGTGGTACACATAAGAACACACCAGTGCAAAAGCATTAATAAACAGTGTAAAAATGTGTCCCTCTCTCCTTATCTTTAGTGAAGGTTATGAATTCAGAACAGAGGTTATGTGGCGGTTATTAATCAAATATAATCGATTTTAGAACTGAGGTTCTCAACCAGGGTGCCGGGAGCCACTAGGAGCCTCATTAATGACTTACAATTATTTTTAATATCATTATTAATATAAATTATTTTAATTATAATAATATATTAAAACAATATATATTAATGTGTTGAAACAATTGTGTTGGACTGACGGGGAACCAGTGTTTTAGAATATTAATCTAACGAACACGTGGTGACGTAAAAGAGCCCTGACGTAAAAGAATCACTAAATTAGTATTTTGAACCGGTTCTTTAAAACGAACCGTTCAAAAGAACCGCTTCCAATAAAGGATTCGAACATCCAACATTTTAACCGAACGAAGGTGGTCTGCATTTTCAGAACGAGGTTTTCAACTTCAGCTGTATTTAAATTAGTTAATTTCATCTATAAAGCAGTTCTGCAAATAAATAAATAAATAAATATGATGTCATCATCCAGCTCAGTTCAGTTCTCATAAGATAATATTGTTGAACATTAAGTGTTTTCTTAATTACTGTGAACTTTCATTCTACTGATAAATATGTTTCATTTGAGAATAATACTATCAGTTTTAAGCGATCATTTTTTAAAATATATTTTTGTAAAGAGTTTTAATAGGCACGTGACAGACAAATAGCTGGAGTAGGCTATGCCACGCCCCTAAATGATCAAACCTATCAAGGTGAAGTGCTGCTCTGTTACGTCACGCCAACGATAAAAAAGACCCGCGACGCGTCCGTGGCTCGTTGAGCTTGACGCGACGCGGGTCCTGGATGATGAAGTCGCTCACGGAATAAGGTCTTGTTTTGGATGACTGTGACTGTGACTGTGATAACTGTTTGTTTGCTGCACGATGCAACGGGACCAGTAACTTTCGCACGCGCTGTTCATTCATTAACAAAGCGTGGTTAATTAGAGCGCAATGCGCGCGTGAGCAGCAGGAGGACACTCAAGAGCGCGAGGTCTAGAGGAGGATCATAACTTCACATTTATAAAGTGTTAGAGCTCACTGGACTCTGGAAACTCTTCGAGGTGAGTCGCAGTCTTTATGTTCACAAATTGAGTTGATATTGATATCGATTTGCACTATACGTTCAAGTTGACGAAGTTGCAATGTATGAGCTGAGAATTTAAAGTTTAAAATGCACTGTATTCATCAAGACATGTTTATGTTTAAGACATGCATCGTTGCATTCAATTATATTCTTTACTTACTACTTATAGTTATTCTAGGATAAAGATAAAGGTGGAGATATTTGATTCAAATTGCATTAGTTAATTCTGTATTAACTAACAATGAGCAATACATTTGTTGTTCATTGTTTGTTCATGTTAGATCACAGTGCATTAACTAATGTTAACAAATACAACCTTGATTTTAATAATATATCAGTAAATGTTGAAATTAACATTAACAAAGATTAATAAATGCTGTAGAAGAGCAGTTGATTATTAATTCATGTTAACTAATGTAGTAAACTAATGTTAACTGATGAAACCTTATTGTAAAGCGTTACCAAAGAATCCATCATCAAAACAAATGATTTGCACACCATGCAGTTAAAGCATAAAAAAAATAAGTTTTTATTGCAATTACAATAACAATAGGGGAATACAGATTCATACAAGACACTTGAATCTATAAAAAAAAAAATTAAGATCACAATTCTGAATTTTGTATAAAAAAAATGACTCATACATCTAATACATCAAGTATCCTCTTCCACAGCTGAGTCTTTACAGCTTTATGATGGTTCTGGATTGAAGTCAGAGAGTCGTAAAAGTCTCCTGATTCGTCTCAGTGACACACAGTGGGATATTCCCAGGGTAAAAATATGAAAAATATGATATACTGGTGCTTGGCCAGATGAGAAGTTAATCTATGTATCATCTTTTAATTCATTTTATAACTGCATCATATATGTGAACCTGGACCACAAAACCACTCACATGGGTCAGTTTTTGGAAATTGAGATTTATACATCATCTGAAAGCTGAACAAATAAGCTTTCCATTGATGATGCTTTCAGATGATGTATAAATCTCAATTTCCAAAAACTGACCCATGTGACTGGTTTTGTGGTCCAGGTTCACAAATATGATACAGTTGTAAAATGCAAAACACCAGTGTATCATATTTGTTAGGATAGGACCGTATTTGGCCGAGATGCAACTATTTGTAAATCTGGAATCTAAGGGGGGGGAACAATCTAAACATTGAGAAAATCTCCTTTAAAGTTGTGCATGTTCGCGATTGTGCTGCAAAAATAAATGTTTTATATATTTATGGTAGGAAATTTATAAAATATCTTCATGATCTTTACTTATCCTAATGATTTTTGGTATAAAAGAAAAATCGATAATTTTGACCCATACAATGTATTGTTGGCTGTTGCCACAAATATACCCGTGCGACATGTGACCATGTGATCCAGGGTCACATATCTGTTTTAAATTTCCCTGCTTTTATTTTGTCATCATTTCAAATCCTTTCTGTGTAAAGCACTTTGAATTGCCGTCGTGTATGAAGTGTGCTGTATGATGAACAAACGTGCCTTGCCTCCTCAGCCTCTGCTATGGTGAACAGCCAGGCTGCGGGCGGTGTGTGTGTGTCCAGGTCGTGCGCGGGCTGCGGGGGTCGGATCGCGGACCGGTTCCTGCTCTTCTCCATGGAGCGCTACTGGCACACACACTGCCTGAAGTGCTCGTGCTGTCAGGCTCAGCTGGGAGACATCGGGTCCTCCTGCTACAGCAAAGGAGGAATGATCCTCTGCAGGACCGACTACATCAGGTACAGCCCAACATGAGGGCTTCATTTAGGGTGCTTTCACACCGGGAAAGTCCGCTAGGTCACTTGCTTTGGTTTGGTCTGGACTAGGGGTGGGAATCTTTTACCATCTCACGATTCGATTCGATTCCGATTCTTGAGGCCACAATTCGATTCAAAATCGATTTTCGATTCAAAAAGATTTTCGATTCAAAACAATTCGATTTTATTCATAATGATTTCTAATCAGGTTTCTGATCATGATCTACTCTCATCTGCTTTGCAATACAGAATGACAAACGGAGACATTAAAGTGTCTTTTTCACATTTATTAAGTTCAATTCTCAGGGAAGTGCCTTTTATCAAAAACATTGAAAAAATATTTTTACTTGGTACTTGGTACTAAAGCAAAGTATTTATGATGACCCATAACGAACTTACTTCCAATACTTCCTATATTAATTGTATTAATAAAACAAATGGAAGTGATTTGGCAAGTCAACTGTAAGGTTACATTTGCCAGCATATGTCCCAACATTGCTGAGAACCAACAGGAAAATAAATGTGTGCCTGTACTAGCAGCATACTTGTAGTAAATTAATACAAACTTCAGCATATTCTGAATCTCTAGCATTTAATAATAGACTTCTAACCAACATCCTCTTGTAATTTCCAATGAGCAATATAATCCTTCAGACAAAAAAAACAAAACATTTTGCTGTAGCAAATTCACAAACAGTTTTCGTTCAAAAATATAGAATTATGTACCAGAAGCTATCATAACGTATAATGCTTGTGGACTTATGCATATTCTGAATAATTAGTAACATACAAAGTCACTCTTGACTTATACACAACTAAATAATAAAGAGTTATGACTTGAAATGTTTGCTGTATACCACAATCAAAAATAGCAAAAAAAAGTGAATGAACATCTGCAGAGAGTAACTTACAGTCAAAATGTAACTTTTTGTGACTGGCATTGCACATATTGCATCAGATCGGTTTACACAGCATATTGATGTGAAAACTAAACAATACAGAAATTAGCTCTCATACAAAAAAATACTAAATAGATCACAATGAAATTGCCAATGTTCCATACGTTAGCTTTTAACGAAGACATTCTCTGGTGCCGTTCGGATTTGGCGCTCAGCCATCATGCGTCTGTTATGTGCGCGTCTCTGTTATGTGCACGCCACAGACTGTCCGCGCACTGCACGTCCGCTTCAGAGTTCCGCCTTTTGCGTTCCTTCAATGTTACGTTATTAGATTTTTTTTTTTTTTTTTTTTTAGAAAATCGATTTTTGACATTTGTGAATCGATTCAGAATCGTCCACGTCCCGAATCGCGATTCATCTAAGAATCGATTTTTTTCCCCACCCCTAGTCCGGACCAAATACAATGTTTTTTTGTTTTTTTTTGGTTCACTTTCACACTGCCCTTTTTGCAAGTGAACCAAAACCACACCTGTGCTAAGGTCATCCATTCTTCGGACAGATTTTCGAACCGTACCAGAGTTAGGGCCCTTTCACACCTGCCTTGTTTGGTCCGGATTTTCTGACTTTTCAGTTTGATCCGAATCAAAATTACAGGTGTGAAACCTCTCCCGGACCACGATCCGCACCAAACAGACCAAATTTGGTCAGACGAAAAGAGGTAGTCTCGGTCCGGATCAAACTGAACAAAGGTTTGGTTTGTTTCTAGTGTGAACGCATTTTCTGTATGGTTCGGACTTTCAGACCGTTTACAGGAAGTTCCGGATGTTCCCGCAGGATTGCTTGCTCTTCTCCTCCTTTCCTGCTGGCGACCATCCATAAAATGTTCGCACAACGAGGACGTTCATTTGGCGAATGTGAACTAGCCTCGAGTATAGTCGATGCTGCAGGGAGTAATGCTGTAGTAATAACAGTATAGTGGCAAGGATATGCGTCTGTTCATTCATTCCTGTCAAAGTTACCCACCGACTTGACAACACGCTGACGTCAGACGCACATCCGTTCACAAACCAATCAATGTCAAGATGCAGCCCACATAGATGATGACGACAGGACGCAAGTATGTCATGTAAAGTTCTTTAGTGCGCTCGCATAATTGCAGTGTGAAACCAAACCAAAACTAAAAATGTATGAACTTTGGATCGGACTTTCAGGTGAGAAAACGCCCTTAGTTTGGAACTGGACCTCTTCAGCTGGGTCTCGCTTAGTGTTGTTAAAAGTACTGACTTCGGTACCAAGTCGTTTCTGAAATTTAAAAAATGTGAGCTATTGAGCGGAATCATAAACGCCTCTGATTGGCCATTGTGTTCACGAGCTCATCGGATATGTCTGTGATTGGCTACATTGATCGACGCACGGAGGTGTTTAAAAGTGTTTTGAAAGCACACCGATCCACTGATAAACACCTGATTTCAAACGCTTGCGTGTGTGTCTGTGCAAGCGCTTGCTGAAGAGCGTCATGTATATTTACAACATGTTTCTGAAGCGCTGATCATTGTAGCCAATCACAGACATATTTGATGAGCGCCTGAACGCAGTAGCCAATCAGAGGTGTTTACGATTCTGCTCAACAGCGCTCAAAACATAAAATTTCAGTATCGACTTGGTACCGAAATCGGTACTTTTGACAACACTAGTCTCGGTACAGTTGTTTGGTCCGCACAAGCGATTGTTGTATTCACACATGCCCAAAAGATCCGCACCTTGAGTGTGACCGGTGTGAATACACCCTTAGATTGATTCAACTAAGATCAGGTGACATTTTAGCTAAAATAGTTAGTTAAAATCAGAGTATTTCTGTATGGCCCAAGCTGGGATCAGAGGTCATGACCTTTTCAACTCCATCCAGCAATTCATCATATTCAATTCAATTCACATTTATTTATATAGCGATTTTCACAATACTGTAAATAAATAATGTTTATTGACATTATTGACATAATCGAATGGTCAATTATTTTAGCAAATCTGGAAACACAACGCTTTTATAATGCATTTTTAATGTTTTAAATTATGCCTTGTATTTTACATATTATAATAACGCATTGTATGGTCTCATGAATAATTATAACCACAGTTATAATACTTATTGTTACACCTTTAGAGAGTATAATGCATTAAAATGCATTTCTGTCAACCAATTTCAAGTGTAACAAGGAATCTGCACATTTTGTTAATGCATTTTAACTTTAGTTACAGTTATTTATGAAAAGATACAATGCATTATTTATAACATACCTTTTATAATGCATTATACATAAAGGCTTTAAGTAAAGTGTTACCGTAAATCTCTTTTAATTATTAACTACTTTTAATCGCTAGAAAACAAATGTAGTCGAAATATTTGGTGTAGACTTGGTTCTTGTATTTTGAGGTGTCTTTGTTACACTGTAATTATACATTTAAGTACTGATTAATATTAAGTAACAGCATGTACTTACTATAGGGTTAGGGTTTGGTTTTAAGGTATAGGTTGCATGTAATTATGCACAATCTATAGTTATTACTCTAATAACTACATGTAAAATGTGTAACAGTGACACTGTAAAATAAAGTTTATTTTGGATATTTTAAATAAGTCTATCACTTATTGCAAACCAGCATTTGGTCCTGTACCATCTGGTCCTATGGAGTTATACCATGATTTAGGTTTAATTTGTAGCCTTGTTACTTGTAACCATGTTTACATTATTATTATTATTATTATTAATAAATTATTCATATTTTTTAAATTGTGTAAGCCTGATTAATTGTTTTGTCTGTTTAAATGTTTTGTTTATTGCTAAAAACACAAGATCGCAGAAACCAGGGTGTTAAACTGTGTGTTTAGACATGCACATAATATTAGTAACAGGGTTGAGAATATAGAAAACCACAAATAAAATAAACTGAACATAATTTTTTTATTTTTTCACCTTTTAAAGAACCTAATTTCACAGATCAAGCACAAAAATGCTGTTTGGAGTTGCTTATATATTTTTAGAAGTCATTTAATTGCTCTCTGAAAACCGTAAATTCATCAGGTAGTCTGCATAATTTAAAAACTCATCTCACACTCTTAAAATACCATGAAGTGATTTAGTTTTAACAACTAATAATGAGTGTGAAAAAGGCTTTTAACTCATAGACCCGTATTTTTTCTCTTTTTTTCACCTCCACATTTAGCAGTGACCACGTTCAAAATCGTAATCATTATAACAAAGACGTTAGTCGATAATGAGAGCGTTTGAGACGAGAGTCTCCGCAGTCATTTGCAATTCAAAAGTTTTCTGAAGCTGTAGTTGTCATGCTATGCTGACGAGCATTTTGTTCTTGTGCTGATTTGCATCGGTCTCATTTGCATCCAGCGGGTGTTGATGATCTCTACAGATGCGCTCTCTCTCTCATGCTCCCACAGACAACATCAGATGCGTAGATGCGTCACACACCATCGTTTAATGTTAAGCCTGGTGTGTGTCAACACTGCTGAAGTCACAGCTGCACTCCTGCAATAAAGCAAACTCCATTTGTAAAGGATATTCAGTGTGTTTCTTCTCCCTCGTGTGTTGCAGGTTGTTCGGGCACACCGGGGCTTGCAGCGCATGTGGTCAGTCCATTCCCGCCAGTGAAATGGTCATGCGAGCGCAAGGCAACGTCTACCACCTCAAGGTCGGTTATGTGAAGCGTTGTAGAGGGCCAGTTCACCCCAAAATAAAGATTCTGTCATTTACTCACCCACATGTCTCTCCAAACCCTTGAATTATTTTCTTCTGAGGAACACAAAAGATTATGTTTGGAAGGATGTTTTTGTCCATACGATAGGATAAAGTCATTACACTTTGTTTTAAGGTGTCTTTGTTATAGTCTAATTTTACGTTTAAGTACAGAGTAGCGACATATATCACTTTAGGGTTGGGACTAGAGTTTGGTTTCGGGTTACACCGTGTCCTAACTACACACTCCGCGATGCGCAATAAAAGGTATTTTCCATGTTAATCAGAGTGTTTGTCCGAACCAGACGCGACGATTCTATTTTAGAAACGGTTTCTATTTTTCTGCACGTCGCGCTGGAACAACAAACACAAAGTGTGGCGATGATAATCTCAGGCGCTGTTTATGTGCTTTATTTAATGTTAAAAGCGTGTAATGTGACTTTGAACATCATTTAGTGCTCCAGCTTTGTAGCCGTAAAAGCAACAATTATAAGGATTAGGGCTGCAACTAACGATTATTTTGATAATCGATTAATCGGTCGATTATTTTTACGATTAATCGATTAATCGGTTTATGTACTTATATTTTAGTTTTGACCATTTTTTTCCAAGTAAATTATTAATAAAGGGTCTTTATCATTCAACATAGACTTTTTAGAGATTTTAACCATTTTGCATGGTCATATCCTCATCAAAAACATACCTGGAGTTGTGTTTTATTATGTGTTAGTAATCCTTTGTCGAACTTGATCTGACCCATACGTACTCTAGCAAATTTCACAAGGAGATTTCAAATAATGTTTTCACCATGGCTGTCCTTAGGGCTACTAAGTAGTTTAACATCCCGAACAAAGCTTATTAAGGAATCTTTCAGAACATATTTTCACGAAGAATAAGAATAAAACAGAATAAAATTGCATTTTATTATTTTTTTCCTGTAAACACACAGCTTATACCTGGGAAACAGCTTTATAGCTTATGCTGTGAAATTGTAAACAATCCTTCGAATAAAGTGCCAATGGCATGAAACCTGAATGGAATTCACATTTTAAAATAAAATTTAAAGTAAAATCCATCAGAAGGTTGTCCAGAAAAAAAATTGGACACACACAAAAAACCTGCTGTGTGAAAAAGAGCAGTGCATATCAAATACATTTAAACATTTACCTCTCTCATTCAGTCATAATTAAGCTGCAAGACTGAATTATGAACTGGTAAACGACAAACTGATCACAGAACATGTTTGTAAAGCTTTAAACAGCAATGTTATCAGCTTTTACGACTAAACAATTGCAAACAATCTGCGTATCAATTGATTTTGATTAATAGGCGCGAGGGAGAGAGAGAGCAAGACAGCGCTCGGGTGAGTGCGCACGCGCGGCCGGGGCTCTCTCTCTCTCTCTCTCTCTCTCTCTCTCTGCTCGTTCATATGCAAATGATACACTTTCACTCTATGATAGTTAGACTGTGCAATTAATAATTTTTTCTGAGAGAAGCCAGCTTCCATTGAAAATGAATGACTTCCGGTAACTTTGGAAGCTCAAGTCGGCGGCGGTGTGAACGTACAGTTACTCCACTGCCGCCTGCCTCCGCCATCTCGCTGAATGCTGCAGAGACGCTGTGCGGGACGCACGTGACATAAAATGAGGCCAGCTATTGGCTATTCGCTACTTCTCCTGCTGTACTGGCTCCGATGGCTCATTACTGCCACACTTTGGTCACCGCAGATTTAAAATATGCACGAAATGAGCCGCTTGCGGCAAATAAAAGTTATTTAGCAACTAATCGATGACTAAATTAGTTGACAACTATTTTAATAATCGATTTTAATCGATTAAATCGATTAGTTGTTTCAGCTCTAATAAGGATAATTCACCTCAGATTCTGAAATGAAACAAATGGAAACAAGAACGTTCAAACTGTGAACAAACAAGTGTATTCTTTGACAAAGATTGTTTTAGTAACTCAGTAGCCTATGTGTTTTAATAATGTTTAAATGGTGTAATATTTGTGAATGTAGCTGCTTATCCATTTTCTTGCGAGTGCCGTCAAGATTACTCTCTGGTGCTGCGAGACTCCGCCCACACGCTGTTCTGATTGGCTGACTCCGCCCACACACTGTTCTGATTGGCTGACTCCGCCCACACTGTTCTGATTGGCTGTGGGTTTTGATTGATCTCGCAGTCGCATCTTGTGTGGACAGACAAATTATTTGTCACTGAAATTTTATCGCATCACTTCTGGTTAGGACACGGTGTTCGCTGCACGAAATATCAAAATGATCAAAATATCACAAATGTACATCTCAAGATATGCATATCGCAAAGGCTTGTGATAACCGCATGATTTGAATCAAAAAGTCCAAGTTTTAGGGTGACACAGAAAGTAGACTGGACTCGTGACCGTTACATACGTGTGACATGCTTAATGTTATTAAGTGCAATAAGCGAAGGACTCTCGCGCGCATGGGAAGCCGCCTGACGGCACAGGAGGGCACATGGTCCCGAACTCATGATCCCGAACAATGGTTGAGAAAGAAAGCACGTGTGTAACAGTATGTTGTATCCGTGCAGCTCTTAAAGTGACAGGAGCCTAATTAACCCGATGCCATCTGTCATTAATGTTAATCAAACAACAAAAGACGGAGAGAAAATCACTCACTGCTCTTGACTGAATAACTTTTGTAGCTTTAATAAGAATCAGTATATATTTAATTCATACAATGAAGACTAAGCAGTGTTTTATTTGTACATTTGATTATTAAATTTCTGTTTTATACACCTAATGTAGGCTTACCTAAAAACCTTAAATCTTACACTGACGTAAAAATGACACTTACTTTTTATGTAATGAACTTTTGAACTGCTGACAAAAAAAAAAACATTAAAAACTTGTTTTACGTTCCATAGTTGAAAGTCAAACAGGTTTGGACGACATGAGGGATAACAGAATTTCAATTTTTTTTGGTGAACTATCCCTTTAGTACTACTGTTTCTAAATAGCAGATGCTCATTAGAGCTGAATTAAATGTGTGAAACATCATTATTTATTTATTTCTGTCTGTCTCATAATAGTATGCTACAATACATCTCTGGATAAAGCCTAGCTATATTACTGCTTCTCATACTAATAGTGTTCTCATTCGTTTAAAATTGAGCTGACCTTGGTTGCACATTGATCACCTTATTCAAAAATCATTTTGAGCACTGAGCCAAGGCAGTGTGTGCAGTGAAGGCTAACCCTGACTAGCAGCTCTGCGTGCTTTAATAAATGCACTGCTAATAATTCATCACTTGAAGCAAGGTTTAAGGGATACATGTAGTCATTCCTCTCTCATCTGTTCCAGTGCTTCTCCTGTGCGACGTGCAGAAACCAGTTGGTCCCCGGTGACCGATTCCACTACGTAAACGGCACCATATTTTGCGAACACGACCGGCCAGGAGCTGCACTCCTTAATACGCACCTGCAGAGCAACCCGGTCCTACCCGACCAGAAAGTGAGTGCATGCTTTTATTTTACTCTTTAAGGTCAATATGGTTTTCAGTCTGTAGGCCATAACCAGGGCTTGACATTAACACCCTCCAACCCGCCAAATGTGTGTGTATTTCAGCGGTGATGTGTAACACAGTCACTCCTACTAGACACTTTGGCAGATTGAATTTTATATATAATTATTAAAGGGATACTCCACTTTTTTTGGAAATAGGCTCATTTTACAACTCCCCCAGAGTTAAACAGTTGAGTTTTACCGTTTTCTAATCCATTCAGCCGATCTCCGGGTCTGGCGGTACCACTTTTAGCATAGCTTAGCATAGATCATTGAATCGGACAAGACCATTAGCATCTCTCTCAAAAAAATGACCAAAGAGTTTCGATATTTTTGCGTAATAATCAAGAAACTTTGCTGCCGTACCATGAGTCCAGCAGGCGTAATGATATGACGCAGCGCCTGATGGTACGGCAGCAAAGTTTCTTGATTATTACGCAGTAATAATCTATCATTGTAATAATCTATATTATATAATCTATATTATATACTATTATATACTATATTATATACTATACTATCGCAGTAATAATCTATAATCTATCATTGGACCGACAGAAAATGAAAAGTTGCGATTTTCTAGGCTGATATGGCTAGGAACTACTCTCATTCCTGCGTAATAATCAAGAAACTTTGCTGCCGTACCATGGGTGCAGCAGGCGTAATGATATGACGCAGCGCCTGAAAATAGTCCCCAGCTCTGTAACTTCCAACGTGACCGGGACTAAGTTTGTCTAACCTATCAGACCTATTTTCAGGCACTGCGTCATATCATTACGCCTGCTGCACTCATGGTACGGCAGCAAAGTTTCTTGATTATTACGCAAAAATATCGAAACTCTTTGGTCATTTTTTTGAGAGAGATGCTAATGGTCTTGTCCGATTCAATGATCTATGCTAAGCTATGCTAAAAGTGGTACCGCCAGACCCGGAGATCGGCTGAATGGATTCGAAAATGGTAAAACTCAACTGTTTAACTCTGGGGGAGTTGTAAAATGAGCCTATTTCCAAAAAAAGTAGAGTATCCCTTTAATTGTAGTCTTTTAAAAAGGCATCTGAAATAATAAATTAAGTGCAATGTGGTGTTGTCAATAATATTGATTTTTCAATCCATATCGATACTGAAATATCTGAAACGCTTCCAATACTCATTTTCCGCAGAATAGACACACGATACCAGCGTCTCTCTCTCTCTCATCTCTCTGACAGCGAGTGACTCACAAACCCGCCTCTCCTCACTCACTCCTTTCATTTGCGCCGGATATTTTTGGTGTTACAGGGCTTTAATTTGCCGTGGGATTGTGTATAATTTTACTCATTCCCGGAGATTTTGTGCTCAAACACCCAAAGTGCGACACATAAAGCCGCCTCTCAGTACTAAACTGAGTTATTTTTCGCTGCTTATTGCTCTTAAACAGTCAAATACACACAAAATAATGTCAAAATGCCAGTCTTGGCCAGTATTTACGTAAACACAGTCAGTTTTAAGTGAACATAAACAGTTGAGAAAGAGACGCATGTGTAACAGTATAATGGATCCGTGCGTCAGGTCTTAAAGTGACAGTAGCCTAATATTCCGGCTGCCAAATTATGAGATAATATTAAAAATATCTATATGGCAGCTTTTCCCATGGTATCGTCGTCAAATTTGTGGCCAGTGAAAATGCTGAATAACTTTGGAAAACCACTAGCCACAGCTGAGCAAAAAAGCTAATGTCAAGCTCTGAGTATGACTATTAAAGCGTGTCATTGTGGATGAACATTAATTTTGACCAATTCTTGTGTTTTGCAGGTTTGCTGAAGGGCTCCCCTCCGTCTTCGCCTCTTCCTCTCTCTATTTACCCTCCAGTGTCCTTTTCATCACTGCCATCCTTCAGACACGATGCACTTACTGTTTTACAGCCTAAATTTACAGACTTAAGAGTTTCTTTGAGAGCGAGAACGAGTTTGGGATGGAAACGTTTCTGTGTATCTGACATCATATCTGACTCTGTGGTGGACTCTGCAGTGTCTCTGATGGTGATATTGTGGCTTTCTCGCCTCCTGAAAACAGAAGTAACGCGTCTATTTACTCACAGGAAATCCTGTCTGTCTCAAATCTAACCTCACAGAGAAGACTTCATCTGAAAGCAATGAAGTCGACATGAAAACTGCGTTCTCAAGCTATTTTTCTTCCATGTGTCTGATTTAAACAGGATGTTCATCCAGAAAACATGAAAATAAAGAAATGCTATTACAATCTAAAATGGAGAGGTTGAAAAGTAAGAAAGCTGGTGACGTCAGCTGAAAAAAAAAAAAGAAGTTATTTTAGAGGTTATTAAATTAGTTTTATGACACTTTTGAAACTCTTTGAAAGGGTAAAAAAGCTCCGTTGTCACTTCATAGTTTTCACGTGAGGAACACCCGCCTGGAGTTGAAACTAGGCCTGCCAGTTATTTTTACTAAGTACTTATGATATTAAAAGCCCAAATTCAATAAACACCTTATTGATGATATACAGGCGAGCAGATAAGAATAGACCCAAGAATATAAATTCGTTTCTCGTTAAACGTTTCCCATAGAAAACCATTATAAAGAAGAAAACACCTAACCATTAAGCACATTGTGGGCTCATCTGATCGCCTGTATATAGTATGCATCATTAATAAGCTGTATATTGAATTTTATCTTTTAATTTCACTGTTTTAAGGCACTTAAAGTGTTTTTAGTGACTGAAATACTGCAGCAGGTGCTGGATATGGATCACAAGGGCACAATTTTGTTCACATATCATTGTTTTTCTTCTTTTGAGATGGAAAACTAACATTCCTGTGCTGCTGTCTCCTGTCTCTGCGCCAGTCACATGACATGACTGAAAACTATGAATAGCGACGTGTGAAGCACAGTTTCTGTTGGTGAATTCTCACAGATTGCTATTAAAATAACTGGATTTCACAAAGCAACAATAAACGTGACCGCACTTTAACACCTAAAAAGTGCATTAAGAAAGTAAACTGGGTCAATTGATTTCATGTTGACATCAAAAACAGGGTTTGGACATCGTTCAGGGTGTAGAATTGAATTGTAAATATGTTTTTATACCCTCTCTGTAACGGTTGAATTATCTGCTCAACATGTGATGTCTATTTAAGGTGTACTTATCCAATAAATGGGAAATGCAACAAAACCTAGCCGTCAAGAATGAATTTGTTGTCCCGTTTTACCCTCCAGATTCCAGTGTTCATTGTTTATGGCTCTTTCTGCTGTAGTTATTAGCGCTGGTCTCGGTGGCGCAGACCTGATTACCCAAAGGCTTGGCATGAAAAGGGCTCGAGCTCGGACCATTACAGAAGCAATTAAATGTGAGCGTGGAGTGTGTAAGTTCATTGTGAGTGTCGTATCTGTGCTGGTGTATCACTGGGGAGACTGAACTCTGCTCTGATCCTGTGTTTGAGTTTAATAAGGCCTAATCTAACGCCTGGTTAATTAAGAGGCAGTCGCTGCCTCCAAACAATCACACGCGTTAAATGTTTACCATGTCACAGTTAAAGTACAGACCCACTTCTTCACCCCGTCTCCTCCTCACAACCTCCTGCCCTTGAGGAAGCTGCTTATACACCACTGGGACATTGCTCCTCTCACTTTTGATTGACATGCAGAAATATACTTTCTGTGGAATTGATACCCCGTTAATATATACGTTAACGACGTTATAAAAAATAACGTTAATAGTGCGTTATTTTAGTGTGAATTTGAAGTGTTTCTCGCGTCACAGAATTTTTTTTTTTTGCGGTTGTATTTATGCAGATTAATGCCCTTTAAATGACAATAAGTTGACTAAACATGTAATGTTATTACACTAGCTGAAAGAGATTTAATTGGGGTAAATTACTTTCTAACATACATAGCCTATTGAGTGTGTGTGTTTGTGTGTGTGTATATATATATATATATACACACACACACTATGCATACACACACACACTATCTATCTATCTATCTATCTATCTATCTATCTATCTATCTATCTATCTATATATATTTCAAAAGTTTGGGATCGGTAAGATTTTTTTAATGTTTTTTTTTAAGTCTCTTCTGCTCACCAAGGCTGCATTTATTTGATAAAAAAAAAAAAAAAAAGTAATATTGTTAAATATTATGGCAATTTGAAGTAACTGTTTTCTATGTGAATATATAGTAAAGTGTAATTTATTCCTGTGATCAAAGCTGAATTTTCAGCATCATTACTCCAGTCTTCAGTGTCACATGATCCTTCAGAAATCATTCTAATATGATGATTTGATGCTCAAGAAACATTCATCATTATTCATCTTGAAAACAGTTTTTTTTTTTCAGGATTCTTTGATGAATGGAAATTTCTATTTCATTTATTTGAAATAGAATCTTTTGTAACATTATAAATGTCTTTATTACATTTTTAATCAATTTAATGCATCCTTGCTGAATAAAAGTATATATTTAAAAAGTGAATGTTTCTCTCCCCCCTTCTCACTGACCTCAGACTTTTGAACGATAGTGTATAATTTTACAAAAGCTTTCTATTTAAGATAAATGCTGTTCTTTTGCACTGTTTATCAAAGAATCCTGGTTAAAAAAATGTCCACAACTGGTTTCAACATTGATAATAATCATAAATGTTTCTTGAGCATCAAATCCTCATATTAGAGTGATTTCTGAAAGATCATGTGACACTGAAGACTGGAGTAATGATGCTGGAAATTCAGCTTTGATCACAGAAATAAATCACATGTTACTATATATTCACATAGAAAACAGCTATTCTAAATTGTAATCATATTTCACAATATTACTGTTTTTGTTGTTGTATTTATAATCAAATAAATGCATTCTTGCTGAGCAGAAGAGACTTCTTTCAAAAACATAAAAAATCTTACAGATCCCAAACTTTTGAACAATGTGTGTGTGTGTGTACAGAAAATGACTAATCTGCATTAGTCAAATTAAATGCGTTGTATTTGCATTAATACTTTTTAATGTCTCATGACAGCAAAAGGCACCATGAAATTCATAAAGACTGAATCTTGTAGGAAAGATGCGGCGATACGTTCTGTAAATTAGTGAGCTCCAAAATGGCACCTTAATGCGCTTAGTTTTGTCCCCTGACGTCGGTGTAGGTGCTGATACTGCATCAATTATTTATTTCACATTCGATTGAAAAGCATCAGGCAAATTCATTAACGTATGCAAATGATCACAATTGCAATTATCTTCATATCTTGATAAGTAAGGAAATCAAAACCTCGGCACAATTTGAATCCCACCGTGCCTCAACTTACACTCTGCATTCAAACCAATCAAGCTTCATCTGCATATTCCTAATTAACCACGCATATTCACATGCCAATTAGAGGGTCTGAGAAAAAAAGCCTCTTAGTCAACAGGCATTATCATCTATCAGGAAAAAGTTTGCAGGTGTATGAATTGCTATGCTGCTTCTCTCATGGAAAAAGTGTTTATACTCACTAATTAATCATATTAACACATGCAAATGAGTCTAATTGGCAGAGTTTCCATGCCTCACGCTGTGAAAAAGTGGGAGAGAGAAGAGTATGGATATTTTTACCAGCTACCGACAAAGAACATTTAGGAACGCTTTGTTTTTCTTCTCACACGGTCCGTATCTCGCACAGGGCCGCTGTCCTCCGTTTCAAAGCATTCACTTATTCCACATTTCTAATGCCTGCTGTGATTTCATCATATATCCGCGATGGAAGCTTGTTTCCGCCACAGAATGAAAAATTAAAAAGGTAACTGCAACTTTTTATCTCACAATTGCGTCATATAAGGTCGCAATTGTGTGTTATAAAGTCAGAATTGCCGGATATAAAGTCGCAATTGCGAGAAATAAACTCGAAATTCTGACTTTATATCAAACAATTTATAATCACTGGCTTATGGTAACGGTTAGGGCCGTATGTGAGTCTAGTTCCGGTGGAAGAGTGACCTCTGACCCGACGCGTGACGAGTGACCTCAGACCCGACGTGTGACGAGTGACCTCTGACCCGACGCATGACGAGTGACCTCTGACCCGACGCGTGACGAGTGACCTCAGACCCGACGCCTGAAGAGTGACCTCTGACCCGACGCATGACGAGTGACCTCTGACCCGACGCATGAAGAGTGACCTCTGACCCGACGCGTGACGAGTGACCTCAGACCCGACGCCTGAAGAGTGACCTCTGACCCAAAGCATGACGAGTGACCTCTGACCCGACGCGTGACGAGTGACCTCTAACCCGACACATGACGAGTGACCTCTGACCCGACGCGTGACGAGTGACCTCTGACCCGACGTGTGACGAGTGACCTCAGACCCGATGCATGAAGAGTGACCTCTGACCCGACGCATGAAGAGTGACCTCTGACCCGACGCGTGATGAGTGACCTCTGTCCCCACGCAGGACGAGTGACCTCTGGCCCGACGCGTGACGAGTGACCTCTGACCCGACACGTGACGAGTGACCTCTGACCCGATGCATGACGAGTGACCTCTGACCCGACGCGTGACGAGTGAGGATGTTACTTTTACGATGGAGCATTCGATAGTTGTTTCAGTCATTCTTTTACACGAGAACGGCGTTTTGAGTGCCTGAAAACGCGAACTTTTGAAGACAGGTTTGAAAGGTCAAAACGGTCTCTGTGTAAACAACAAAACCGCGTCATCTTCTACAGAGATTCGTCAAGCACATGCGTATTACATGTTCAGTCTATAGTGTTTCATCGCCATCTACTGGCCTGGCAGCAGAATACAGCGTTTTTAGTCGTTTTCGCGGATCCGTGTGAATGGGGATCGTTTTGACAATGTTGTCGCCTGTGCGCGGAAAACTCAATGGAAAAACTTCCATTCCAATTTCCTTGTCGTGTAAACGTACCCTCACAGTCTCTATCTCGACGTTTTGACAAAACAACACTTCGTGCTTGGTGATCCTACATGTAATATCAACTCATTAGACTGTCATATCACAGGAGGGTGCGGTCGGTTGTCCCTCAGGTCTCCATCAGATCGCTTTCTAGAACATGTCTCCTCAGCGTTAGCCAGTAATGAGCCACTTGTGCAGTGAATCAGTGGGGCCTCTGCGACAGAGAGACAGACTTGACAACTGTGAACTTCCCAGAGCAGAAGATGTCAGAGAAGGAGAGAAAAAACCCCAGCTCCTCGTCCAATCAGAGCGCTCTGAATAATTAAGGCAATCGGCTTAATTAGCTCAATTACGTTAATTTGACCACGGAACATGGCCATATGGTGAAAGGAAACAAAAGAGGGGGGAACTAATTAAAAGTAAAATAATGAGGATTTTAATTAAGCTTTTCCCCAGACGTCAGTGAGAGGGGATCTGGTGCAGGAGAGAGTAATTAAAGTAGTGTAGCGCTGGCAACATTTCTCTCTCTCTCTCTCTCTCTCTTGCTTTTCAGTCACTCTCTCAGAACTGTGAGGGCTCAATCGGTCTAATTAAATCTGTAAATAAATTAGCTACATGGAAGCCTGCTTGAGTTGACACCCCACCCCCCCCCCCCCCCCCCCCCCCCCAACACAAACACTCTCCCACACGCCTCTCCTATCTTTATCTCCGTTGCATGGCTAGCGGGTGGGGCGGAGGTCTACCTCACATTTGTTTCCACCTAAATATCGCATGCGAAATTTGTGAAATATTTATGCATTGTGTGTTTCACTTTAAAAACTCCCCTATTGTTGTTTTCACCTCATTAGATTCCATCAACATACCATTTACTGCAGTAAAACTGTCACAACTTGAATTTTAAATGCTACAAAAGTGCATCCATCCATCATAAAAGTAATCCATACGACTCCAGGGGGTTAATAAAGGCCTTTTGAAGGGAAGCGATGCGTTTTTGTAAGAAAAATATCCATATTTATAACTCTATAAACTATAACCACTGCTTGCGAAAGCTGTGAAATCTTTTTGCATTGTGTATTTTACTTAAAAAACACTATTGTTGTTTTCACCCCTTTAGATTCACTGCAGTAAAACTGTCGCAAATTGCTATTAATGACCACTGTTGTCAAAAAAATACATTGAAGTAATATATATATTTTCATTTACTATGGTTTTACAGTAGTGACTGTGGTATTTTGACAGAAAGCATGGTTACTATGGTACATTTTTAAGGATGTTTATCCAAGGCATTATATGCAAAATATGCATTTTTCCTTTTCCTCATAACCATTTAAGGTTTCTTTTCTCAAGCATATTTGTTTTTATTTCCCCTAATTTAAACCCTATTTGAACAATGTGCCCATGGTGACATTTCTGCTAATTATTATGTTGCTTCTTGCACGTTTTGCGACACTTTCAAATTGAAATTTCCAGTGGAAGACGCTAAAAGTGTGTTCAGTTTTATCTGAAACTGATGAGTGCGAATCTGGCAACATTTCACTTGGTTTGGTGGTGTACGTATCGTTGCAGTTTGGAAATGAAATACCAGATGAGTGCTGTTAAAAGGTTCATTCTCTAGCACATCTGAAAAAACTGAACACCCGACACTAAACTTGACCGATAGTGTTAACAAAAGCAAACATGAGATAAAAATGCATTTGCTTAAGCAACCATGTCGTTTAGCTGGTGTCTATCCAAGTGCTCAGCATCGAAAGTGCAAGTTTACTACATCAGAAAAGCTGTACATTTAAAGCTGGTTTTGTAATGTCAAAATTAATATAGTTTAAAATCATGCACTATGGTTAAAGTATGGTTATGGGTTATTGGAAAATATTTTTCCTCACACAATTCTCAATCGTGTGGATTACTTTTGAAATGTCTGGATTATGCCCGTGAAAACTGATGGAACAACGGTAAATGTGACGCACCTTTACTATTGCTCAGTGTTTTTTAGTTGTTGTTTTTTTGGGACATTTGTCAACATTAAATAAAATGACTCAGTTTGCTTTCTTAATGCACTTTTCTGGTGTTTAGGTGTAGGCAGGTTTAATCTTGCTCGGCAAAAAATTGTCAGTCCATGAAATCAGGAGTTTCTCACGAGGGCGAAAAAGTTCTCATGTTAAATTGACCTACAGAAAACTGCATTTTGAAAGTGACTCAGTTTGAGTTGTTCTTTATACAGTACATTGCTACACAATAAACAAGGGACTTTTTTTGCATGCAAAATGTTTCACTAAAATGACCATCGCCTTTAAGGCCCACTGAAGTGCCTTGAAACGCGCAGCATTATTCAGGGTGTTGATGTAATTTTCACTGAAACAGGAAGACAGGGCGTGGCATATCGAACAACTCCTCCCCTTTTTAAGAAATAGCCAGTAGCGTTTAGTTTATATCACAGCTCGGCCAGAGCCGCAGTTTCCTCCTAAACTCCTCCATATCGCTTTAAAATACAGCATTATGTCCAGAATAGGCTCTATGCACGATTGCTTTCGCGTTTTGTTACATCCGGTGCTGCGTCGGAAGCCATTTTTGCATTCGGTGGAGATAATGGTAAATTACACTCGCTGTTTACAAGAACTTCCAGCGGTTAACGTGAATGATGTTAACAATATTGTGAGACAGTTAGCTGTCACACCTAAGAGTAAGAAAGCAAAGGGCTTTAAATGATATATTTCGAGCTACATCGACAACTTTGAGGGTGAGTATTCTCTCATATCATGGGAAATCCGACTAGCGAATCGGTTTCTAAAATCGTTGTCTCTGTTTCTGAGAAAATTAATTTTATGAATGTTTTGCCGCTGGTACACTTTGCTATAGAACGCGCTACACGGAAGTAAAGACGCTGGCTGAGATTCTACCGGAAATACGTCAAAAGCGTTCGTGCATAGAGCGTATTCAGTGGGTCTGATACGTTTTCTGGTCTGAGCGACTCGATCACATGATCCGCTCTGTGTGTCGTGTCTCTGAACCGAAGCTGGACTGAAACTTCACAGATGTTATTCCGGATCAGTTTTCTTTCCCGCTAAAAGCAAACATTTTGGAGAAAAACTGACTAAATATAAGTGGAAACAGCACATCCGCATCCCATGCCAGAAAACGTTCGGAGCGAGTAGAACCGATGGATTACGCAAGCACCGTCTATCTGAGTTCACGATACCATTCAGGCTCGGAGTCAGCACAAGGAGAACCAGACATAGCCTGACGTCGTCATACTCAGATTCTAGTCAGAATTCAAAATGTTGTGGGCGGGGCTAAGTTCGGCTGGTAACCAGGCTACAGACATATAAAAACATATAAAAAATTGTAGGAAAGTTGCTGACCACTAAATAATTTATGCATCTTGCCACCAACAGTCGACTACTGGATGTGCGCTTCACTGACTTCACTCCTATTGGTTGTTGCTCACGAAAGCTGCTCATTTGCATAAAGTTAAACATATCTCAACTTTGTCGCGTCACTAGCTAGACATCGCTCGTGAAATCGCCAGCTCTCATTAGCCGCGTTTCCATTACAGATTTGTGCAAATCTTTTGCAATATTTTCTAGATGTCAACTAAATGTTATTTTTTCCTCTTGCGATAAGTCGTTCCAACAATCATGGCAACGGATGGTAGGTTTACGTATATCTCAGCCGCCGCACTAGCCATTATTATTAATGGACACGTAGTTATCACAGCATTAATGACCCTTAGGCCTATACTGTGAGCGGCTCATATCATATGAGTGTTTCTCCCTCCTTATGCTTGAAGATCTTGGGAAATTGTGGCATTTCCTTGTTGTTTAGAATCCAGTATTCCTGTAGCCTTTTGTCTTTTATGAGTTTAATAAAGAACTTGGTCTCGTCTTCTGTCCAAACATACCGCGCCATCTTTAAAGAACGACGTCTGTTACGTACGCCGGTGACCTGTTTCCATTGCAGTTTTGCGAAATATTCCTTTTTCGAATAGCCTGAAAAACCACCTCATGCGAGCGTAAAAACTTTTTTACGATATATGGGAGTTTTTGCAAAATTGACGTGTTTCCATTGGTCGTATTTTCAACTCGCAATTTCAATTTGCACAATTTGAAGGGTAATGGAAACGCGGCTATTATACGTTTCGCTGGTAGTGTGAACAGGCTTAAACCTTAAATCCATGACACACAAATCTCCAATGCCTTTACTCATCTACACTATCTGCTTTTATATCTGTTTACTCGAGTTCGAGTCCGAGACCGGCGCTGACTTCCACAGGCACAACATCAGACGAAATATAAGCCCTTTATATTACCTATATTACCCATGATGCCCTGCTCACCAGTTTCCATCCCTGTTAACAGAGTCCGATCACCATGTTGAACTGAACTCTCGCTTTAAGGCCTGATTTGTCTGTAATATCTCATTACACCAGACCTTGATCACGTCCTCTCTTCTTCTGCGTGCCCCCAGCCCCCAATCCTTTTTACTCACATTGATGGCACATTTTTAATTAGAAAATGCATTCAGACTGACAACAAAGTGATTTGCATATTAAATTAACAGCTACTTACATTTCATGGTGCCTGGCAGAGGAGTCGCTTACAAAGAGTGTGAGAGAATATTGTGTACCCAGACTGCCATGGAACAACTTTTTATGTACCTTTTATGTGCACACATCCTCAATTATGAATTTAAATTCATAAACTGATGTGATATCAACTCAGTATAGAGCTTAGGTGGTATGTCTTTTAGTGTTTTAGGGTAAAATACATATATTTGCACACAGATGTAAACAATTAGCCTATTCAACATTCAGGAGGTCCAAATATAAAGCTGAAGAACATTAAAAACTGCACATTTTAATGAAAATTGCAATGAAAATTTCAGTAGCAATAAGGTTTTATGGTAACACTTTACAATAAGGTTCATTAGTTCAGTATGTTGCATGAGCTAATAATGAACTGCACTTAGACAGCATTTATTAATCTTCGTTAATGTTAATTTCAACATTTACTAATACAACATTAGTAAAACATTAGTTAATGCACTGTGAACTATAACATGAACAAACAATGAACAGCTTTATTTTTATTAACTAACATTAACAAAGATTAATAAATACTGTAACAAATGTATTGCTCATGGTTAGTTCATGTTAGTTAATTCATTAACTAATGTTAACAAATGAACCTTATTGTGAAGTGTCTATCGGTTTTATTTGTTAGCATGAGTTACAACACTAGTAAACATGAATGCACACTGAAAAATACTTTTGCATTTGTTAATCTTCAACATTTACAAAAACATTTTTTAAATTAAAAGTTGCATCCATTAACATCAGGTAATGCACTAACAATGAAGAGTGTTTTTATTAACTAACATTAACAAAGATTAATCAATGCTGTGAAGTTAAATTGCTCATTGTTACTTCATGTTAGCTAATGCATTAATTAAAATATCTCTCTCTTCACCTAGCAATCACCTTCTCAATCCCAGTATTTTTGATATGGCTTATCTTTTTCTCCCACTTCCCTCTTGATTTAGGACGGTTTACAGTGATAGTGTCAGTGTTGTGTCGGTTCGAGGGCCCGGGAGAATCGCTGTTCTCGTCTCGTTCCCCTCGGGGAACCAGATGCTGCTATGAGCCCCAGAGACGGCGATGTAACAGAGGACCCTGGCTAAATAAAAAACATTAACAGCGACTACAGTGAACAAAGATTGGCTGCTTCAAAGCACTCCCAAGTATCGGGTCACGATTAGGATGTTGTTGATCCAGATTCGTCTCTAGACTGTCAGGAGAGTTTGACACAGAGCGTCATCCTGTACATTCTCCCCTGTGAGGGAAGTAAACAAGACAAGTAATTAATAAAGACCTACTGGTATTAATTGAACATTAATGTACATGGGTCATTCCTACAGTTTGTTCAAATTTCAATTAAATTATTTTTCAGTCTTGTCAGAGGGAGAAAACGTCTGTCTGTCAGTCATAAAAATATACTGGTTAAGCTCACTGGTTAACCAGTAATACTTTTTTTTTATACAGATTTTATTAAATATTTCCATGACATTTTTACTATGCAATGTGTATAACAGGGTGGACCTTAAAGGAATGATTTAAAAATGAAAAATATGTCATTATTTACATTGTTCCAAACCTGAATTAATTTTTTTTTTCTGATGAACACAAAAGATGATATTTTGAAGAATTTCTGTAACCAAACAGTTGTTGGACCCCATTGACTTCCATAGTATGGAAAAAAACAAATAGTCCCAGTGAAGAAATATATATATATATATATTATTTATTTTATTTTATTTTATTTTATTTTATTTTATTTATTTGTTATTTTATTTGTATTACAAGCATGTCATGTCACTATTCATTCTTAAAGTGTAAGTTGCAGGTTAACCACCACAGCCAATTAATGTGTAAATTAAAGTGCTCTATATATATATATTTAATTATTTCTGTCTTAAAATGCGTTAAAATAACATTTATTGGGGTTTCTTCAAAGGTAGCGTGTTTTTTCAGTTACTGGGTGATGACGTCACAAGAGGAACATACTCCGCTAGATTCTTATTGTATTATGGCTATTTGGAGAACGACTGAGGATGTGGGAAACCATCAAATTCTTTATGGACCACAGCCCTACAATTTTTAACCGGTCAGACGTGAGAGAGGGGAGCCATGGCACTCAAAGAGTTATTAATGCTTGGTGTGAGGAGAATTAGTGGAGGGCTGGCCAGGTGTCCTGGTGAGTAACGTTAGCTACGTTAGAGCTAGTCTAGCCTGGTGCAAACTTAACCCGGATAATATAACGGAACAAGCAAGTCTTTTCAAAATATTGCCGTCATGTAGAATAGCAAGGAGGGACAACGACTGAAGACATTATATACTTACAGTAAGTCAGTCCAAATCAGAGCTGTAACGTTAGAGATGCACACACTGCACAGGCACCAATCGCTACTCTCATCGACGCCTCAAACGTCATGTAATACCCTTCCTCAATCCACGCGTTATCAATTTCTCACGATTTAATTAGCGATGTTTATTGTCAGAAAAGAAAAAGAGAGATCGATGTCCCCATCACTGTGTTTGTGTGGGCTATGCCACCCAGTTGAATCAGCAGTGGAGAGTATGTGCTGCCGTGAGGTGAACGCGTTTTGGAGTTTAGTGGAACAGCTCGACCTGCGACCGGCTGATCTGACGTGCCTGAACCCGTTTGTTTTGCGAATAGCTTATTCTCATTTCAGGCAGGATCACGGTCCCCTTGAAGTCAGCACACACGAGTATGTTTACAATGGAGTTATTTTATCCATATTTTTTTTTTATCAAATAAAACATACAACCAACTTTTCTGAAGTTATGTAAGGCAAATATAGCTGCTAGCGTACGGTAACTACTAGTGAGTTCCTCTTATGACGTCACGCCCCATCTAGTGGAAGGGAGCGGGAGCGGTTAAAACCACTGTTAAAAGTGCCAACTTTTCATATTATATCAGCATTTTGGTATAAAAAACAATGGTGGGCGGTTTTTATCTTTATGTTTAATAAACATATTGCATTACTTCGTGAAAATTTTAACCTGCAACTTACACTTTAAACAGAATTATGCTTGTATCATATTTGTTATTGAAGTTTTTTATCGAAAAATATCGTAGATGGTGAAAAAAACTTCGGATCAAAAAATCATTTCGGATAGCTGTATGCTATGCTAATATCTAAGCTAACTAAAAAAAAACATTAAGAACGAGAAATGTTTAATTTCACAATCTATAGCTTCGGTTATATAATAGTATATGAAACGTATCAGGCGGCCATCTTGTTCGAAGACACAGGCGTGGAGGCGGCCATCTTGTGAACATGCTCAGGCTTGGCAGACACGAAGTGGAGAGGCAGACCTGGGCACGCTGGTGACTGTGGTGGGCCAAGCTCCATGGGCACTGGATCTTGGTGTCTGGATCTAGATTCCGGGAGATTTTAACTAATTTGCGGGCATCAGGGAGCCGTGATCAACATGCGGGAGACTCCCGGAACTTCCGGGAGACTTGGGATGTCTGTAGTCTGGTAATAATCATTGAGTCCCTAACAAAAGAAGTCAATGAGAACATAGTCAGGAAGGCCAGAGAAATTTGCAGTGTTTAAGAAGTCCTGGATGTGGTTTCCGAGGGACAGATTACCCTTGCCGCAAACGAATGATTTCCACTGCTGGATCCATTGGTGGCGAAGTCTTCTGTCACGAACTGCTCTGAGACACGAACGTTGAAGATCCAAATGCAGTTTTATTGAACAGAGGGTAATCCAAAGACGTAATACAGAAAACAGGCTAGAAATCATAAACACAGGGTAATCAGTCCAAACAATAACAGGGTCACAGGAGCATGGTGTCACAGGGGGACAGGGGCACAGGGGTACAGGAAAACAGGGTCACAGGGTCACGGGCACAGGGGTACAGGGTCACAGGGTCACGGGCACAGGGGTACAAGGGCACAGGGTACAGGGGCACAGGGGTACAAGGGCACAGGGGGACAGGGGCACAGGGGTACAGGAAAACAGGGTCACGGGGTCACGGGCACAGGGGTACAAGGGCACAGGGTCACAGCGTCACAGGAGTACAAGGGCACAGGGTCACAGGGGTACAGGGGCACATGGTACAGGGTCACAGGGGTGCAAGGGCACAGGGTCACAGGGGCACAGGGGTACAGGGGTACAGGGACACGGGCACAGGGGTACAGGAAAACAGGGGCACAGGGGCACAGGGACACAGGGGTACAGGGGCACAGGGGCACAGGAAAACAGGGGTACAGGAAAACAGGGGTACAGGAAAACAGGGGCACGGGGTACAGGAAAACAGGCTCACAGGAAAACAGGGCTCACAGGCTCAAAGGAAAATCCAAGAACAGGCAGAGATCAAAACCACGAACACGGGAGTAACAGACAGAACGCTCAGAATTGCAGTACAAACACTAAACAATACTTTGCAAGGAATGAATGTGAAAACCAGGCTATTATAGGGTGAGTTTAACAAGGTAATGAGACACAGGTGAATGTGATAATGGATGATAGTCTGAACTAAGGATTATGGGGAATCTGTGGTGTGGAGTCTGTGGATGTGTGGTATTGTCCGTGGTAGAGTGCCCTCTGATGGTAATCCCAGGCACTCTCACTGGTGATCGTTACATAGCCCCCCTCCTAAGGACTCAGGTACAAGCTCATGGACTCGAGTGAACTCAGCAGGCACTGGGCGGAGCTCTGGGGCTGGAGCTGGTGTGGTGAAGAGATGAGTCCCAGCGAAGTGATGAGTCCCAGTGGTATTGTCCGTGGTGGAGTGTCCTCTGATGGTAATCCCAGGCACTCTCACTGGTGATCGTGTAAATGAAATCGTGAAAATGCCCTTAAATATCTTGAATGTAACTCGACACCCTTGCCTCATTTAGTATACGAGGTTCTATGAATATGCAAATGAGCCCCGCCTCCACTCACTCACAGCAGCTCAGAGATCCACTCGTTGACGATCACACGTTGATCTGATTGGTTACAAGGTAGTTTGTGACGTCAGAACCACCAGCGATTTCAAACCGTGTTTTAAGGAGGAAATACTCAGCAATGGTGTCGACTTGTAGCCTGGATGCCAGCCGAAGTTTTGAGGTCAGGAAGTTCGGTCTGGACTTGATCCGTTGTGGAGCAACTATGCTCGAACCAGAGCTGTTCGGACCAATCAAATTGTAAGGGCGGGCTTTATACGATGATGGACAGATGATCAACAGTAACGTAATCATCCACGTCACCAAAGAGTTCTTGGGTTGAATTCGTTTTCAACAAAGATGGCTGCCGCTGGAGAATTGAGATGTGTAGATTCCGCCATCGCGTCTGTTATAGAAGATATCGACAGCGCATTCATTTTAAAAGAGGAACAGAGAACCGCGATCAAGGCATTTGTCGATCGGAAAGATGAATGAAGAACACTTACTCCGTTGCTCTGATTGGTTGTAGGTCTATCCAATTGAGTGCAGAGTCATTTTCTTTCCTGGTTCGGTTGAAACACGCCCCATAATCACAGCCCAGTGGAGCAGTATCAGACTCACATTCTGACTAGAATCTGAGTATGACGACGTCAGAGTAGTTGACTTATGAATTTGCACATGGTTTGTCTTAAAGCATAATAAAAACACCACATGTATATAAACAACATTAAAAGCTTGATTTTCACCAAAGGGGGATTTTGAGATAATGAAGCTAGGAAAGAACAACATGCCAGCAGAATATTTACATTTAGGATTAATTTGATATAAAATCTATAAAAAAAATAAATAAAAAAAAAATCATTTTCATGGACATATGTTTTACTCTGTTAGAAAAGTGTGCTAAAAATTAGGAAAAAAGAGAACAGATTATGACATGATTCTTACTTTGTTCTTTCCCTCCAAGGAAATGTCACTTCTAACAAGTCATATGATTTAGGGTATTTATACGCTTAAGCTTTTTACATTTTAAGTAGCACCAAAGTAACAGGGTGGACTGGAGTTTGAGGGACATAAACTAATTTAATGGTTTTACACATTTTTTTATTTTTTTTTTTTACTTTGTCAAACAGAATAAGTAAATCCTAATAGTCGAAATTGCTAATTTAGAAATATTAGTATGTAGCCTTTTCTTCAGAGTAAAGTTGAGAAAACATAATTGGGGACATGGGAATTTAACTGTCAAGTGCTTTTTGAAATGAATTATTCTCGTTATAAATGTGTGTTAATTGTGGTACATCTATGCATGAAAAGCCATGTGGCATGAAAGTTGATTAACATGTAAAATATGCGGTATTGGGGACAAAATAATCCACCAAACTTCCCACATATAGTATATTAAAGCAGTAAGTCATGCTTTACAGTGATTTTACCCTTTAACTGTGGTAAACATTTCTGTATTGCATTGCCACTGAATTGCTTTTATAAAAAGATACTAGCAAGACCCCACTGATAAAAGACAAATATGTTCAATAAATATCATATTTTTATATTTCTAATATTATATTATTATAACTAAATTAAATGATTTAAAATAAAATAGTAAGGTATATTATTTCTATATTATTTTATTTATTGTATTTTTATTTGCTTCAAACACGGCTCATCCAATCAGATTCCAGTTCTTTGTCTTGATTAATGAAAGATGGGTCAGACATTAGCGAGGTCATCATCTAACTGAGACATGTGAAAGCGCATACTATAATTGTAAAGGACTCTGTCCTCTTGCATGCGCTCTCGTTCTCCCTCTCTTTATCCATCTATCTATATCCCCCCAGCCCAGGTGGGTTTGGCTGTTCATTAGCACCCTGTGAAGAGGAACAGATGCAGATAGAAACACCTTCACACAAACACACGCAGACTGACATCAGTAACCGAGCACACAATTACAGTTTCAAGACGCTGAATATCACCAGGATTCAGATCACAATTAGAAGACTTTATTTTAGTGTCTTTCTCTCACTCTTTGTCTGAGTTCTGTGATTATTAAAGGTGAAGTTCATGCAAAATGTCATGCTGTACTAGGATATACTTTCATCCATGAAACACAAAAGGAGATATTATGCAGGATGTTCACGCTGCTCTTTTCCAAACAACCAAAGCGAATGGAGACAAAAAGCACCATAATATATAATATAAGTAGGAAATATGAATTTTTCACTATAATGCACGTCTTCTGAAGACACGTGAATTGCAAATCTGTCAAATCTCATTAAAATACAATATGTGAAGATGCATGACATCATTAGCCGCGTTTCCATTACAGATTTGCGCATATCATTTGCGATATTTTCTAAATGTCGATAAAAAACTATTGCGAAATGACGGCGTTTACATTAACCGATGTTATGCGACTAAAATTTTATTTTTTCCTCCAGCGATAAGTCATTCATAAAAAATCATGGTAACAGATGTAAGTAGGTTTATGTATATCTCAGCCGCCGCACTAGCCATTGTTATTAATGGAAGGAGACGTATGTGTGTTATACAAGCATTAATGTCAAGGAAAGACCCTTATACTGTGAGCGGCTCATATGAGTGTTTCTCCCTCCTTCTGCTTCAAGATCTTGGGAAATTGTGGCATTTCCTTGTTGTTTAGAATCCAGTATTCCCGTAATACTTTTGTCTTTTATGAGTTTACAGTTTTTTCCAATTGCTAACACACAATTTTGCAAACTAGTGGTTTGATCAAAATACTTAACACAATTCACAAAACCACACACCCAAACTGCTGAATACCACATATATCCTGCAGAATGAAGCACTGCAACCAAAATAGCATTATCAAAATCAAACTTTTGCACGAAATGGCGCACACTTCATTCATATTAGCAGATTTTTGTCTAACCAACTACACATTGTTGGGCATAATGAAAAGCACTCTCATCTTTATGCTCTGCCATAATACTAAAATAGTTCAAATTGTAGAAAATTCTTCAGATTGGTCACATGCACGGGAATATTTGGAGATACACACATGCTGTTGAAACATTTATTTTTTTATTTTTCACCAAACAAGTCAGTGCAACATATGCACAGCAGATATATTTACA
This sequence comes from Rutilus rutilus, assembly GCA_021464565.1. Classification (NCBI taxonomy): domain Eukaryota; kingdom Metazoa; phylum Chordata; class Actinopteri; order Cypriniformes; family Leuciscidae; genus Rutilus; species Rutilus rutilus. The sequence continues at coordinate 31,803,383 of JAJAQA010000019.1, forward strand.
TTGGACTGAACAAAAATATGCTCACCAAAAAACAGTAAACTGAAAAAGATTGAAGTGTTAACAATTAACCATTGAGGTGTTTGGTCAGGTGACACATGTATCGGCCAATCAGCTCATGGAGTGTCATTTTGAATGGCAGTGTTTTGAAATGGCAAACATGTGACTTTATGTCAGATTGTTGTGTCTTATGCAGAGAACCGTGTTCAGTGCGTTTAAAAAGTGCCATTTTGAATTGCAAAATGTGTGTAAAGCAGAAAATGTGTTTAGACACTTGAGAAGAGGTTTTGCGCTCTTGTGTGTCAGTTTAAATAATTGTGCTGTGCATGTCATTTTAGTGTGTTAGCAATTGGAAAAAAACTGTAATAAAGAACTCGGTCTCGTCTTCTGAATAAACATACAGCGTCATCTTTAAAGAATGATAAACTTTTACAAACATCAGGTGACCTGTAAATGCGCAAAAACTGTTTCCATTGCAGTTTTGCAAAAAATTCCTTTTTGAATAGCCTGAAAAACCGAAATTGATATGTTTCCATTGGGAGTATTTTCAATTCGCAATTTCAATTTGTGCAGTTTGAAGGGTAATGGAAAAGCGGCTATTGATGGAGAATGCAATGAGTATGCAGAAATTAGATTTTTAGTGAATAACGATTTTCTTTCGATTTTTTTTACTTGCAATTTAGTGCTTAGTGATTTAGAGTCTTGCTTTTATTATATGGAAAAAAGGAGTGTGAACATTCTTCAAAATATCTCCTTTTTTGTTTCACAGAAGAAAGAAAGATAGAAAGAAAGAGGTTTTGAATGACATGAGGGTGAGTAAATGATGACATTTCTGAGTGAACTAACCCTTTAAAAGCTTCAGTAGTTTTGTAGTGCCCACTTTCACACACACGTTTTGTCAGGTGTTTTGCTGTCGACGCTTCTCGTAGTTAAATGTCAGTTGGTTTGGCATTTTAGAGAGCGATATCTTTTACAAAAAGTTGAAAAGAGGAGCGAGCCCTTCCTGGGGCCTCCGAACTCTCTGTCACACACACACACACACACACACACACGCACACACACACACACACTCACCCGCTCACACTCTTGCTGAGGCGTTAACAGGTGCGTGTGACACTGACGGGGGTGTATCTGAAACAGACAGGAGTAAAAGGCCAAGAGCGAAGGGTCCCGTGGCCCGAGAGCCGAGAGCCTGTGAGAAAGAGGACAGACTCAGATTAGATAAACCAGAGATACTGCAGAATAATGTTCTCTATAACCTGGAAATGGCAGGGCTGGGGTGAGGTGTGTGTGTGTGTGTGTGTGTGTGTGTGTGTGTGTGTGTGTGTGTGTGTGTGTGTGTGTGTGTGTGTGTGTGTGTGTGTGTGTGTGTGTGTGTGTGTGTGTGTGTGTGTGTGTGTGTGTGTGAGTGAGTAAGTTTGTGTGTGTGTGTGTGTAATATATGTAAATGCCAGTACAGCTCCTCTGAGGGAGCCCCACCTCTCTGAACCACAGCTCATCTCTCTCGTTATCATCGTTCACACACCTGCTCACACAGACAATAGGGGCAGTAAGTGTGTGTGTGTGTGTGTGTGTGTGTGTGTGTGTGTGTGTGTGTGTGTTTATAAAGGAAACAAGAACAGATCTAGCAAGGTCAGGAGAATCTCCATCAAAAAAGCATTGACCTCGCTTGCTCTTTCATCTTTTCTAAACAGTCAAACCGTGGTTTGTTTGTTGCTTCAGTGAGTGTGTGTACATCTGTGAGTATCTTGATAAACAGTCACTTCAGTATCTCTGTGTGTGATCTTTTTGGTTTTCAACTTTCAGTAGTGCATCTTACCTCAGCGATTATGCTTGTGAATGTGTTTGTGTGGCCTGTATCAGTTATTTCAGAAAGTGCTGTTGTAGACCTGAAACACACAGTGTAAATGTGTGAATGTTACAAAGCCCCTAAAGGGACATGGATGGGAGATGAGGAAAAATTACATTTCAATACTTTTGCATTCTCTCGCAAATGTTTCGCATTTTCCATGGAACTTTTCGTTTACTCGCAAAATGTTTGCAATCTTTCAAGAAACTTTGTGTTCGCTCGCAAAAATGTTGGGTTTTGTTGGGGAATGCAAAGGTTTTGAGAGTGAACATGAAGGTTTTGTGAGTGAACATGAAGGTTTTGTGAGTGAACATGAAGGTTTTGTGAGTGAACATGAAGGTTTTGTGAGTGACCATGAAGGTTTTGTGAGTGAACATGAAGGTTTTGTGAGTGAACATGAAGGTTTTGAGAGTGAACACGAAGGTTTTGTGAGTGAACACGAAGGTTTTGCGAGTGAACACGAAGGTTTTGCGAGTGAACACGAAGGTTTTGTGAGTGAACACGAACGTTTTGCGAGTGAACCCGAAGGTTTTGAGAGTGAACATGAAGGTTTTGAGAGTGAACACAAAGGTTTTGAAGTGAATGGGAAGGTTTTGAGAGTGAACACAAACGTTTTGAGAGTGAACATGAAGGTTTTGTGAGTGAACACGAAGGTATTGAGAGTGAACATGAACGTTTTGCGAGTGAACCCGAAGGTTTTGAGAGTGAACATGAAGGTTTTGAGAGTGAACACAAAGGTTTTGAGAGTGAACACAAAGGTTTTGAAGTGAATGGGAAGGTTTTGAGAGTGAACACAAACGTTTTGAGAGTGAACATGAAGGTTTTGTGAGTGAACACGAAGGTATTGAGAGTGAACGGGAAGGTTTTGAGAGTGAACACAAAGGTTTTGCGAGTGAACCCGAAGGTTTTGAGAGTGAACATGAAGGTTTTGAGAGTGAACACAAAGGTTTTGAGAGTGAACATGAAGGTTTTGAGAGTGAACATGAAGGTTTTGAGAGTAAACACGAAGGTTTTGAGAGTGAACATGAAGGTTTTGTGAGTGAACATGAAGGTTTTGTGAGTGAACACGAAGGTATTGAGAGTGAACATGAAGGTTTTGAGAGTGAACATGAAGGTTTTGAGAGTAAACACGAAGGTTTTGTGAGTGAACATGAAGGTTTTGTGAGTGAACATGAAGGTTTTGCGAGTGAACACGAAGGTTTTGTGAGTGAACACGAACGTTTTGCGAGTGAACCCGAAGGTTTTGAGAGTGAACATGAAGGTTTTGAGAGTGAACACAAAGGTTTTGAGAGTGAACACAAAGGTTTTGAAGTGAATGGGAAGGTTTTGAGAGTGAACACAAACGTTTTGAGAGTGAACATGAAGGTTTTGTGAGTGAACACGAAGGTATTGAGAGTGAACACGAACGTTTTGCGAGTGAACCCGAAGGTTTTGAGAGTGAACATGAAGGTTTTGAGAGTGAACACAAAGGTTTTGAGAGTGAACACAAAGGTTTTGAAGTGAATGGGAAGGTTTTGAGAGTGAACACGAACGTTTTGCGAGTGAACCCGAAGGTTTTGAGAGTGAACATGAAGGTTTTGAGAGTGAACACAAAGGTTTTGAGAGTGAACACAAAGGTTTTGAAGTGAATGGGAAGGTTTTGAGAGTGAACACAAACGTTTTGAGAGTGAACATGAAGGTTTTGTGAGTGAACACGAAGGTATTGAGAGTGAACGGGAAGGTTTTGAGAGTGAACACGAAGGTTTTGCGAGTGAACCCGAAGGTTTTGAGAGTGAACATGAAGGTTTTGAGAGTGAACACAAAGGTTTTGAGAGTGAACATGAAGGTTTTGAGAGTAAACACGAAGGTTTTGAGAGTGAACATGAAGGTTTTGTGAGTGAACATGAAGGTTTTGTGAGTGAACATGAAGGTTTTGAGAGTGAACACAAAGGTTTTGAGAGTGAACATGAAGGTTTTGAGAGTAAACACGAAGGTTTTGAGAGTGAACATGAAGGTTTTGTGAGTGAACATGAAGGTTTTGTGAGTGAACATGAAGGTTTTGCCAGTGAACACGAAGGTTTTGTGAGTGAACACGAACGTTTTGCGAGTGAACCCGAAGGTTTTGAGAGTGAACATGAAGGTTTTAAGAGTGAACACAAAGGTTTTGAGAGTGAACACAAAGGTTTTGAAGTGAATGGGAAGGTTTTGAGAGTGAACACAAACGTCTTGAGAGTGAACATGAAGGTTTTGTGAGTGAACACGAAGGTATTGAGAGTGAACGGGAAGGTTTTGAGAGTGAACACAAAGGTTTTGCGAGTGAACCCGAAGGTTTTGAGAGTGAACATGAAGGTTTTGAGAGTGAACACAAACGTTTTGAGAGTGAACATGAAGGTTTTGTGAGTGAACACGAAGGTTTTGAGAGTGAACATGAAGGTTTTGAGAGTGAACACGAAGGTTTTGAGAGTGAACATGAAGGTTTTGAGAGTGAACATGAAGGTTTTGCGAGTGAACACAAAGGTTTTGAGAGTGAACACAAAGGTTTTGCGAGTGAACCCGAAGGTTTTGAGAGTGAACATGAAGGTTTTGCGAGTGAACACGAAGGTTTTGTGAGTGAACACGAACGTTTTGCGAGTGAACCCGAAGGTTTTGAGAGTGAACATGAAGGTTTTGAGAGTGAACACAAAGGTTTTGAGAGTGAACACAAAGGTTTTGAGAGTGAACACAAAGGTTTTGAGAGTGAACACAAAGGTTTTGAGAGTGAACAATTCTTTGCGAGGGAATGCAAAGTTTATTTGGTGCAAAAGGCGAATGCAAAACATTTGACTTCTTTTTGAGGGAATGTAAAGCTTCTCGTGTGAACGTAATGTTTCTCAGGGGAACAAAACTTTTGAGATCTTTGAAATGAAAGTTTCTCGGGGGAAACGCAAAGCTTTTGCGGGGCAATGCAACTTTTCTTCTGGGGCAAAGGCAAAGTTTCTTAGGAGTTTTGGGGGGCAAATGCAAAACTTTTTGCAAGAGAACGCAAAAGCATTAAAATAAAAAAAAAGGTTTCTTAAATGCACAAAATGTATTTACATTTTCTGATATCTATGTTCCTGTTATGGTTTTAGCCAATTATCATTATGTAATTTTCCTGCAGCTCCAGAGTAACATGCCATTTTTGGCTCAGGTGATTGGATTAAAAACGTATTTTTCCACGAGTAAATGCAGCAGATTTCAAAATGCATAGGGTTCAAGAGCTAGCTAAGCAATTGCCATTGATGACTGGGAATGCTAATGTAGTTTTCCCCAGTTATTATAAACCACCTTGTCTTCTTCTCTGTGAATACTGTCATGGTGGAGTAACCTTTAAAGCTGTTAAAGTCCATTGAACTAATTACCTGAATAATTACACATCTAATTTGGTACAGATATTAAACCTCCCTGAGGTTTGTTACAGCCACAGTAACGCGCACACACACACACACACAAGCACAAAGTATGTACAGTTTGCAGCTAGTCAAGCACTTCTATAGGCATTGCATATTAAGTATTTTTCAGGTCTAACATTTGATGTACATTGCTTTGCAGTTCTACATTAATCAGACACACAACACATTTAACAAACCTGTCGAATGCATTTGGGCCAACAGACAAAATCTGTGTGTGTGTGTGTGGTTATTGTATAAGTCACAGAGGAATACTGATAAGACTTTTGGAGCCAGACTATAGACACTATGCAGCAGACAAACTGATGACTGAGCAGATACTGAGGGGGACTGGTTATCTCTCTCTCTCTCTCTCTCTCTCTCTCTCTCTTTTTTTTCCCCTCACTTTTAATTCTTTTCAAATCATTCAGCCTTTAGAAATCTTTTAAAACATGAAGAGAGAACTGGGGCAAGCTGTCACAGTTTTTACAGGTTATTAAACATAACCCTCTGGTGCTCTTCGAAAATGTTTACAATTTAATTAAAATTTTTTTTTTTTTTCATTGGAATGATACGAAACTTGGTAAAGGTTTTGGCACTTGCTATGTGAAAAAAATAAAATAAAATCATGGACATGATTCGAACAGGTCAAATGGTCCTGACTTGTGCTCCTCGCGGTCAAAAACAAGCGCATTAGAAATTTCAAGCGAATTTCATCTAGTGAAAACTTTTGGTACTGCGGCCAAACAAAATCTTACTGAAATCAAATTTTTTGAGATATCAGGCTCCAATTTTGGACACAACTTGTTCAGATTTATGGCTTTGATTTTCTCACAATTTTTAAATGAAATATATATTTTCGAAAACGTATACAAATTTTATATAGTATTTTTGCACAATTTTCATAACAATAAACGTACAATTCTGTAACTTTTTTAAAGTTCAGGTTTTAAAACTTTTGTCACTTCAGCAATAATCTGCCATGTGTCGTCTTTGAAAACTTAAGTCTGTGCTCTAAAGCATTCAAGATTTACGACAGTTTAAGTTGGAAATTTAATTTTCAGGTCTATGCTCAAAAAGTGAATAAATGGATTATAAATAAAGCGTAAAAATAATTTTGTACCATAAAATCCCGCAAAAATACAAAATAATTAATAAAAAACATTTTCGAACTAAAATATATATTACATTAATTTCATTGAAATATTTTTTTTTTATTTCTGTCATTTTTGACCGACACGCGAAGAGCATTAGGACAAGGTGAACACTGTGTTTCGATGAAGAATTAGTATGTGTCTGGAATAGTTCACTCCATTATGAAAATATCTGTCATCAAATCAGTGTGAACTGTGCAAAACGTGTGTTTGAAATAACATGAGGGTGAATAAAGGATTGCAGAATTATCACTTTTAGGTGAACTATCCATTTTAAGAGGGCATTTGTGGTAGTGTGTTCTTTACCTCGGGGTGACGTGTTTAATCAATCTTCTGTTTCCACAATGTGTGTGTGTGTGTGTAGAGGGACTTTCTCCGATCCTCTGGGTAAATTCCTGCTGGTGTGATAGCAATCAGGATAAGCAGGGAAGTAAGGAGGTGGTTCTTCCATAAACAGACACTTAAGACCAACTGAGGCTGTGAATAATTACTGAGCTGAAATGTAATATGACTGATCATTAGATCATCCTCACTGTCATCTCGTAGTGTAATTGTTGACACCAGTGTCACTGACATCATCACTGTCTTCCTCACCATCCTCAGGTGTTTCTTAAAGTGACCCCATGATGCTTTTTTGAATATTACCTTTCATGTAGTGTGTAATATAAGTTTTTGGAAATGCAGAGTTTCAAAGACCAAATGGAATTATTTGGTTTGTGTTGGAACTGATACGGTAAAACCGACACCATCGTTACTGTTCGTATCACTGTGTATCAAGTGCTGAGGAAGAGCTGAAATTCAGATATGCTAATGGTTGTTTGGTTTCTGATTGGTTTTATCTGCCCTGCAGAGAGCTCCCTTTGAGCCTTTGCAATCAGTTGAGCTTAAGTTCCTGTCTATGAAGACAGCGCTCCTGGTTGCTTTGGCCTCCATCAAGAGGGTAGGGGACCTGCAGGCATTTTCGGATGACAAAGCGTGCCTATAATTCGGGCCGGCTAATTCTCATGTGATCCTGAGATCCCGGCCTGGATACGTGCCCAAGGTTCCCACCACTCCCTTTCGAGACCAGCCTTGGCACTGCTCTTAGAAGAATAGAATGAGGCATTTATATAGCGCTTTCATATGTACTACTGTACACCCAAAGCGCTTTACAATCATATCAGGGGGTCTCTCCTCATCCACCACCAGTGTGAGCATCCACTTGGATGATGTGACGGCAGCCACAGTACAACAGCGCCAGTGCGCTCAACACACACCAGCTATAGGTGGAGAGAGGAGAGAGAGTGATAGAGCCAATTCAGTGGATGGGGATTATTAGGAGGCCATGATTGGTAAGGGCCAATGGGTGGAATGTGGCCACTCTTTACGAGAAGTAATGACCTCAGTCCTGACTGGACCTCGGTTTTACGTCTCATCCGAAGGACGGTGCTCTTTGACAGTATAGTGTACCCGTCACTACACTGGGGCGTTAGGACCCACACAGACCACAGGGTGAGCGCCCCCTACTGGCCTCACTAACACCTCTTCCAGCAACAACCTGGATTTCCCAGGAGTCTCCCATCCAGGTACTAACCAGGCTCAGCCCTGCTTAGCTTCAGTGGGCAACCAGTCTTGGGCTTCAGGGTGATGTGGCTGCTGGCTGCTGCTCTGTCCAGTACGCGCCCTCCGTGCTTATATAGACAGAACGCAGTGTTTCAGGACCTCAGCTCTTTGTCTGTTATAGTGGGAAGCTGAAGGGAAAGGCTCTCTCCAAGCAAAGGTTGTCTCACTGGATAGTGTAGATCCTTTTCCTATTTAGCACCAAAACTTTGGAACAGTCTTCCTAACATTGTCCAGGAAGCAGACACACTCTGTCAGTTCAAAGCTAGACTAAAGACACATCTCTTTGACCTAGCATACACATAACACATTATAGACTTCTATAATTCAATGTTAGGCTGCATAGATCAGGTCAGCCGGAACCGGGAACACTTCCCATAAATCCTGATGTACTCGTTACATCATAAGAAGGATGGCGTCTACGCTAATATTAGTCTCTCTGTTTATCCTGAGGTTTACCGCAGTCCGCCGTATCCAGGCCGTAGCCAGATCTGACAGTCCTGAAATGTCAACCTGGCTCTTCCCTGTGAAGGCCTCCTTTACCTCTCTACAGATAAAGCGTTGTCGGGATAATTCCGGTTCGCGTGGCTACGTGGAAGCGATAAAAAATTCTGTATTATTCATTTTAAGGCCAGACAAGTAGTATGTTAAGGGTTGATTTGTAGGGAAGGACTACACGCCTGCGCACATATATTCAAACGCACATACCTTTAGACTGAACTCGTAATACGCATGTGCACGCCATCAGCGTTCTCACTGGTTCGCGTTTTTTAAGTTTGTGCAGAAAGAACTTAAGGGTTTTCTGTTAAAACGGTGTCGTGTTAGCGTCCCCTAAGTTAATAACTAATGATCGTTGCGACGGAAGTGAATCAATCAAACTAACTCTAGCTGGACAATAACTTTATTCTAGAGCTGCTGTAAAGCCAAAACACTTTACTTTAAATTTCCTATTATCAATGTAAAGCTGCTTTGGAACAATCTACATTGTTAAAAGCGCTATATAAATGAAGATGACTTGACTTGACTAGTGGACGCCATTGCTTTGGCATACCAGCAGCAAGGTCGACCATGTCCCCTTGGGGTTCGGGCACACTCGGAGTGTGGCCTCCTCTTGGTGTCCTTTTGTGTCCTCGCTTCAAGTAGCCGGTAACTAGGATCTGCTCAGGTGTCTTCGCTTGCTCGCCATTCCACTCCTCGGACTGGATACGTGCGTTATTCTCCTCAGGTAGTTTCCCAGAGAAGCCCTGAGTTCCTCCAGCACTGTTGACGTCAACGCCAGAGTTACGCCACCGGCAGCTTTCATGTTGGTGCCTCCATGACAAATACATGGAAACTATCCAAAGCTCTGCTAATCCCACAGCATTGAAAACTGTATCTCTGTATTCATGCTTTTTGTCCTCTTAAGGTATAAATGTATTGCATTATTCTTGTTTTTTTGTTATCCTGGCAACTTATTTGTGTCTGTGTATCTTTTTGTCTTTTTTTTTTTGTCTTTTTGTCATGTTTATCTATATTGCATTGATGCTTTGTAATGTTTAATAAAAAATAAAGCCTAGCAGTCTGTAGTACCGGATGCAGAATTGATTAGTTCATCTCTCGGGTTCGAGTCGTTCGGTTTTACGTCACGTAACTGTATGTTGTTATTAGGCTATAGGTATCTTTATCAAAGTGATTTTCCCCATCATAGCTAAAGTTTAAAGCATTACCAACTCTTTAGTACCACATTCATATGGAAAAGAACCATCATGACAGAAATTAAAAAAATTATAAATTGAAAGAAATAAAAAAGCTATAATTTAAGGCCAAAATCACAGCATGTAACTGTTAAAAACCGAGTCACTGGTTTTTACCGAGTCATATTAAAGATTCGTTTAAAATGAACAAATCGTTCATGACCGACCCATTACTAAAGTTATTCTGATTCAACATTACCAGGAACATTTACATGAATTATCAAAAATAATGGTGTACACAGATAAATAATGTAAGAGTTCCTAACTGTAATTTCACAGTAAAATACAGTAATACAGCAGCTTACTGCTAAATCACAGTAAAATGATGGCATAATTATTAAACAGCTGTCATTTCACAATTATTTACTGTGATTAAAAATTATACGGTAACTTACTGTGAAAGTCATGCAACTGGTAACCTGTAATTTATTGTAAATTTACAGTGAAATAATTAACATAGGTCATTTGCATTGCCATTTAAGTGAAATTATTGAACTTAAATATACAAGCTTTATAAAAACGATCATTCTAGAAGAACATTTCAGATGGCACTCAGAGGCTTTTGCATCTGAACTCTTAACATTATTTATGTAATGTAATTAAGTGCCATCTGAAATTTTCTTCTAAAATGATCATTTTTATCAAGCTCGTATATTTAAGTTCAATAATTTCACTTAA
>JAJAQA010000019.1:31818778-31991278 GCA_021464565.1 Rutilus rutilus
TCGATCGGACCAACCAACACAAGTTTCGAAAATGAAAATAGGGAATCGATTTTAACGGCCTTCTCACGGAGCGCGTCCAGCTCGTCACGATACGCCCGCAGCGAACGCGCGTCACACAGCAACTGCAGACTCTGACAAACACACATAACGGCAAATTATACTTCTGTCTCTTTTTACTACAAAACTGTGAATTCTGCCGGTATTCAGACAGATAACAATGCATACAGATACAGATTCGGGCTACGGTCTACAATCGCCTACGTAGGTGAAATTTGTTTGACATTTCTAACCGTAAACACAGCATGTTGAAGCCTGCAGTGATGTTTTTCATTGATATTATGGCAGTCCACGCTTATTGTTTTTCGAGAATGTTGCACTCCTGTTTGTCATTGTGCACGAAACTTCACGCCAATAAATCATCAGGAATATTGCTGACTTGCCATCTTTACGTTCGTCCTAATGCCTGTTAGTTGTCCGTGGATTTGTCTATATTTGGCGTTGAAAATGGAAACACTTAAGTTATGTCTCAAAAAACGAACAGGATTTTTTCACAAAAGTGACAGCCCTAGAAGAGTATGTGCTTTCTGTGTACAATAAAACCTAATTTTGTGGCAAAAAAAAAACATGGAAATAATTTAGCGTTTTTATCCTATTGTTTAGCTACTATATTTATTTGCTTGGTCAGTGTCGTTGTGTGTTTTGATTATTTTGTTGTTGTCGGCTGTAAAGACCTTTGAAATAACTGAGATCATTTGGCGAAGTGATATAGAACTGTAATGCGGTCAAAACCTGCTGGAACTACTTTATCTGTGCGTTTCCCTGAAAATAACTGCACACCTTAGAGCAAAAAATGTTCCAAATGACAAAAATAACATTAAGATTAACAACTGCTGTAGAAGTCTACATAACTAATTTTGTCGTTGTCTTAGTTGCATTCGGTCTGACTCCATTTGGCTGATTTTTCAGTCAATTCCAAATGGTTAATTTTTATTTAATGGTCATTTGTTTCAATAAACAAATGGAATAACTGGTTTCAATCTGAAATACATTGCAAAAGGTCAAATTGGCTGCGAAGTCCACTTTACATTGACTTTAAGTTCAAACTCTGCATTTAAAGAGACCCTGACTCAACCTGTACTGTTACACTTTAAGACTAATATTATTAGCACATAAGTAACATCATCAGCTGAAAGCACAATCAAATGAGCTAAAACATGTAATAAACAAACACTTCAGGTGTGGATGACTGGATGGACGCTCTCGGGCTGAAGGTCTTTTTCTGTCATCTTATCACCATCTAACAACCAGTGTGAGTTTCCTGTTCGCTCTCCAGCTCTTATCACTCCATCATTAGCAGATGCAGACTCTTTCACATGCGAAACCTTGAGCGTTGTGTGTGATCAGGCCCGCATTAAGAACACACTGCAAACCCGAGGACCCGCTTCATAGTTGCCTATCTCGGTGCCACAAGGTTTTCAACCACAGGAATAATGAATATTTAATTAAAAAATCGCCCAGTACTTTTTGACTAAATCACTTTTTAAACTGAAATAAGGATTAATATGCATTTAATTTATACAGTGGAGAATATGCAGTCCTATTTTACATTTGTTTACTTTATTTCTATATCTGAAAACTACTGTTAAACCTACCTGAAAAGCAATTTTATTTCATATGCATCTTTGTTCTGTTGTATTTATGTTGGCCTGCTGAATGTGAAATGGGTCCAATAAACCCCTAATTACTGCTTGTTAATAGTAAGGTAGTTGATAAGTTTAGGTATTGGGTGGGTTAAAGGATGTAGAATGCAGAATAAGGCATTAATATGTGCTTTATAGGTATTAATAAACAGCCAATATCATAGTAATATGCAACTAGTTAATAGCGAGAATTGGACCCTAAACTAAAGTGTTACCATTTATTTGTATTCACTTCTTTTGCTTTTATTATCAGTCTCGTTTCTGTTTTTCTGCAGCTTCTGTCACCAACATAAACTCCTTGTGTGTGTATCGTTATCGTTAAATAAATGACTCATAAATGGGTTTAGTCATATGGCCCAATCATAATCGAAATAAACAATTGTGATTATAATATTGACCATTTATTATGATTTTTACCGTAATCGAGCAGCCCTATAATGAAGACTATTCTTTCTGTTTTGCATTCCTTAGCAATTCGATGGCAAGAAGCTTGTGCAAGCAAACAATTGTTCTGAAAATGTTCTGTAAAACCTGGTGCCATAATAAAATAAAGGGCTTGGAGATCAATAAAAGCTTTTTCCACCTGAGGATCCCCGATTTCCCCTTAACTACCCAAACTACTGGTCCCGCTGGGCCCACAGATACAAAGGTACAGCATCAATACCTGCAATTTACCATAGCGGTGTCTTTCTTTATGTGTGTGTGTGTGTGTGTGTGTGTGTGTGTGTGTGTGTGTGTGTTATCCTGCAAGCAGACAATAATTGGGATGCCACCAGTTTGCATCAATTCTGTGCAGTAGGGGACAAACAGAGGGCCATTAAATGTGCTTCAGGATAATCAAAGAGAAACGCTCATCCTTTGTTTGGGCTGGTGCGCATGAGTGAGCGTCGCAGAGAGATAGTTGCCGACCAAGAAAGAGCCATGAGAAAGAGCCATGTCTTTTCGTGCTCGGAGGGGATCGGACCATAAGGTGCGATCGGCGTTTTAAATGATTGGAAGATTCAGTGTAATTTCTTCCATTCAGTGTTCTGGCTTCACACTGTGAGAATAATGGAGGCCTGAGAGAGCGTCTGGATGACCGCTACCGTCCTGCTGCTACGCTGAAGTGGAGGAGACACACACACACACACACCAATCCCCTGTTAGCTCTCCCACAGTCACCTTCAGCTCACTGTCTGTCAGCACAAGATCGTTTGCAAATTTACACTGAATTGTGAAGGTCTTTCGACAAACATTCGGACTGTGTTCGAAAAAGCCTTGAAACTTGGCGACTTTTGCTGAAATTATGCACTTTCAATAGAGTTTCTGCATGAAAGCACGCATTATTAATAATAAACTATATGGTATTTGTAGTGACAACAACAACCTCTATAAAAGTGACTTGTTTGCCCTTATGTTACCCATTATATAATGTAAGTCTAATAATAGTAACATTAACACTACATAATGTTCGAAAGCCGTGAAACTTGACTTTTGACTAAATTATGCACTTTCAACAGAGTTTTTGCATGAAGGCACATTTTAAGGAAACTGATTTCAGAAAAGCTCCCAAGACACCATGCAATCTTAAAAGTATACAAGGACATGTTTCCAATTAGTGCGTCCCAATTTGCACGATTCTAAACCATTTTATAGTATAAATAGTGTGAGTAGTGTGTGAAATTCCAACAAGAAGTAGTACACTTCAAATACCTCAATGATGCACTTCACTTTTTTGTGACAGATAAATGTTGTGGTTGCAGAATTAAACTGTATCATCTGATCATTTTTAAAAAAAAGTTGTTCTCTTAGCTTTAAAGTAGATTAAGGTTAGCTTGACTGTAATTCAACTACTTTAAAATATGAGAGACATGTAGCTTGGCAGTCCCTTTTGAAAAAGAAGTAGTTTAGCATATTGAAAAGAGTATAACAGATATAATATGCTTTAAAAGAATATACTTTAGTAACAAGGTAAATAAATCTAAGAGTGCTTTTGACCCATCCAGTAGAAATGAAGCATCCTTATATGTAATTTCATAAATATTTCTATTCTCATTGAAATATGGTTAAAGTGTACCGACAAGCATTTATGATAAACTAAGATATACTTCAGTGTCATTTCTATTGAAACTTGTATGTCACGTGTTTGTAATTACACATTTGTAATGAAGTTGCAAATGTATAATAAACATTATAGTTAAGTACTTCACATGTGCTATATATTAGTCAACACATCAAAATAAGTGTACTTCTTCAGAGCATGACAAAAATTTATTAAAACATGATGATTTAAAATTTACTTTAAAGTAAAACTTTTAATTTGACACTTAAGTGTGTTAAGTAACATCATGAAAGTTTGCTCTCTTTAAGTACACTTTATTTTAAGTACACTTTTTTACCTTGGTTTTGTGATCCAGGGTCACATATTATCTGCAAGCAGTTTTTAATATACTTTTAAGATTAGAAGTACACTACAAGTGCACACTCAATTAAGTGCACTTCTTCTGCACAAGGGTTTCTCCTCGACGGTTTGAACACATGTAGCCAAGAGCTCTTTTTCTGTCAGATATGTATTTCATTTGCAGATGAAACAGCACATTTTAACCAGCGTCTGGCCCTCTTTTTCTACCTCCTAATGTTTTATAGATTCAGTCTCTCTTTCATTCTCATAATCTTGCTCTGAATGTGTCAATAGGAAGACTTAGCTATTGTTTGAGCCCCATCGAGGCCATTAGCCTAGCACTCCCAAACAGCTAAATTACCCTCTTTCTCTTCTCGTCTCATCCCTATTTTTACAGTAATAACACAGAGAAAATGTCCCCTCTTTTCTTCCGCTCGATGTCGTCCTCCACTTTGGGAAAGGGGCGATCGAGAGGGTGTAAAGATGAGCTGTGAGAGGCAGGGGTTTAGGAGTTTGGGGAGGAGGGAAATTGGAAGTGCCCTTGGTGCAATACAATAAAAACATCCTGTAATTTGCAGTGACTCCCTGCTCTTCTCTCTATCAAATCACACATGCTCACTCGCTCTTTTATCACTCTTTCCCTCCCTCTGTGTCATAGAAAAGATGATGTCTGCTAACCCATTTCAGAAATCACAGCAAATGGAAAAAGGTCATATGCAATAAAACAAAAAGTTATTTTAAAGAATGTGTCGGTTTGGTGTTCACGTTATGAAACAGTCGTGTCGTATATACTAAAAGCACAGGTAAAACAGAGTTAAATGTGAAAGGCATCATCTTCAATATTGCTATCTTCTATAACCTTATACCATTAAATGGTGCATATTAGTACCATAGAGTAATATGTACCCTTAAAACCTTTTAGGAGTAAATAAGGTACAAGGTGACAAGCTGTTGTGTTTGCTGAACATTTTTCTGAGGGCGACTTCATTTCTTAAATATGGTCTTTTCAATAGAAAACACACGAGTGACTTTTGTCTCAGCTGTCCACTGAACATTTTCCCAAAGCGTTGTGGGAAAAAACAGGTGGTTTGGGTTTTCCATCTCCTTTTTATTTATTTTTTTTGTTGGCAGAATTGCTTTTTTTTAGGATTGCCGGTTGTGTTCTTGAAATGATCTTTGCAGGATGTCCACTTTTTAAGCGTTCGTGATCGAGGCCACGATCTTTCTTGAGAAGAACCGGGCTTTGCGTGCCTTTATTCGAAAGTAACACACTTACCCGTAATTACATATCCTACTTAGTAAGTTTCACTCACATTTTCCACCCTGATATTTTCAGAGGGTTCAAAAACTTATTTGGTATACTGAAGTATTTTTAATGCATTAATTATGCCGTGTAATGCATTCTTATGAGCAACTTTAACCACAGTCAATCACAATATTATAATGCATTTTAACTTTGGTTACAATTATTAATGAAAATATGCAATGCATTATAATGAACTTTATGATGCATTTACATAAAGGCTGCAGTAAAGTGTTACCAGTCATTGTGTTTTATTGATTCCTCTGTCAAATAAGAAGAAAGTTAGTCTTTATAGCAGAATCCAGAGCTTTGTTTGGACATGCACTGAAATAAGCGAATGATCATTTACATTCTATTGTGAATAGAGGTTTACATGAGAAATATTAATACATGCCACTTTCTTTTACAGATTTCTAGAAAACCATAATATTGCCATCAGTGTAATGCATTACAATTAAGTAACACAAGTTACATAATAGCAACGCATTACTTTTTGAAGTAAAACACATTCCCCAAAATGAATCGAAACAGTAAAATGCAAACTTTAACAACTATACTTTATGTATTTAATCTCACTTTATTAACTGTAAATGTGCATTTCCTTCAGCCTGAGGCTTATTCCTTTCACTTAAGGTGTGAAAGGGCCTTGACATTTGCCTATTTTTGTTGTTACAAGTAAACAAGCAAAAAAATTAACACTAAAGCAACCCATATTGTCCAATTTACTCAATCATATTATTTGCGATCAATGCAACAAAATTGTTTCTCTTCTGAACTTGAATTATTTTCTTTCAATTAACTTGTAATTCTCGTAAATGTGCAATCTACTAAATTGAATTATTGAATGTGAACCAATCAAGTACTCAAATGATTTTTGCTGAAACTGCAGTTCCCAGCATACTTTGCTTGAGACTTAATAAGGAGAGTAAAAATGTTGAAATGAAGTGTTATTTTTCTGTGTTTTTGAGCAGGATGAGAATAGGGGAAGACTTGATAGTGTTTATCAGTGTTTAATGTTCAATTATGTTGGAATTATTATGCGTTTAAGTTACTGTTACAGAGATGAGTGGAGCATTTGCTTAGTGTGCATGTAATTTCTGCTGTGCTCAACGAGTAATGCTTAGCACTTAACATGTTAATAGCCTACGTGCTATTGCAATTAATATTTTGTTAGCTAGTTAGTACAATCTTATTATTCAGTCATGTGACACAGCTAGAACCAGTTAAATTTACATTTGTAGCACAAGTGTAGGCCTAACATTTTTCTGCATGCAGTCAGTGGGCTGAGCCAGATTCAATCTAATAATGACCGGACATGCCAGTATAGTTGTGTAATAGAGTCCCGAAACTGAATTATCTCGGTTTAGAGCAGAGAAAGTACAAACATGAGGTAAAACAATGAACGATATGAGACCAATATGAGAGAAAACTAATGACACAAGGCTTAAACATGCAGAAGACCAAACCTTCCTGACTGTCCCACACTTAGCAATGAGAGCAAGCACAGGCTTTGATCTCTATCTTAGATGCTTCAGGAAATGAGCTTCGTATTAAAATCCTACACGACACACGAGCCCAGCGTTAAGCACAGCACGCTGTAAAAACAAACACACAAATCCCCCCGCGCGCGCGCACACACACACACACACGGAAACATCTGAGCGCTCTGCACTCGACAGGAAATTAAAAACCTTTTAAAATTACCCGTAAACCATAGAGGCTCCGAAATGAGAAAATAATCACTGAATAATCACAGCGTTTTAAAGTGGACCGGTGAAGAATATGACGACGGCTGTCAATCTCTCGCGCTTGATAACTCGCGCAGCGTGCACGCGCACTCCGCAGTCCTTTCCAAAATTATTTGCAAATAAATGTCAGCACCTTTGCAAATCAAGGTCAATCATTCAAACACGGAGGGTAATCATTTTAATTAAAAGAGACTATTAAGAAAGACCATAATTAAGGACCCTTCAAAAGCATAGAATAGGCCTATCACATTGTGTTTCGTGTAATTATGCAGTTGTGTTGTAGGCTACAAGCTTATTAATGACTAGTGCACTTGGAATAATTAAGTCTAGTCTTATTAAAATAATTTAGCCTATCTACTCTGTGTGAAACTAGTAATGTGTCTACTTGAAACGCTCTGTGGGTGATATGGGCTACATGTTCAGAATATTAATGATTCATTAATTATCACCGTTTAAAATGCATTCAGTGAATAATTCACACACATGGCAGCGAGCAACCCCATCTGATGTTGTTATTTCTGAAAAGAGAATAGGCAACAACTAAAGATATTGGACTGGTTTTACAGGTCATTTATAAGAGTAACAACGCCACCTAGTGGTCAGTAAGTCTGGAGGGGGTTATTTTTCCTTTAAAACACCCTATCGCATGCATAGGTTTGAACACACACTGAGTTGTGTTTAATTAATTGATTTAATAGTAGTTGATGAACATAAAATGGAGATGTAATTATCAAAACCAGTGACAACTGCAAACTAATGCTGTAGACTTTTAATTAATGTGTCAAGGTGAATATTGGATAGGCCTATGAAGCATCTCAAGCTTTTTTTAATGCTATATTTAATTTATTTAAGGAAAATTGCATTCATATTTGTTATATGATGCATTGACATTCATACATTTTACTGTAATTGTGACATAATCATCATTTTTGGGACCAGTGTAGGCCTCTTTGAAGAATTCTTTTTTAGACAATTTATATTGAAGTTAACTTTTTCACACCAGCCAATTTAACTAACTTTTTAAGTTAGGCCTGCCGACTGTTCAGACTTCTACCAAAACAGAAATATCAGAAATAATTTAGCCTTATTAGAAATTCATGATTCACAGATGTACTTTGCGATTTTAATCCCGTCCGAATCTGCCAAGTCTGTGTTTTTCCTCACACAACCTCTGTAAAAATTCCAGGGCAAATTACCTGGTGTTTTCCAGGAAACTCTGAGAAATCTAATCCCGTCCGAATGCCAATGCCAATGTCTGTGATTGCTGATGTTGTATTATCCTAACGCTTCTCCTCGTGTGTTTTTGACCTACCTGAGCTACCGTCTGCGCACCAATCTTCTGCATGCTTTCTTTTCGTTTAAAAATAACATATAGCCTACAATTAGCTAATAAATATTGCCAACATCGCGGAAAGTAAGACTGATACTTGTTTAGATGAATTTTACTTAAAGGAACACGCCGACTTTTTGGGACTTTAGCTTATTCACCGTATCCCCCAGAGTTAGATAAGTCCATACATACCCTTCTCATCTCCGTGCGTGCCGTAACTCTGTCTGACGCACCCACCGCTAGCCTAGCTTAGCACAAAGACTGGAGGTAAACGGCTCCAGCTAGCATACTGCTCCCAATAAGTGACAAAATAACGCCAACATTTTCCTATTTACATGTTGTGATTTGTATAGTCACAGCGTGTACGAATAACAAGGTCACATGAGACACAGCCATCTTCTAACCGTATACATACTGGGAGCTATATTCTCAGAAGGCGAAGCACTGCTACTTCTGCGGAGTGATTTACTCCAACTAGGGCTTCTTGCTTCTCAGGTGCTGAGAATATAGTTCCCAGTATGTATACGGTTAGAAGACGGTCAGGAGGCTTTCGTCTAGGCACTGGAAGGTGGCAGCTCTAGTGGCGCTTTCCATAGTAGATCCCATTCAGTCGATGTCGACTACGTCAAACGTGAACAACTGAAGGAGGGAAGGGAGACGTAGTCCCTTAGCCACTATAGCTGGACCACCGCTGACTCCGAGTTGCTCTCGGCTCCTCAGCGAAAAGCAACTAGTGCGTGCATCCACTTCCGTATTTATACCTGCGCCCCGAGCCAATTCCATTGGCTCGTTCAATAGTACTTGAAGATGACAGACTCCCTAGCATGATCCCATTCAGTCGACGTCGACTACGTCTCCGTTCCCTCCTTCAGGGAACGAGGGTTGCATATGCAACCAAGGCGGTTTGCTTTCTCGAGCCGCCAGGCACTGTTGTTGTGCGAATGAGAGGCCGGAGCGCATGGCGTAACTTTGTTTTAAAAAGTGGGTGGGACATTGCTAACACAATGCTAAATCATAAATCAGATGTATGTACATTATAAATAGTACATTGGGTTTAATTTGTCGTTTAATGAGGTCTAATATATGTTGTTAGTGGCGAGAATTTTCACGTGAAAAAATACGTAGATCTGACTATATTAAGCATGTATTTAAATGGTCCAGTGGCAGAACTTTTGCCAAGCGTGTCAGAGGTTCTGGGTTCTAATCCACACTCGAATAGTTTATTTATTTTTTTCTCATCAAAACCGATTATGTTTATCAGTGGTTGAATATCAAGCAGGGACACGTTTGTGTGCATTTTGTTTTGTAATTTCACCGGAACGAATAGAGAGTCTCCACAACGGATTGAAGCGCGCGTCCGAGTGAAGACTGAGCGCCAGCCACAAGAGAACACAGTATCCGCGCCACGGATTTTTATTTATTTGTATTGGTACATTCGTGCCACGAGATGTTTCAAAAGTGGTGGGGATAATATCGACCTTAGCAAAAAGTGCTGGGGACATGTCCCACCCGTCCCACCCGCAAATTACGCCTATGGCATTAAGGGTTTTTAATTTATAACCATGGTCTAATATTCAGATTTTAAACATATAGCACTAGTCCAGTCGGTGACCCTCTTTAAGCTTTGTTTTTTAATGTTAGAGGCTCCAGGTTGTTTGTAATGAAAACAGGTTTCCAAATTAAAAGCCACGTTTCACCCCTTTAAATATATGTTCGGTAACACTTTAGAAGCTGTTCCTTCATTAATGAAGAACTACACAGGAACAAATGAGTAACACACTATTAACATTACTACTTTTAACTAACAAGAAACTCAGTTGAATGTGGTAGTTCACTATTAGCTAATCAGTAACTATTTTTTCATACCTCCCAGAGAACTATACATAATTAACATAAATAATGCATAATTTATAATATTAGGTAACGGTAACCCACTAGTAATGACTCAAGTATTACTACATCCTTCTAAAGGAACTACTAATTATTTGGATCAGTATGATCTTCACTTTAGAATACTGATCCAAATAATTAGTAGTTCCTTTAGAAGGATGTAGTAACACTTGATTCATTACTAATGGGTTACTGTTACCTTATATTATGCATTATGCATTATTAATATTAATTAAAGCTGCAAGCAGCATTTATCGGGGTTCAAGCATTTAAGGCCTTTAAGCACACATGCATAAAAAGACATAAAGTTTTATTTGGCTAGCATTTAACCACTGACATCATAGATGGAAAAGACCATTTACCGCCAATACAGGCAATTTACCATATGAAATATGTTTTTTAAAGCTTTTTGACCATTATACCAAAATTTTGCATGCTTGTTTACAATGTTATGTCACATATGCTCACCAATTTTTGTGAAGTTCTGAGTTTTCGTTGAGGATTTATAGGCTTTCGAGTGAATTTTGCCATTTTTGATAATTATTGATCTAGAGAGTCCAGAGTATTGTCCTAGACTGGTTTGGTTCCGATCGGGTGAAAAACCTAAGACTAGTTTGCAAAAGTAGGTTTTTGACATAATCATGAATATTCAATGAACAATTTTATTGACAGCAGTGGTTCTTGAGGCAAAGTAGTTCAGGATGAGGAGATCTATCAAATGATATGCATATTGTGTGGATGTGTGTAACACCACGTGATTACAGAGGGCGTAAATCTCGTTAGCGCCAACTAGTGGCCGATTTCTTTCAAAATTCTTACAGACCTCTAGGGCCATGAGTCGAACATGCCCACCGAGTTTCGTTCCGATCGGCCTCCGTTAACCTTGTCTAATAGGTGCTCAAACTTCATTGGCCGATGGCGGCCATGCTTTTTGAGATACGCCAATGTCCTCATAGACATATATGGCACCTTGGACCAAGACACTGCATACCAATTTTCAAGTCAATCGGACTAACGGTCAGGTGGTCATAGCCCTTTTTAGTTTTTTTTCATGTTATAGCGCCAACTAGTGTTCAATCGGCACGATTTTTTTTTTACTGTGGCCAAATATTGAGCCCGTACATATGTGTACCGAATTTAGTGAAGCTATCTCATTTGCTTCTCGGGTTATAGCCATTTTAGTAAAAGTGGCTCCGCCCACAGCGTATGTTTTGGCGCCCTTTAGCGACAGTGAATCGAAATTTCAACTTTTTTTCGATAATTATTGATATTCAGTTTACAGAGAATCTTTCTGCACTGGTTTGGTTCCGATCGGGCGAAAAACCTGGGACTAGTTCGCAAAAGTAGGTTTTGGACAAAATTCAAGATGGCAGTAAGTTTTTCCTGCCGGAATCGAAACCGGATGTCTGGCTTGAGCAAAGGATCACAAGGATATAAGACACTTGAGTCTAGAACAAACCGTCTAGGAGTTATGAGCAATTTCATACTTTTGCTTGCTGTAGCACCACCTATTGGCCAATCGGGGTCATACTTTGATAGGTTCTCCCCAAATTGAGGACTACCATTTGGCCAAGTTTCAAGACTCCAGCATTTACGGTTTGGGCTGCAAGATGCGTTTTACGGCAGAAGAAAAATCATAAAAATCCTTACAATTACAATAGGGTTTCAGCACTTCGTGCTTGAGCCCCTAATTATGAACCTGTATATAGTAGTTCTTAGTAGTCTTGAGATACTGTATGAAAAATAGTAGTTACTGACTAGCTAACAGTGAACTACCACATTCATCTGAGCACTATTACTCACTAATTCATAAATCAGAGTTTCTTGTTAGTTAAAAGTAGTAATGTTAATAGTGTGTTACGCATTTGTTCCTCTGTAGTTCTTCATTAATGAAGGAACAGTATTCTAAAGCGGGTTACAGTTTATTACAGTGTAATTATATATTTAGTACTGAGTAATATTAAGCAACTACATATACTTACTATAGGGCTAAGGTAGGATTAGGCTTTGGTTGAGGGTTAGTTGCATGTAATTATGCATAATTTACTGTTATTACTATGGTAAGTACATGTAACATATGTAACAAGGACACTGTCAAAGTGTTACCCTAAAGTGTTACCTATTGTTAAATTTCAATGCACATCAGCCTGATATTACTCTGAGTTTTAGATTATAGACAAACACACTGTATAGCCCAGTGGCTGATGTTCCTGCATTGAGTATTTATAGCTGTACCCGAGTCTGTCCTGGTGTCGTGTCCCGCAGGACTGTGTGTGCAATGAGCTCCTGGATCTGTTACAGACAAGGGAACTAAATATAGTCCGAGTCGGACAACAACATGTAAATCTCACAGACCATCGGCTCACTCTGGAGAATCTCCTGTTGTGATTGTCCTTCGGTCAGCTGTTAACTAATCCGAACCGTTTAGTTACGGCATGATCCAACAAGGGTGAGTCGCTGGGCCTTCGCTGCAGTGTGTGTGAATGTCAGGTTTCCTTTCACTGATGATCGGAGCAGTAATGCAATAATCTGGACGTTTAAATGAAAGGCTTCTGCTGATGGTCTAACAGTTTTTACTAGGTTAAGATGTTTCATTTCCTTGAATGTTACGCCTGCTTATAGAGAGGTCAAATGCAACAATGGTTTCAACAATCAATCAATTTGTTTTAAATCTAGTTTAAAATACACTTGCCAAGTTCTTAGAAATGTACTCTTTGCGTTCATGTTGGCTTTGAAAATGACTTTGAAAAGATCTAACTTTAATGACTGTAAAATAGTTTAAAGTAAAAGGTAAAAAAGAATTATTGAAGAAGTCTTCAAAGTCTTGAAAAATATATTTTTTTACACCTACAATGCATGCATATGTCCTTTAAAGATTTTTAAATATAATTTCGCACAATTCTTCTGGCAGGATAATTTTATTTAGCAAAATATCTGATGCGTACAGGTCGGACTCACCATTATATGTTTGGTCTGTAACGCGAGTACTCTCATGTATTGCCGCAGGACAGCAAATGCGAGTAAATTCTGTCATCTTGGCAGGACTGTGATATGAAGAGTGTGCAAAGTAACATATTTTAGCAACTTTGTGAAAGTGAACAGCACATAACAGGCACAATACCGGTATAAACATGAATGTCTATCAACACTAATGTTTTAAACACTATTAACTTTTACATTTGTGCAGTAAAATAACTTCAAAGAAGATATACATGTATCATTTTCATTCATGAAGATAACATGGGAAATGTGCCATGCTTTAGTGGAGGATTTCTGTGACCGGGTGGAAAACAAACACTTTTAACATGTGAAAATGACATGAAATGACCACTATAACCAGTAGATGGCAGCAGAGGACCACTCATGAGCTCAAATGCCATTTCCACTCCCTTTCATAGTTCTTTTCGCGCGTTTTGCTTTTGGATTTATTCTAAAATTAATATTATGACCATTTTTTTGCAATTTTGTAAAGTATAGCATGAGTAGGTGGTCACAAAGTTTCAAGTCATTTAGATAAAAGAAATTTCATTAAAAAAAAAAATAAACCCAGATTTTACAGTGGACGGGAAACCGCATCATATTATGTAAACTGCATTTATGACAAAGAACTACACAGATATCATAATCTATCAATAAATGCACACACATTGTCCTCTGCTTCTGGCTTAAAAATTTAGTCAAAGAAGAGAGTAAAAGTTGTAAATATATTTGACACTCAGTAAAACTACAAAGTAGCCAAAAAGAAACTTAAGTACAGTAACTAATTACATTTACTCCAATGGACTGAAGGCCAAACCGGTCAAGGTCTGAAAGATTGAGAATCACTGACATGAGGTTTAATCTGAAGCATCTGATCTTGAATTTTCTTTTTATTCCCAAGAACCTGGATAATCCGAGCAGGCCGTTTATGTAGATGATCAACGGAAAGTCTGACGTCTGACATGAGTGTGTGCTGAAGAGAGACGCTGTTGGACATTGACATTGACTGTTATAATCTGAAGTGATGGTCTTGTCGGACAGCGCAGTGATCGGCCGAGGCCTGAACAGTCCTGACCCTCTGGTGCGCGAGGCCTATTTGATGGCGTACGACTACATCAACTATATGACGGTGAAACCCGGCGTCCCGTTGGGTCCGGCCCCGTCCCGAGCCTCGGCCGCGCTGAGACACGCTGGAGACGAGCTTATCAATCGCTTCCCGATCTTCTTTCGGCGCTGGCCTCGTGTTTTCCAGGACGTTACGGAGCGAACGGCCTGCGCGACACTGGTGTCGATCCTGGACGAGCACTTCGCCCCCTCTCGACGCCGGGAGCTGGCCTGGAGCGCAGTGCTGTCTGTGTTCGTTCTGGCGGGACAGCTGGCTCTGCACTGCCAGGAGAGGGGCATGTCTGCGGTCCTGCCCCAGATCCAGGAGTGTGTGGGCAGTTACGTAGAGAGAGTCGTCTGCCCCGAGATCAGGGACCGAGGAGGATGGGTAAGTGTCGAGGAGCAAAGATCTTCTCTTCTCGTTAAAGGTGCTGGATGTTACTTTTTCACTCTACTAAAGCATAAAAATACCTTAAAATGTTTGCATATACTGAGGAAACATGCTAAGTTCACATACTCGTTTCTCTGAAAAGCACTTCTACAGCCAGTTATTTTACTTTGAAATGTGCATTTCCAGGCTGGAATGTTTGTTATTGTTTTGGTCTGTGATACTGCACATTGGCAATTTTCATTGTCCATTGCGCTGGTTCCTGCGTGTCCTCAAACTGGCGACCTGTGTGAGCGCCGTCGAGTCTGAGGAGGCGGGGGAAACGACGATCTCTGATATTTTGAATTGGACTGCAGTACCTATTTCGACCACTAGTTGTCATTCTTACAGACTGCACCTTTAAGCATCAGGACCAAACGGCAACCTTCCGTTCTCTCTCTTGAATCCAACACCCTCATCCTTCCCCCAAAAAATTGAGTGTTCATCGGAGGGGTCCAAGACCCCATGACTTTTGTCGCACTTGAAACAAAAAACACACAAAAAAAAATTAATGGAGTCGAGGAGTATTGTGGTTGAAATTTTAAAAAGTAACAAACCCTTGTGGGTCAATTTGCCCCCTTAGGAATGAATGGAATGCGAGGAATGCTTCAGTACATAGAAAAACCAACAAATGCTCAAAATTCAAACTAAAAATGCTAAAACTTTACCAAAAAAAACTATTTTATAATGTCTACATGTGTGTCTGAAGGCTGAAGAACTGACTTTAGGACCCAGCAGAACACCTCGTTCCTCCATATAGAGCTATAAGGCCATCTAGTGGCAAGAGTCATGAAATATCATGTTATATTATTTTTTTTGCACAAGAGGTCGGCAAAGACACCCAATGTAAGATATTTTGAGCTGAATTAAAAGGTTTATGCATGAAATTGTGAGTTAAATGGAATAGAAAAAATAAAATCAAAAATATTATAAAAATGAAATAAAATAAGTTTTCTGAAAAAAATAAAAAAAATTTTTTAAATAATTTTAGGGCTTCAGGTCATTGACCCGCGAAGGGAAGGATTAGTTACAGAATGCGAGAGAAAGTGCAATTCATCGACAGGCTGCAGAAGAGAGTCAATCCCATAAAATGCCCAACTTTACAGCAGAAAAAAATATGTTTACAGCCTGGTGCAAAAAGTGGTTTTGGTCTATATTGCTAATTTTGCCCTTCATGACAACTGTGAGGGGGGTGAATATTTTTATTCTAAATAAATGGTGAAATTATAACAGAATTTTTTCATTCTAAATTAAAATCAGAATTATTACAATATCTGACACTTCAGTATAAATAGAAAAACCTAATGCTAAAAATGCTAAAACTTTCCCAAAAATGATTTTATAATGTCTAAATATATACCTGAATGCATACTGAGGAAAAAACAGAAGAAAAAAAAAACAGCTCATTTGCTCCATATAGAGCTATAAGGCCATCTAGTGGCAAGAGTCATGAAATATCATGTTATATAATTTTTCTCTCACAAGAGGTCGGCAGAGACACACAATGTGGGACTTTTTGTGCTTTTTAAACAAGTTTCTGCAGGTATTGGGGTTATTTTGTATCGAAGTTGAAAGAACGTGAAGAATGTGCTTAAATTATATTATTAAATTAAATTATTGATAAAATATAGTAATTTAGATGTAAATAAAATTAAAATAAAAAACACAAAACATCTCCCAAAAAAATGCATAAAAAAAACTAGAATAAATATTATCAAAATGAAATGATATAAGCATTCTGGAGAGAAAAATGCCGCCGCAAATAATACGTATAATTTTAGGGCTTCGGGTCATTTCGACACTTGAGGGAAGGGAACGCTACAGCTACATTTGGAAAAATAGTTTGTGCTATTAGTTTAATGCACTATAACAAACTGTTTATTTTTTTTATTTTTAATTAGCAGAGAAAATATGAAAAAAAAAAAGAAAATCAAAGTTTAATATGGCAGCTGTAGGAGCAAATTGCATCATTGGTAACTGTCTTTTCCCTCTAGGACGTGTATGCACTAGGTGAACCAAATAAACAATAATAATGCCATGATTTGAGCAAAACAAGCATGATTTATCTAGTCAGAAATTCATGGCTTTTCATGCTTCCCTGATGGGACATATTTTATGATCATGTTTATTCTATTTATTTATTATCTCCATCATATGCATTGAGTAACTGAAACATTTGTCAGTTTATTTATTAGAAAATATTTAGTGCTGTAGTAAACTGCACTTAAAAAAAACAAACATTTTATTCACCTGAATTTTAAGGTAAGAGTGGGAGCTCTTTTAACTTGAATGTACACGTGGGAGGATTCAGCTGTTATTTTAGGGTTAGGGTTATGTTTTGTTGTTGTTGTTGTTGTTGTTGTTGTTGTTGTTGTTGTTTTTTGTTAATAATATTGTTATTACATATCTAACTTTGTGTTTTGCTCTCAGTCAGGTTTTATCACTCGTTTTGGCGAGAAGCAGAATCTTGAAGACCAGGTAAAGCGGGCTTGCTGCTGGTCTCTGCTCTTGCTGTGTGTTGGGATCGTATCCTACTTTGTATGGACGAAAAGGAAAACTTAGACAACAGCGCCATCTGCTGAGAAACTGTAATAAACACACTCGTGATTCGCTTGGTTGTGGTAAGCATAGGTTTGTATACGTAGATGCCGCTCCAGTCCAGACACGTCGGCGCGCCCGCCATCTTGCAACGGTCAGCGTGTCGTCACTCACTGTAGGCTAATCAATGATGCCACAACATTGCACATGTTTGATTTCAATTTTAAATTCCTGAAGGAAAGAAATGAGATAACCTTTTAAAAGTGATAATGTGTTGGTTTGTGTTTTAAATGTATTACCTTAATAGCCTACTACATGTTTTTACTATGGTACTTTTAATGTGTTTATTTTTACTATGGTAACTTGTTAATGTTGTGTTAGCTGATGCATTTGTCTTGTTGCATTGTGTTAGTTTAGCAAAATCATCTGCTGAAGTCTATTTAATATATAGATATGCCGATCGACTGTCCTGCACACTTCATCTCTAACCCTAATCAAACACACCTGTCTTTAATTTTCAAGCGCTAATGAAGACCTTAATTGGTTGCTTCAGGTGTGTTTGAGCAGGGTTGGAGATGAAGTGTGCAGGACAGTCGATCGGCAGGAGCAGGATTGGGCACCCATGGAACACATGCGTCTAACTAGGGTTGCAGACACTCAGTAAACATGCTCTCGAACGTTCACAGGCCGGTTTTGACCGTTCCAATATGGCGGAAACGGCCGCTAATCATCAATGTATATATGGTGGTAAGATCATAACATAATTATTTAAGTATTACTAGTTTTAAAGCTATAAACTCAAATTGTTATATAATGCCGTATAAGTAACTGCGAAGAATAAACCTTCATTTTAAAATCAAGTTTCTAGTGAGAACAGCTAATTGTATACAGCCGTGTCCAATTATGACTTAATATTATGTTTAATCTTTTTGCTGTAAGCCTACATGACTGAAACGTTTCTCATACCTCCCATTGATATTAAAGGGTTTGCTCAATCTCCTAAATTGGTTACCTGCATTCTTCAGAATATCTTCTTTTGTGTTCATAAAGTCGTTCATACAGGAAGATGAGTAAATTATACTATATTCAACGTTTCTGGTCACTACACAACTAAACCAGTTGTGTTATTAGTTTTGATAACCTAACACTTGTATCATGAACTAAGAAAAGGCATGCACTTTTCTATATCCATAAACGATTCTAATAGAACCTTTTCGTTGTTAATTAAAACGCATTAATATGTATTAATAAATATGGTAAAACACTGTTCATTTCTATTTCATGTTAGTAACTGCAAGGTTAACATGTAGAACCATGGGTTTAACATTCTCCTAATCATGTAAGAAGGATTATAAAACTTGTGACTGGTAACGTAAATATACTTTGGCATGATAATGTTGTTGTTAATGTTAACTCAACCAGTGATGTCTGGAGGCAAACTCGACAGGTTTGACAAGGATCTGTGACCAGTAAAGAATAAGGATGGGTTCTGTTGAGTGCAAACTAAGTAAATAAAGAGGAAGACATCTTAACGGAAGAAAAAGCCTTTTAATGACGTGTACAAACATTTGAAGTGGATCAAAAAAGGTAATCAAAGTTGTCCTAAGACAAGAAACGGGTGTTGTTGTAATTCATATATATCTTTGATGAAAGGGTTCGATCCACTTCAAATGTCGACTGCTGTAATTAAATAAAGAGGAAGACATCTTAACAGAAGAAAAGGCCTTTTAATGACATCTGTACAAACAAGAGACAAGAACAAAAGAAGAAAATTGAATTTTTTTTCCTTGTACGAGAGCAAAATGATACATCTTGGAAAACGACATGTATATTAAGAGAGATCTAAGCCAGCTCTTCCTCTCCCTCCTCCTCAAACTCGCCCTCCTCTTCCGCGGTGGCGTCCTGATACTGCTGATACTCGGACACCAGGTCGTTCATGTTGCTCTCGGCCTCGGTGAACTCCATCTCATCCATGCCTTCTCCTGTGTACCAGTGGAGGAAAGCTTTGCGCCGGAACATGGCGGTGAACTGCTCGGAAATGCGCTTGAAGAGCTCCTGGATGGCAGTGCTGTTCCCGATGAAGGTGGCGGCCATTTTGAGCCCGCGCGGCGGGATGTCGCAAACGGCGGTTTTGACGTTGTTCGGGATCCATTCGACGAAGTAGCTGCTGTTCTTGTTCTGAACGTTGAGCATCTGCTCGTCGACCTCCTTCATGGACATGCGGCCACGGAAGATAGCGGCGACTGTGAGGTAGCGTCCGTGGCGTGGGTCGCAAGCCGCCATCATGTTCTTGGCGTCGAACATTTGCTGAGTGAGCTCTGGTACGGTCAGGGAACGGTACTGTTGGCTTCCCCTGCTGGTGAGAGGAGCGAAGCCGGGCATGAAGAAGTGGAGGCGAGGGAAAGGCACCATGTTCACGGCTAGCTTGCGCAGATCGGCGTTTAGCTGGCCGGGGAAACGCAGGCAGGTGGTGACGCCGCTCATAGTAGCGGACACGAGATGGTTCAGATCGCCGTATGAAGGAGTGGTGAGTTTAAGCGTGCGGAAGCAGATGTCGTACAACGCTTCGTTGTCGATACAGTAGGTCTCGTCTGTGTTCTCAACCAGTTGATGCACAGAGAGTGTGGCGTTGTAGGGCTCCACCACGGTGTCGGACACCTTAGGCGAGGGCACCACGCTGAAGGTGTTCATGATGCGGTCGGGATACTCCTCGCGGATCTTGCTGATGAGGAGCGTTCCCATGCCGGAGCCGGTTCCTCCACCCAGAGAGTGTGTGAGCTGGAAGCCCTGCAGGCAGTCGCAGCTTTCGGCTTCTTTACGAACCACGTCCAGGACAGAGTCCACCAGCTCCGCTCCCTCCGTGTAGTGGCCTTTAGCCCAGTTGTTTCCAGCACCACTCTGACCTGTAAAAAATATTTAAAACATCCTCATTTTGAACAAATATATGGCATTTCGTTTAATTAATAACTAGTGTTGTCAAAAATATTGATATTTCGATATGTATCGATACTGAAATATCGGAAACGGCCCTAATGCTCTTTTTCTGCAGTACTGATACACTATCTCTTCTCTACGACAGCGAATTGACACACACCCGCCTCCTGTCACTCACTCGTCTTATTCACTCCGGTTGAAGTGTTTGTATTGCGCATAATTTCACCACTTCATTTGCACGCACCACTGATCTATAGAAGTTGCACTCGCATAAAGCCACTTTTTTTTCCGTGTCTTATTGCAATTAAACGGTCAAATGCATACAAAAATGTTGAAATCCCCGTCTTGCAGAGTATTTAGGTGAACAGTCAGTTTTGGAACGTAAATAGTTGAGATAAAACGGATGTTGTGTAACAGTATATTGGATCTTGACGTGACTGCATCCTAATAAACCCGCTGCAGTCTGTCATGTTAATTAAAGAACAAAAGACCAAGAGAAAACTTGTTTTGTAACATTAATTGTAAGCATTAATCTGTATTTAATTTTTAAAAATGAAAACAATCCAGTGTTATTGTACATTTGATTAATTTAGTATTCAGTTAAGAAATGCTACACAAATTAGTGTTAGGAAACCCGAAAAACTTAAAGCCATGTTTATTTCATATGTCTCTTTATTCTATTGTATTTATACGTGTTATCATTTGCAATTTGGGGGGAAGGGGTCAATTTAGTTCAACGATTCACCTCCCTGTTCAGTGTGTAAGCTATCACAACAAAATGACAAAAAAAAAATGTCATTGTGTTTATTCTGGTGTCTCTATTGTCCTGTTCATTGGGTTTCCAGCACCAAGTTCAAGCCTATTCATTTACACACACAATGTAACACCAAATTTAGCATTTTAATCAACCCAAATTCCCCAAAAAACTGTGGTATCGAAAAATGGTATGAAATATTGATATTTTTTCAAGGTATCATACCGAAGTTGGAAATTCCAGTATAGTGACAACACTATCAATAACAATACCCACCAAAAACAAAGTTGTCTGGCCTGAAGACCTGACCGAAGGGTCCGGACCTCACGGAGTCCATGGTTCCAGGCTCCAAATCCACCAACACAGCACGGGGCACGTATTTGCCTCCTAAAACATGATGAAACACAGGGTTAATATGGCTTAATACATTAAAAATACAAAACTATTTTACCATAATATGTTTCCCATAATAAAAAAAATCATAATGTGCACCCTCTCTTAGTAGTATTGATATGTGGACGTACCTGATGCCTCATTGTAATAGACATTGATCCTGTCGAGCTGGAGGTCGCTGTCACCATGATATGTGCCGGTGGGATCAATACCATGCTCATCACTGATAACCTCCCAGAACTACAGGATATAATAAACAATATAATTAGTGACTTGAGTAGATTGTGCTTAAAACTACAGGCCACAATTAACAACGATGTTATCAGTAATCCATGCCAGATTTAAAATCAACAATGTTTTTGTATATTGTGGACTGAAAGAGACCTTATTCAGAGCGGCGTTATGACATGTATGAAAGAGAGGCTGTGAGGGATAGACTTAGTGTTTTCAATGGTATTTGCTGTAAACCTAATAAAGCTTGTAGATCACTTATACATTTTCAAAACTAAATTTTTTTCAACAGAAATTTCTCGGAAAGATATGTTTTGTCGTGTTTTATAAGCAGAACAATTAAAAAAAAACATTAAATAACAGACTGAAGAGATGTCTATCCCTCACAGCCTCGCTTTCACTCCCGTTACATGTTAAAGATGGCGCTGTTGTGAATAAAGTCTTTCTTTCATTAAACCTATGCTTTTCAAATATTCACCGAGTGGGCTTAACAAAAGGAGCCAACTGTTCACAAACTCCCACGCATATTTCGCATTAACATGCTTTTAGGCCTCATACGGTGTATACAAAATTGTTACATATAAAGCGTTTTTATGTATTTTAATTTCGGTTAAAATGTGTTACAACGTCACTAACAAATGATCTTCTTTGAGTTCCTCCCGCGCAAAACTCGCGCGCGCGCCACGCGCACCGGTTGGCTGAAATCCATTTCCGGTGCGCTCATACCCTAATCGATTTTTTGGGCGTCTACATTTCGGAAATAAATAAATAAATAAATAAATAAATATCCGAATTAACAGGCCGGTGCTATTCTATTTTTGCTTTTGTAATATTTAGTGCGATTATTTCCTTAAAAAATCTGGGATATGGCTATATTTAGACTGCGCTTACACGTTCACTTCCTTTTGTCGCACTGCAGTGAATCTCACAAAGGGAAGATCCCAGACAGACACCGGCGAGACGAAGAATTGACATGGAATTTTTTTTATTTATATACATTTTGGCCAACTGCTAAAATACATAATCTTTGAAAATCTTTTAATCGTTTCAATCTAACCAAATAAACCCGAACGAGGAAGCACATGTATGACCTAGATTTCATTCAAACGAGATCAGAGTAGTTTGGACTTTTGGACTGTGAACAATATGGTACATTAGAGAAAATATTAACGATTAGATTTTTTTTTTATATTATTTATTATTAATACATATTCTATTCTATAAACACTAATACCAAATATTAAACCAACAACAACTGCAAATGTCGATTAAAAAAAATCAAATAATAATAATAAAAAAAATGAAAAATGAAAAAAACAAACCTTGGCTCCAATCTGGTTACCGCACTGTCCGGCTTGAAGATGCACGATTTCCCTCATTTTGACTCTTGGGTAATAAGATTTCAGAAGGCAACTAACCTTTTTCTTTCTTCAACTGGTTGAGAAAAGACACTTCCCCCATATAAATAGACTCCTCAAGCCCCGCCCCCCGGACACACAAGGTTAGTATGTATCAGAACACCATTAGCTGTCTGTCTAAAGCCCGCCCACAACTATCATTCTATCCAATCACAGTAGAGACAGAGAATGCTGATTAGCCCTAAACGACTGTCAATCAAATTTGATGTTAACGTGTGATTTTCTGCGGCAGCACTGTGTTGTGTATATATATATATAAAAAAGAAAGAGAATAGTTGACATACCACAGAAGCAAAGCCCTGTAATGAAGCTGTACATTTCGAAACCACTTCTTTGTTTACGGCTCTGAAATGTTATGTGTTCCCAGGCTTAGTATAATAACAGCAAGTAAAATTTAACATTCTATTTACAGGTAAAAAAAGAAAAAGGTAAAAGCATAAATATCATAACTAGTAAAATGTATAAGAATGTAAAAATGTATAAGCTTTGTTGAATAGATAATTTAACAAAAAACAGATTAGCTCAGTACACAAAGTGCTAAATAAAAAGATTAGCCTATACATTGCTGTTAATTTGTCCTGCGTTTACTACATAGAGCACTTGTTTCTAGGGGTGTAACAATATATTGTGTCACAATATATCGCAATACAAAAATGCAACAATATGTATCGTGGATAGTGACCATATTTATTGTGTATAATTCACCAAAAGTAAAAATTACTGTGTGAGGAAAAAAAATTAAGTTTTCAGAGTTTTAGTGTCAGTACTATATTAAACAACTATATATAATGTATAATAATGCACTGGGGGAATATTTGTGGGTCCTGATAATGGCAAATGTATGATGTTACCCGTAAAATTGTCCGACATTATTTTAAATATATCTAGTCAGCGTTCAAGCATATTTATCTAAAATAACACTGTATTTTCAGCTTCAGAATCATGAATATTGTTATTCTGGTGTCTCTATTGTCCTGTGCTTTGGGTGTCCAGCACCAAGTCCAAGTCTATTCATTTACACACACAATGAAATACCAAATTTAACATTTTAATTAACTGTACATTTTTTGTTAACCTTTTATCATGTCTTGGAGTATCGCAATAATATCGTATCGTGAGTTCAGTATCGTGATATGTATCGAATCGTGACATGAGGGTATCGCTACACCCCTACTTGTTTCATCATTGAGCGCTACTACTAGAAGCAAGAGCACAGAGCCAGAGATGAAGATGTATAGTGATGTTTTAGCAACATGAAGCCCTTTGTAGTGCCAGTTCGGTTTCTCAAATCTACATAAAGAAAAGTTAGAGATAGTTCAGCCAAAAATGAAAATTCTGTCATTAATTACTCGCCCTCATGTCGATCCAAACCCATAAGACTTTTGTTCGTCTTCGGAACACAAATGAAGATCTTTTTGATGAAATCTGAGAGACTTCTGTCTCTCCACTGACAGCTACTGTATGCAACTACCACTTTCAGAGACATAAACGTAATCCATGCGAATACCGTGGTTTAACCCCGATTTTATGAAGCGACACGAGAAACACAATTTACCACTTTATTTACATACAATCTCTAAGTTTACCATAAATCAGAACCACTGGATTACTGTAATGATGTCTTTGCTGCCTTTCTGGGGCTTGAAAGCGGTAGTTGCGTAGCTTGTCAATGGAGGAACAGAAATCTCTCAGATTTAATAAAAAATATCTTCATTTCTGTTTCGAAGATGAACAAAAGTCTGGATAGACATTAGCGTGAGTAATTAAAGACAGAATTTTCATGTTTGGGTGAACTAACCCTTTCAAAATCTTGTGTGTG
Organism: Rutilus rutilus; assembly: GCA_021464565.1. Taxonomy (NCBI): domain Eukaryota; kingdom Metazoa; phylum Chordata; class Actinopteri; order Cypriniformes; family Leuciscidae; genus Rutilus; species Rutilus rutilus. The sequence goes on from JAJAQA010000019.1 coordinate 31,843,727, forward strand.
TGTGTGTAAGTGAAGAAGAGAGAAATGTAATTGTATTGGGGTTTTATGTTCCACAGGCAGACACATCTCTGGTTTGGGTGCAGTTGTATTATTAAAAACTAATCTGGAGAGGGAATGCATGGTAATGTAATCTGCCATGGCGCAGTTGCTGTGACTTAAACCTGGAGAATGAGGGTTTGCCCCAGTCCTGCTGCATCATGGGTAAAGTCCTCGGGGTTTTCAGACGGCTGGCCAGATAAGACTGCAGATACTGTTACACAAGCAGATGCTACTCTGGGATTCAGATCATTTGAAGTGAGGCTACTTATGTACTCCTATTGTTTCACGATTAAAATAGGTTAATTACAGTGAATACTTGCAGATTAGTCACGTTAGTCACGGCAGTTTCATGAAGGCTTTTCTGTATTAATGAGTTCCAGTTTTATATAAGGCATGCTTGCAATTTGGTCAAAATCTATTTGCCCCTCTTGTCCTTCCAAACCCATATGACTTGCTGGGCAACGATTAATCGCGATTAATCGCGGAAAAATAAAAGTTTGTGTTTACAAAATATATGCACTGTGTATAATTATTTTGTCTAAATACACACATATGCATGAATATATTTAAGAAATATTTGCATACTGTATATATATTCATATATAATTTATATTATAGCCTATATAATCATAAATATTGTATATATAAATAACACATTTTTCTTAAATATATACATGCATGTGTGTGTGTATTTATATATATACAAAACAATTATACATAGTACACACAAAAACTTTTATTTTGGATGCGATTAATCGTTGCCACTATTCCAAACTCATAAGACTTTTTTCTTACGTTGAACACATTGGGATGCTTTTGCACGTTGGCGAGAGAAGGATAAAGAATGAGGAACAGGCCTATAATATAATAAGCAGTAAGAAATATGAAGAGCTCGTTTCCCAGGGAAGGTGTGAGTAAAAGAGGGTGGAGATGAAAAGTGAGAACAAACAAAGGCGTTATATGTGCATACATGTTTGTAAATAGATATATTTTCATTTTTATGATGTCTATCATATTTGTGAGATCTAATATATTGGTAACACTTTACAATAAGGTTCATTAGTTAACATTAGATAATGTAACATGAGCTAACCATGAGCAATACATTTGTTACTGTATTTATTCATCTTTGTTAATGTTAGTTAATATAATTACAGCTGGTCATTGTTTGTTCATGTTATTTCACAGTGCATTAACTAATGTTAAAATATACAACCTTTGATTTTAATAACATTAGTAAATGTTGAAATTAATATTAACTAAGATTAATAAATGCTAAAGAAGTATTGTTCATTCTTAGTTTGTTAACTAATGTATTAAACTAATGAACCTTATTGTAAAGTGTTACCAATATATTAGACTTGTGTTCAGCAGAATCAGTGTTCATTCAACATAGTCAATATGAATGTAAAATTCACCATATTTGTTTTGTTAAAGCATGTTATAGATCTTACTGTAAACAATTTGTGCATGTAAATGTTTTTTGTTTTATAAAATTGTTTTTGATCTTATGTTGTTCAATCTAAATGTCATAACTTCGCAGAGAAACAACAGATCTCTCTCCCGTCAGCTTAAAGGGAGAGTTCACCCTAAAATGAAAATTAAGTTATAATTTACTCACCCTGGGGTTGTTCTAATGCCGTATGCCCTTTTTTCTTTTATGGACCACAAAAGGATTTTTTTTTTTAAAGAAAATGTCCTGCTCGCGCTCGTCCAGATAATGGCAGTGAATAGCGACCAGCATCAAGCTTTTAAAATAAAGAGACAAAAGTATCACAGAATGATCCCATATAGTGATTTACGATATATATATAAAAAAAAAAAATGCAGTCTACTGTTATTAAACTGCGGAGCGTGTTTGTTATTAAAAACGCATTAAGACGCAAAAGAGACACTGTTCCCCAGGCGGCTTCAGAGTCGGAGAGGATTGCGGATCAGCAAATGTGCTTCAGATACGCGCCTAAATGTGAAGGCACAAAATTTGCCTTTTGGGTGGTTGCCCTGCACGCTTAATAAACAAACTACAGCTGGTCCAAAACGCAGCAGCTCGAGTTCTTACCAGAACCAGGAAGTATGACCATATTAGCCCGGTTCTGTCAAAACTGCATTGGCTCCCTATTAAACATCGTATACATTTTAAAATATTGCTGATTACTTACAAAGCACTAAATGGTTTAGCTCCGCAGTACTTGAGTGAGCTCTTAACGCATTATAGTCCTTCACGTCTATTGCGATCTCCAGCCAGTTGATAATACCTAGAATATCTAAATCGACTGCTGGCGGTAGATCCTTCTCCTATTTAGCACCAAAACTTTGGAACAGTCTTCCTACCATTGTCCGGGAAGCAGACACACTCTGTCAGTTCAAAGCTAGACTAAAAACACATCTCTTTGACCTAGCATACACATGACACATTATAGACATCTATAATTCAGTGTTAGGCTGCATAGATTAGGCCAGCCGGAACCGGGAACACTTCCCATAAATCCTGATGTACTCGTTACATCATAAGAAGAATGGCGTCTACGCTAATATTAGTCTCTCTGTTTATCCCGAGGTTTACCGCAGTCTAAATGCCCTTTTGGAGAGAATTCACGTAAACACAGTGAGTTATGTCTTGAGTAAACGTACACAGTTGAGAAAGAAAACACACGTGTAACAGTATATTGGATCCGTGCATTAGCTCTTAAAGTGACAGGAGCCTAATTAACCTGCTTTCATTAATGATAAAAGAAAGAAGGGCATGCGACATTAGAACGGCATTAAATGATGACTGAATTTTAATTTTAGGGTGAACTATCCGTTCAATTGAAAACCAGTTCGCATTCATGTTTGAGTGCAATTTAATCAACAACCAAAGCAGAGCATCAAGTCCCTGCCCTGTATGAGTCCATCACAGAACAAAAGATCTGTTGCTACTAACACTTTATCACGACTTTAATCAAAATGTGAAAACTTGATCCTCCTCGGAAATGACTTTCCTTCTCTATTAAAGTCACCTAGTCATTTCAGTAATGTTTACCAATAATAGCCAGATCGAAGTTCACTGGTAAAAAACTTATGCCAGAATCTATTTAAAATACATTTATTTCATTCGAACTACACTTCAAAACTAATAACATATCACTACTTACTGATATAAATATTATAATTAAACTTTATTTGGAGCACTTCTTTATTGCACAATGCACCTTTCTTAATATTAATATCAGTATTAATGATTAATATAGTTTTAATATCACTATTAGTGAGGATAGTATGATCTCTGTATAATATCAGTATTTAAAAAGTGTACGTGCAATAGTTTCACTTTAGCACAATCAAATATACTTCAGTATATCTTTAGTTGAACTTCAGCTCTATTTCTGGAAAACTAAAGTACATAATTTAAAATTAGTTGTTCCAGTTTAGCAGACTTAAATATATCAGTTTATTACACTAACAGTACAGTTGCAGGGTATTTAAATATGCACATAAATATATTTGTAGTATACTTAGCATAAAATAAATGTATTGCAGATACATTTTAGTATTATTTTCGCCCACTAGTGTCACACATTTTTCTTCCTGGTTAAATATCTTAGTTTCATTTGGAAATATGTGACATTACAGAAGGAAAATGTGTTGCAAACAGAGATTCACATTGACTTTCACTCAGTGTCCATCTTAGCATAATAACATTAGAGACATTATGAAGACTTATTAATCTTCCACACCCTGTCTCTCTTCACGCCTCATAGTCATCAAAATATGTCTACGTCATTATAACATAATGATTTAAATTTAAAGCAAAACGTCTCATTAGACATTGTTAGAAGCAGTCACGAAAGTCTAGTTAAGTTCAATTAAGTGGCGTTTTATTTCATCGTTACACTCAACGCAATTAAGCTCAATTCTCTTTCACAATGGCATGAGTGCAAAAGAGGAAGGACTCGAGTCTTTTCTTCTTTCACCACTTCTCCTTTCATCCAGCTGTCGCATAATAAGCATTTTTTTTTACATAAGCAATTATTTATGCCACAGGGGAGTCAAAGCTGCACATTTAAGTTGTTACTCTGTTTTGTTTGTGCATCATAACCGAAGCCGGATAACAGCATTAGAGAATCATAACCGAAGCCGGATAACAGCATCAGACAGCACTGCAGTCTGTGTTTCAGTGATGGGTTTGGTGTTATAGTCTGCAGTCTCTGTGGGTCCAGTGCACCACGTGCTCGCTAAAGCAAGCATTAAACACAGGGTTTATGGATCTCATGTGCTGGATGATAAATCCTGTGTTCCCGGCATCAGTCTTCTGAAAATCTATCTGGTCATTATCATCAAATATTAGAAGGGTTATTAGATGCTAAAACTGTGAACACTAATGAGGAGGAGAGTATAGCATTAGCATTAGTGTTTGCATTGGTAAAGCAGAAATACTCTTGTGAAAAATGGACACTTTAGCCTACATTTAAAAAGATTACTTATTACATAAATAATAAACTGAATATACTTAGTAACCATTAAATCAAAATGGACAATTCTCGTTTTTTTATGGGCTATTGCAGTGTTTATTCTTAATGATTTATCCGTGCGCATCATTATTGTTCCTGGTAATGATGAATCAGAATAACTCTTCTCTTCTCTTCTCTTCTCTTCTCTTCTCTTCTCTTCGACGAGGGCGGGGCAATAATCTGTGTGTGTTTGTGTGTGTGTGTGTTAGTGTGTGTCTCTCAGTGTGTGTGTGTGTGTGTGTGTGAGAGAGAGAGTGAGTGTGTGCATGTGTGTGTTAGTGTGTGTGTTTGTGTGAGTATGTGAGAGAGATTGTGTGTGTGTCTGTGTGTATGAGAGTGTGTGTCTGTGTGTGTTTGTGTGAGGAGAAAGAGAGAGTGTGTGTGTGTGTGAGTGAGTGAGTGAGAGAGAGAGAGAGAGAGAGAGAGTTTGTGTGTGTGTCTGTGTGTTTGTGTGAGAGAGAGAGAGAGTGTGTGTTTGTGTGTCTGTGTGTGTGTCTGTGTGTGTGTGTGTGTGTGTGTGTGTGTGTGTGTGTGTGTGTGTGTGTGTGTGTGTGTGTGTGTGTGTGTGTGTGGTTTTATGGTCACTTTTGCCTACATTTAAAAAGATTACTTATTACATAAATAATAAACTGAATATACGTGTGAATATACGTATGTGTGTGTCTGTGAGTGTGTGTGAGAGAGAGAGAGAGAGAGAGAGAGAGAGAGAGAGAGAGAGAGTGAGTGTTTGTTTGTCTGTGTGTGTGTCTGTGTGTGTTTGTGTGTGTGAGAGAGAGAGAGAGAGAGTGTGTGTGTGTGTGTGTGTGTGTGTGTGTGTGTGTGTGTGTGTGTGTGTGTGTGTGTGTGTGTGTGTGTGTGTGTGTGTGTGTGTGTGGTAAAGCAGAGGCTGCAGTTCTTCATTACTCATGAATAAGATCTCAGCACAGAATATCTCTCATATGAACAGCTGTTTCTCGCTGAGCTTCGACTGATGGGAAATTCACCAGATCCCACAGGATATCATGATCCCGATCCACATGATCGATACGTCATGATCAGTAATCCAGCGCTGGATATATATATATACAGTATAAGGCATTAACTGCAGTGTTATGAGCCGCTGCGTCAGATGTTCATTATTGAGGAACTGCTCCTTTAACATGTTGGTCTTTGTGTCTCGGCTGCCCTTCCCCCCACAGGATCCTGAGTCACACACACTTCATCTCCACTCCCACAGTCAGCTGTTCTCACACACACACAACTCAGTGACCTCAAGACTCTCTTTATACAGCTCTGGCTCAGGCTCAAACCATGAGATCATTCTTTTGCCCTGTTATTTTTAAGTCCACAGATGTAAAGGAAAAAACATATTTACTGATGTGATAAATGAGACAATAACTAGAAACTTAGCATGTTGCTAAGCTGACAATGTAATACAGTAATAAGCATAAAATACATCGCACACAAATATCCAGTTAATCTGTTAATATAAAGCTATTTTATAGATATTTTTCAGTGGCCTATTGAATATGATTTTGAAAGAGTCTCTTCTGCTCACCAAGACTACATTTATTTGATCAAAAATACAGTAAAATCAGTAATATTGTGAAATAATATTACAATTTTAAATATCTGTTTTCTATGTGAATATACAGTAAAATGTAATTTATTCCTGTGATCAAAGCTGAATTTTCAGCATCATTACTCCAGTCTTCAGTGTCACATGATCCTTCAGAAATCACTCTAATATGATGATTTGATGCTCAAGAAACATTTATGATTATTATTATCACTGCTGAAAACAGTTGTGCCGCTTCATATAATTGTTTTTCAGGATTCTTTGATGAATAGAAAGTTACAAAAACAACATTTATTTGAAATAGAAATCTACTGTAACATTAAAATGATTAAAAAAAATAAAAAAATCTTCCTGAAAAGTGTATATATTATATCAGGGTTATATTATAGTCAAGAGATGAATTTGATGAATCTGCAGATTTGTGCTGTTGTGAGGAATAAAATTAGGAAACCGCTTGAAACATTTGTTGTGTTGAGCTATTTCAGTCACTTTTGTTTGATTAGTTGATTGCAAACAGCTGAACGTCTGTAAACGTGCCAGTAAACCCGGTTTGCAATGGGGGCTGAGTCATTTCGACTACAGCTGTATATGCAGCTTCTTTGCACTAAATTGATCCTCATATAGTGATCAATCCAGCACTGGAGCAGATGGAGATCAGGACCTGGAGGAAACATCCAGATGGCAGGAGGGGGTTTGCATATGTATGAGGAGAGTAATGCTCCTCTATTGTAGTAAATCATTGACATGCAAGTCAATCATCCACAGAATATCACCTTTCATATTCAACTCTCTTCTGATGAGCTGGAATGAATCGCAGAAGTCGTCCTCGACGCGCTGTGAACGGGTTGGGTTGATACACAGTGTGTGTTATGCTGGGTTGAGTTGAGTTCTCTCGCAGTGGTCGGTGTGTGTTATGCTGGGTTGAGTTGAGTTCTCTCTCGGTGTGTATTATGCTGGTTTGAGATGTGCTGTGGGGGTTGAGACTGGTTTAAAGCGCTCTAGTCTCTCTAGGGAAACGCTAGCAGGATATGAGCTCTGATGCTAATGCTAATGGACTGTCCCCCCCCCCGCCCATCTCTCCACATGCAGTGAATGCTGATGAGACTCACGCAGAACACACACCGTTTCACTGCATAGATACACCGGTCATTGATGAATAAGGGTTTTAAAAGTGTAAATAAATATGTAATGGGGATATAATTAATTTTGAAACCATTTTTTAGTTTTACTAAGTGTTAACAATGAGATTAAGTAGTTTTTTGCAATCTATTAACACTGCTTTTGTCATTTTTTCAATAAAATGATGAATTTGCACATAATTATTCATGAAAAAATCTGATCTGACATTGATGTTGAGATAGTGTATATAGTGTGTAACACGGAAGAATATAAAATAACATTATCACAGATCTCATAAATGTATTCATTTTATTGGACTACTTTAAACCCTCCAACATGTTCAAGGATAACACTGCACAGGGGAATGAGAAAAGGGGAAATGTAGAAAAAAAGCCTAATCTGCTTTATATTTGTATTATTGTAGTTCCTTATTAAAAACAATATTACTCAATTTTAATATATTTCGGTTTTACCAAATGACAATGTCTGCTGCCATTGACATTATGAATATTTATGACAATACACAGGCACAGATTGCTACAGAAGCACATTTTATAGTTAAAATAATATTATGAAACCGGTTCGTCATACTGGGAACTGGGAACTCGGCCCATGTTGTTTAAGGTTTCACTGTTTGTTTGTACGGCCTTTTGCGTGGCCTCGCTCCCGAATACATGTCGGATCTTATCCAGGTCTATCAGACGACAAGGCCAGTTAGGTCATCTCAAATATCAGTTTTAAAGATCCTAAATCTCGTCTGAAGTGCAAAAGGGATCGTGCCTTTTCAGTTGCGGCAATTAAATCTGGAATAACCCGCCTTTGGATATTAGATGTTGTCATACACTGTTTTTTTTTTATAAATCACGTTTGAGGGAGCATTTACTTACTCAGGCTTTTACGTTTTACTGTTGTCTTGCATTTTAATTGTCCTTTGGTTTGGTGTTTACTGTTTTTTGTATTTTTTGCTATGTATGCTGTTGGAATATTTTTTTAATGGAAAGCACTTTGGCCAACTCATGTTGTATTTAAATGTGCTATGCAAACTAACTAAGCTTAGGACGGCACATTTTGTAGCCTGAGCATTTGTCTTTTCCTTTCCTGAAGGCCTTGTTGAACTCTGGATGCTTATTGGTTTTAGGGGGAGGGTTTCGCATCTTCCCAATCAATAGAAGACTTTAATATGGACCAAAGGTCATTAGTGAGCCGCAAAAGAAGGAAGTCACTCTGCTGTACACAGAATACAGTGGTTTGTGTTATATATTTATAGCAAGATTATCTTGGTTAATCATTACGAGCCTATGTCTTGCTGTTCGGACACTGCAAGGGAAATTTCACAAAGAAATGCGAAAATTTGAAGTTGAAAATCTGTTTTTCTTGCAAAAACCTGAAATTGTTTCATTTACAAGTTGGAAAAATATTTGTACATGGTTACCAGTATGATGCAGATTTACAATTTAATGCAAATAATTGGTTTAAACATTTCACTGTAAAAATTATGAAAATTTAATTCACATTTATTTGTATAGCGCTTTTCACAATACACACATCGTCTCAAAGCAGCTTTACAGAAAATACATGAGTCCACATTACAGTTTAGATTGATCTGTTAATCTGAGGAAACTGTCTAAGTTATGTATGTCAGAAATGTGCATATACAAAATCACAGTTAGCTAAAAATGTCTTAATTTAAACAATGCAATAATTTAAGGCAGAAACAATGAGCTCATTGAAGTCATGAATACTTGATTGTGTATTTACAGCTTTTTCATTTGGAGTCAACTGATATCTTGTGTCGTATGAATGCAGGGTTACACTTTATTTTTAAGGTGTCTTTGTTACACTGTAATAACACATTTAGGTACTGAGTAATATTAATTAACATGTACTTACTATAGTGATAGGGTTAGTTGCATGTTATTATGCATAATTTATAGTTATTACTAATGACATTTTAAAAAGAACACAAGTCAATCAGCTGTATTAGTAACACTGTATTTTAATGCAAGGCACTGAAAAGCATCTGTTGTGAACGCCATCTTCCGCTGTGAGGAACTGAGGCCTCGCCCAGCTTTACTTCACTAATAACTGTGGCTCCCTCTAGTGTTCACAAAGTGCCATTCATTGGCAGATTATTACGGTGAGCGGGAGGGGACATGTTCGGTTCACATAGTTTCATTGTGGCCATGTCATATTAACTGGTGGGATACATAGACTGTAAAAAAAAATAATTGGTGGGATAGTGATAATATGTCATGGCCATGATTAATAGCGTAATAATTACTCGTGGGAACCCTATTTAACAGTCAGTTTGTTGAGGTAAAACCTTCCGGAAATGAGTTTATGCAGGGTGGGATGTCTGAGTACGTCCCAAAACTTGCCTTGTATACTCTCCTGCTACACACTCAAAAGTATGCACTTTTTCTCAACAAAAATATATACTTTTAGGGCGTAGTATAAGTAGGCGAATTGGGAGGCAACCAAAAGAAGGAAAAAACAAAACAGTGTTTACATGTTTTCAAGCAGGCATTTCGATTTTTGGATTCTCTTTGGCACATACTGAAAGTTGCTTTACGATACCAATAAAGGTTGCATTTGATTTGTTTATTTCTAGTTCATTTTAAAATTACAATTTTCTCAGTCTCGGCAGATCAGGCGGAGGCTGGCAGGTTTTCAATACAGAGGATACACGATGTCCTACTCTATACACGATGTGATTGGCCTGACCTGAGTTTGGTTTTCCCCATAGACAGTATATAAACTGGACACAGCGACCGCACTGGATTCAACGGAGAAAAGTGAAGTCAATTAGAAGCTCTCTCTTCCTGATGGCTGACCGTACTGCGCAGACTCACACTGAGCTTGATGACGTAGATGTGACGTGAGCAACCCGTCTGTCTTCTAGTAGCTGTGCCAAGAGAAATCTGAATCATTCCCTTCCGAAACTTGCAGAGACGGAGAGCGTGAGTAGAAGCTGTCCATGAGCTAGGAGCAGGAGAAACTTTTGCTAAGTATTCAGATTAATTACTTTGTCATTTTGCCTCCACGTCCCCCGATTGCCCGCGAGCTTCTCCTCCTGTCCATACGGTAATCTCTCTACTGTGCGACAGAGAGTCGCGTGGTTATGACGCAATCGTTAGCCTATTTTTTACAAAAACTGCTTCTACGGGGCCATAACGTAAGACACAAGGTAATGGAGCCTTTTATACATTTTCGTGTTTCTTTAGAAATAAATAATGGACAAATGGAGTCTTTAAACGCCTCAGATGTAAAGTTATTCACTGTCAAAGTGACGCCAAAATGAATGGGAGTCAATGGAATGCTAACAGCAGGTGATGGTCCGCTAATCAATGGCGGCGCCCGGGGGAAGCTTCAATATTTTATGAAACCCTGCCCCCCTGGTTTTTCCAGCTCGAAAGTCAACGGAGAGTTGCTAGACCACACTGGCTGCAAAATAAATGTTGCTGCCGCTAGGGTGCGTCTAGATTTCTAGGTAGTCAGTGGAGTGAGGCCAAGAGTTGGTGACTGTGATTGAAGACTGGATGTGTAGAGTCACGCCGGCTGGAAGATCAGCCAACAGGGAATTGCAGGAATAATCTAATCTTGAAATGTCAAGAGCTTGGATGAAGATCTGCACAGACTGCAGAAACAGGAATGCTTGTGAACAGTGTGAACCTGACTGGGCCGCTGTGGGTTGTAAAGCTCAACTGGTTTCTTGCTGTCATGTTCGGCATTAGTGTTGTTGACCCCTATTGAACAGTGATGTTGTGGTGCAAGATTGAGCTGAAGCCAGACATGTCTTTATGATTGTTTCCAGTGAAGTTCTGCATGTTGAGAAAAGGAGGGGGCATAGCACTGAACCATGGCAAGATTTGATTCAGACACGTCTACGCTAATGCAGATATACTGGAAAAATGATATTAAACCATTCAAGCGCATGAAGACCCGCAGGCTATTTTCTGTTTTCACATCCAAAGCGCACTCACAGAAAGCCGCCTCTCATTCGGTTTAGTGCGTGATACTGAACTGAGTCCTCTTCCGTGTTTTGTGCACTTGAACAGACAAATACACACAAAAATATGGCTAAATATCCCTGTAAACAGTCGGTTATGTCTTAAAGGGATGGTTCGGAGTAAAATCAACCTAGGGTCCTCTGCACCATGACCTCGAGCCAAACACCCCCCAGAAGCCTTTTTTCCCTTGGTCGAACATTATTAAAGTTAGAGCTTATTTAGAGATATCAGCCGGATGGGTTAGTGCAGGCGCTAATGGATCCTATGATGTATCTGGTAAATTACCGCACTAATAATGCCCAGAATGGCACCAAACTTCTACAGTCGTACAAATAGGTTCTGTACTCATAAAACGAGGCATTGGAAAGTTTGTAAGTACATCAGGAGTTTATTTAAAGAACACTTGCCTGACGGCTAATGCTACCGCTAACCCGGACGTCGACGTCACTTCAGTGATTTGGGAAAAGCACGAAAAAGTCCTGACAGAAAGTGATGCATAAGGACAGAGAATGTCTAATAAGGGGAGAACTTCCACTCTCAGTAAACTTCCAGCTTCTGAACTGGTTGCAGTTCCACTCTGGCTCCACATGAGGGCGCTCACAGGACGAGTGCAGAATGAATGGAGGTCTATGGCGCTATACCCCTCAAAATCCACTTTTCTCAGGATATAATTTTTTGTCTAGTAATTTGAATGTTGTATTCGAAAGGAGATGCAAAGAAATTACACATTGCTGGGTGTTAGATTTTTTAGAGTCACTTATTTGCTTTAAAAAGTCTTTTAAAACGTCAATGACGTCATACACATCGTACGACCAGAGATACTGCTTTACGGCAATCCTTCAGTCACTTTGGTGCTTTCGCGCTCTGCACTTTCTTTTCACTCGAGGCATCGACAACACAGCTGACACAGGTAAACACACACAGCTGACACAGGTAAACACACACAGCTGACACAGGTAAACACACACAGCTGACACAGGTAAACACACACAGCTGACACAGGTAAACACACACAGCTGACACAGGTAAACACACACAGCTGACACAGGTAAACACACACAGCTGACACAGGTAAACACACACAGCTGACACAGGTAAACACACACAGCTGACACAGGTAAACACACACAGCTGACACAGGTAAACACACACAGCTGACACAGGTAAACACACACAAGCTGACACAGGTAAACACACACAGCTGACACAGGTAAACACACAACACAGCTGACACAGGTAAACACACACAAGCTGACACAGGTAAACACACACAAGCTGACACAGGTAAACACACACAGCTGACACAGGTAAACACACAACACAGCTGACACAGGTAAACACACGTGCTAGACGAGTTTTTGTTTTGTTTGTTTCTGGTCCCGCTTCGGATGCCACAATGCCATCAAGCGGTATCTCTGGTCGTAATCAGTCCTTCACTGACCAATCAGCGTTCATTAGCAGAATGCTAGCGTGTTATGGGCAACAACAACTCAACCTGTAAGAAATCAAAAGGACATAAGTACTCGTTCATTCAACTTTCGACCTATAACCCATGTTGAACTTGCAAAATCTACAATCAGATCTGAGATTTCTCAACAGCAATCGGGTGAAAGAGACAAATTTAGCCATCTAGCCCCATAGACTCTAATTCATTTTGCACTCATTCCACCCAGTGGAACTCTGGTGGAACTACAACCAAAATTTGGTACAATAGGACTTAATAGGGAGTGGCCAGGCTCTCCGTAGACGGGCTCTGATAAGGATGTAGTGTAACGACGAATTATTATTTTTTCCAAAGTGTTAACAACTTAGTGTTAACTAATAATTGTTGCATGTTGCCTGTTTGGCTCGAGGTCATGGTGCAATGGACCCTCGGCTGATTTTACTCCGAACCATCCCTTTACGTTAACAAACAGTTAACTAATGTCTCAGTGTACTGGATCCGTGCAGCTCTTAAAGTGACAGCAACCTAATATTCCTGCTGCAGTCTTTATAATAGCGTTAATCAAACAATGACACCCGCTGTTCTTGACTGAATATCTTTTGTAACAATAAATGTATATGTTTTATTTATAAAATGCAGTTATTTTACATTTGATAACAGTTTCTACACCTGAAAACCTTTAAACACTGTTTATTTCAATCATGTCTCTGCAGTCTGCTCAGTTGTATTTATTTGTGTGATTGCTAATTGGCTTTTTTTTTTATTATTACTGTTTACTTGTCTTTAATATTGCTTGAAAATTTTGTTAAAGGGATACTTCACCTCTGGAAAGATGAATGTGTATTTAAAATAGGTCATTTATGTAGAAGAAATGTGGAATTATTTTTGAATTTGGAGCTTTCTAGACTAAGAAAAGCCAGAAAATGTATTTTTGGCTTATGTGGATGAAAGACAACAACTCCCAGAATGCACGTGGTTCGCTGCCCAAGGAGGCCACTCCCAAGCCACGCCTACCGGCAAGAGAGCGCAGTTTAAAACAACAAGGCTAAGCTACTAGTGAGTCTCCGTGACGAGTCTGCCCGGGATTTCGAGATCGCCCAAAATGTCCGGGATTCGGCTTTTGCGTTCTACAGTCGCCATTCATCATGTTTACTGTGGCGAGCAGGACGAGGCTGAGAGCCACGGGAGAATGATGAGAGGCGGCCAGTGGTGTGATTACTGAGACGCACCGGTCTCGTATCTCTCACGGAGGAGCGGGAATTTTCTTATCAATGTTAAAACGCACATCAACCGATCACTTGTTTAGCGTTCATGTAAACACTACATTCAGATTAAAAAATCGGGATGGATTCAGTTAGATTGAAACAAAAGGTGTGCATGTAAACAATGAATGGCGACTGCAGAAAGCAAAAGCCGAATCCTGGATCTCGACGGCCAGACATGTCCGGGAAAAAGAGGATGGTAACCCCTACTACTCAGCTTTCTCCACAGAACAAGAGCCTGCTAGCTTAGCTTCCAAAGAAAGACGGCTGAGCTGTGTGTACATTCTGTGAGTGAGATCCCTCCCTCCTATGGGCGGGTTGAAAACATGTGGGACAGCTCCTACTACTGGCTGTAGTCTTTAGCCTCTGGCCAAAAAATCCTCCGATGACACAAAATGACGATTTTTGCGTCATCGGAGGATTTTTTTTCCAGATAAAAAATACATAAATCTCTGGTCTCAGAGGGACATGAGGGTGGAAAGCACGGTAATTCAAAAAATACTACAGGTTTTCTACTAATACAAAGCTTAATGCTAAATCCTGAAGTATCTCTTTAATATTAGTTATGCTAGTTGGTTTTGCTGTGGTGTTTTTAAACCTCTGTTGATTTTTGGTCATGGTATTCAGCTACAATGAAATGTTTTGCAATAAGACAGAATAAATGTGAATGATATTAAAAAAATGTTAACCTTTATTTAGAATTGAAATTAGGAATCGATAAGAATCGGAATCGTTAAAATTCAAACTATACCAAACCCTAACAATGACGTTTAGTCATGTGATGCATATTGTACCCATAGAGATGTGTTTATACTGCTATGTGCTGTTCACTGTCAGTGTTGATAAAGACAAATGTTACTTCATACAATCTTCAAATTGTATATCCTGCAAAGACGACAAAAGATTTACACTCAATTGCTGTCCTGCGTCAGAACATAAGGGCGATTGTGTTTTAGACCAGACATGGAGTGCAACCCGAACACAGATATTTTGCAGAAATAGCATGAGAACTTTACGTCTGGCCTCTCGCCATCATCTCAGTGAGATCTTATTATGCTTTTGGCCTACGCATTAAGATGATTTCAGTGTGGATAAGAAACTTTTGCAAAAACCAAGTGTGGGTGGAAAGCATTAACTATTCCTGGGTCTTTAAAGATAAATACATGTGCAATTTCTTATAGATATTCTAGGTGTTTTATTAAACAAGCAAATAGCTTTGTTTTGTACACAATCAAGGAACAGTAGAAATGACACCCAGAGGTTCTGTTATAAAAATGTCTGTTCTGCTTTGCATTAGTCCTCATGTTCCCAGCGGTCGGGGATCGTCCGCTACTTCCTGAAACGGTCAAGAGTCGTCTTCATTCCCAAGTCTCTCTTCTCCTTGGACTTCTCTTCCAGCTCTTTCTGTCTTTCCATTTTCTCTTGTACAGATTGTCGAATTATATCCTGCAGAATCACACGAGAGAGGAAGTGATGTGAGCAAAGAGCAAAAGAGAAACACTATACTGAGAGAGGATTTGTGGGTAAGTTAGACCTTTAACTGTACAAATCCCTCAAGTCTATGATATTCTGGCCTGTTACGCTCTATATTTTTCACCTGTTGTCTACAAGCCAACATTTGAATCTGCTTGGTTAAAGTTACCTCTCCTCCTTTCCTTGGGATTAATGATTTTAACAAACCTCAAACATGATCAGTATCAAACACCACTAATACAAACATTGTCAGGCGCTCTTGAGCTTGAACATGAAAGACGACAGACTGAGAGACAAAAAGAACAAGTAAAAAGTAAATACCCTCTGATCCTCATGGGCGACTTTCCTCTTTCTTTTCTCCACAGAACCAGCCGAACTTCTTCCTTTCTTCTTTTTTATGGGCTTAAACTTCTCTTTTGCCAATGGATCATAGCCCTGAAATAAAGACAAGACAAAGTCTGAACTAATGACATCAAACCGTCTGGTTTCTCGTGAGCTCCGGTCCAGAGACACGAAACACAGAGCGGATCACGTGATCGAGTTAGACCAGGAAACATCTCAGACATCATTTGAGTTCTGCACAGAACGCTGTATTTAAAGTGATATGGAGGAGATTATGAGGAGAAACTGTAGAGATTATGAGGAAACTGCTGGTCAGCGGCTCTGGCCGAGCTGTGAGATAAACTAAACACTATTGGTTATTTCTTTTGTGCATTTTAAATGGTTGAAGGGTAAAGTATTCTTTAAATTCACTCTAAATTTTATATTTACTTGGAATAAATAATTATTCACAGTATTTTTAAGTGCCCACGATAACAGTATCGTGCACGTTTCATTATTGCGATATATATTACCGAATCCTGATACATGTCTAGTCTGAAGTGAGCGTAAACAAGCTGAAAACTGTCATTAATGTTAACTAAATCACAAAGAGAAAATCACTCACTGCTCTTGACGGAATAACTTTTCTAGCTTTAATAAGAATCAATTTATATTTCATTCATACTATGCAGTATTTTTTTTTTTTTACATTTGATTATTGCAGTATTTCTTAATACATGTTAAATAAATATGTATCTTTGTACTATTGGTTTTAATTTGCTTCATATTTTTACGAAGCCCCTAGAGGGACATGGTGATAAAAAAAAAAAAAAGAGATGAGGAAAAAATTCATATTTACAGGGTTTCTGCAGGTTTCAGTAAGTCAAATTTAAGAGCTTTTTAAGCCATTTTAAGACCATAAAGATTGAAATTTAAGACCTACACTACACATTATCCAAGTTAGATAGTTACCTCAGGATCATTAGAGTATCTATCTATCTATCTATCTATCTATCTATCTATCTATCTATCTATCTATCTATCTATCTATCTATGATTATCTGGTGTGTGTGTGAGAGAGGTAGACTTTTTTATAGAAAATTTTACTTCTGCATATTATACTGTAAAAACACAATTATAGTTGATCATAGTTGATCATAACTAGAGAGGAAATGATGAGATGATTAAGTCAGTGGTTCCCAAACCTGTCCTGGAGGATCACCAACACTGCACGTTTTCTTTTTCTCCCTAGTCAAACACACCTGATCAACTCATCAGCTCATTAACCCATGTGATAATGAGCTGATGAGTTGATCAGGTGTGTTTGACTAGGGAGAAAAATAAAACGTGCAGTGTTGGTGGTCCTCCAGGACAGGTTTGGGAACCACTGGATTAAGTGACCAAAATTATCACGGTTATCACAAAATCCTGTTCAAAAAGTACTAATACTACAGAATGAAGTCAATTCAACAAGTTTTATGTAGAAAAACAGCAAATAACAAATTGATTAGCATCAATATGCACTTTGTTTACGTAAACATTAAAATACCATTAAAAATGATGGCCAGATTTTAAAAGAGTGTCTTGCAACATGTAATCTACTAACCTGTACAAGTTCAAATAAAGTTGACAAAAAAGGTTTTATACAAAGATAAACCTACATTTGAACAAACTTGAGCACACAAAAGACGCGACATGTGAACGGCCTCTGGCGAGCTAGCTCAGATCAGGCCACGAGCGACTGGAGCACGCGAGCGGCGTGTTGGAGACCCCTGCTCTAGGGCTCCGCTGTGTAGGCTACAACTCAATACTTTTTTGCTACTTTGTAATAACTTTATGTGGCCAGCGTTTCTGGAAATGAGGGTAAACACTTTTTTAGACCTGACTAAATGAAATTTTAGACCTAGGATGAAAATCTGGCTGTTTTTAAGACTTTTTAAGGCCTTAAATTTAAAGGTCAGAATTTTAGACTTTTTAAGACCCCGCGGAAACCCTGTATTTAAATGTTCTTGCATTTTGAGTTTCTCGGGGGGAACGCAAAAGCGTAGACATAAAACATTTTTCCTCACGTCTCATTTCTTTCCCTACATGTCCCTCTAGCGGCTCCATATATATTTTATAACATAAATAAAAACAAATCGTGATACATCTCTTTATCTTGAAATTAAATGTTCTGATATTGTGAAAATATTGGTAATATCGCCCACTACTAATTGGATGTTCCAGCTTACTGCAATCTCGTCCATTAGTGACCCTGGATCACAAAACCAGTCTCGAGTCGCACGGGGATATTTGTGGCAATAGCCAACAATACATTGTATGGGTCAAAATTATCAATTTTTCTTTTATGCCAAAAATCATTGGGATATTAAGTAAAGATCATGTTCCATGAAGATATTTAGTAAATTTCCTACTGTAAATATATAAAACATGTATTTCTGTGAGTGAATGCAGCACAATTGTGAACATAAATGCACAACTTTAAAGGAGATTTTCTCAATGTTTTGATTTTTTTGCACCCTCAGATTCCAGATTTTTAATAGTTATATCTCGGCCAAATATTGTCCTATCCTAACAAACCATACATCAGTGGAAAGCTTATTTATTCAGCTTTCAGATTATATATAAATCTCAGTTTCAAAAATTTGCCCCATGTGACTGGTTTTGTGGTCCAGGGTCACGTATGTATTTGTTCTGGGTTACCAGTGCTGAACTTACCAAAGCCTCAACCCGTTCCTTGTGCCTCTGCTCAAAGCTGGCGTGGTCCACTTTACCCAGCTGTCCCGGGTCCAAGCCGATCAGCTCAGGCTGCACCTTCTCCAGCAGGGCCTTGACCTCCCACTCCTGTCTCTGCTTGAAGCTGCGGTACGGGTTTGTGTCCAGGGCATCAAAGTTCGGTTCTCCTGCACCTGGAGAGACATTCAAGAGCTTGCATTCTCCTTTTTTGAAGTGAAATGTGACCTGTACATTTTTTGTGACTTTCAGGCCTCGTTTACACCTGATATTAAAGGGGTGGTTGATTATGATTTCTCTTTTCTAACTTTAGTTAGTGTGTAATGTTGCTGTTTGAGCATAAACAACATCTGCAAAGTTACAACGCTCAAAAGTTCAAAGCAAAGGGAGATATTTGCTTTTAAAGAAATAGTTTTTAAAGGACTACAAACAAACATTCCTCCCGGGTTAGTGACATCACCAACCCTAAAATTTACATAAACCCCCGCCTCGCAACAAAGGGCTATATATGGCTCTGCTGAGAACGAGCTCTTGAAGCTCCGCCCTCTGTGCCGGGAGCAGCATCTCATTTGCATTTAAAGGGACGATCGGATCACAAGTAGACGAGGGAAACACATTCCCGTTTACACCTGGTGTTTTAATCCGTCTCTTCTGTCCACTTTCAAACACTTTTGTCCTGATTTCTTCAAGGGGAGGGTCTATGGGTGAGATAATGTTTGGGTTTTTCAGATCTTACGATCTAATGGATGAAATAAGCTCTCGATATTAACATATGAACGTGACCGGAGACGGCGGAGAAACACACAGAGAGCATCAGCTTCAGTTTCTGCTCTGACAGACGCGAGATCAGCCGAACGCTGTGAGTGTGTGTTAGAAATCAGGAATGGAGAGAGAACATTGAGCTTCGTACGTTTTTCATCTTCAAACCAAACTTGAGTCTTCAGTCGACAGAGTTTAAATCCCGTCTGGCTGTTGCTCTTCCCATAATGTTCCCGCATTAGATCAGTAGACGGAGAGAAGACGGTCTTTAGTGGCTGTTTGAACACATTCGGTCACATGAGCGGTTACACTACGAAAGCAATCCGGTCGAATGCGTTTTCTACTAACTCTGGAAGTGGAGGAAACTGGTTGAGCTCAAAGCGTTTTAGACCCGTTTACTAGGGTTGGGCGGTATTACGGTAATATCGGATACCGCGGGATCTTAAAATAGCACCGGTATCAGTTTCAATACCGTCATTACCGGCACTTATATAGCCTATAATATATATAATTTATTTATTGCCTAAAAAATGCTTATGTGTGGTTGCAGTTTGGCAATATTTCTGGTTACAACCGAATGAGAAGGGAGAGGCGGTAAATACTGACGAGGCAATTTGTAAATTGTGCAATAAAAAGGTGACCGCGAGAGATGTAAACACCTCTAACGTCGCATCTCCGAAACAACCCCCACTCACTGCTGCCAGGATACATAAGCGCATTAAGTTTCGTATTTGTTAAAATATTATAATGTTATTTTTTCCATCTTTGTTGATTATGAAAAGTGAACAGCACAAATAAGATGGGATGCATCGGGAGTCAGACGATTTGACCACTTCAATAAATTTAGTTTTGTAAAAGGCCTCTTTAAAACGAATTTCGTTTTGTATAAATTGTATCTAAATTTTTATAAAATTTTCATCAACCAATATTGCCTGGATTTAATATAATCATGACATGATGGGCATGCCGCGGTCACTTGCATTGAAATCTCATAAAAAAGGCTATGCCTCACTGACATGACAAATAAATAAAGCTTGAAATTTCTTTAAACGAAACAATTAAAAACGAAAGAAATAGGCAACTCACTGATTAGGCTGAGTAATCCATGATGTGCATTTCTCTCGTTCATACAGAGATGCGATCGTCAATTTCATTAAACGAAACTATTCAAAACGAAAAGAAATATAGTCTGATTAATCAATGGTGTGCATTTCTCTCTAGGCGCGTTCATACGGAGATGGCGATCGTCAATTTCTTTAAACGAAACAATTCAAAACGAAAGAAATAGGCTACTCACTGATTAGGCTAAGTAATCCACGATGTGCATTTCTCTCTAGGCGCGTTCATACGGAGATATGCGATCGTCAATTTCAGTAAACGAAACCATTCAACACGAAAAGAAATAGACTAGCCTACTCTCTGTAATCCATGATGTGCATTTCTCTCTATAGCGTTCACTACAGAGATGCGATCGTCAATTTCAGTAAATGAAACCATTCAAAACGAAAAGAAATAGACTAGCCTACTCTCTGTAATCCTAGATGTGCATTTCTCTCTAGGCGCGTTCATACGGAGATGCGATCGTCAATTTCAGTAAACGAAACCATTCAAAACGAAAAGAAATAGACTAGCCTACTCTCTGTAATCCATGATGTGCATTTCTCTCTATAGCGTTCGAGATGCCGATCGTCAATTTCATTAAACGAAACAATTCAAAACGAAAAGAAATACAGTCTGATTAATCAATGGTGTGCATTTCTCTCTATAGCGTTCACTTCGGAGATGCCGATCGTCAATTTCTTTAAACGAAACAATTCAAAACGAAAAGAAAAAGGCCACTCTCTGATTGTGTAATGATGTGCATTTCTCACTACAGAGATGGCGATCGTCAACTTCCATCTTTGCAGAAAAGTTTTATTAATAAAAATCAATGGACACGCGTCACCGGATTACAAAGGCACTTCTTGCTTGTTGCACGCACACAGATATTATGTTGAATAATGGTGGGCTCCGGCTCATAATAACAGTTAATGCCGTCGGCCAGACTCAGACGCAACGTGCACGGGTTGGGCTTGATTTTTTTGTTGTTGTTTTTTTGCCCGATCTGGCATTCAGTTTCTGAACGGTATAGGCACAAGCCAACAGTTTGGTGACGCCGTCTGAGCCCATTATGTCATAATTTTTAATTAGTCACGGTAATACCGTATACCCCGGTAAAATAGGGAGGCGGTTTGACGGTTTCAAAATTCGAATACCGCCCAAGCCTACCGTTTACTCCTGTATTTAGAGTCGTCCACTCGTGATCCGATCGACCAAAACACATCTTAATACCAGCTGTAAACAGGGCCAAAGACATGAGTTCTGCAATATACTGAAATCTTAACACTAAAATAACTCTGTGAAACACTACATTATCTGACTTATCTCCCGAAAACTGCTGCTCATTCGCATTAAACAATGTCATGTTGCTGTGTTTCTCTGGCAGTGCGAACAGGGCTTTACAATGCAGTGTAAGCGTCACTAGGTTTGGGAACAGAGCTCATGAAACAGCTGACTATACATGCAGGTATGAAGGAGTGAACATGTCCTTTGAGTGAACTTTGATGTATTTGTGTCTTACCTGGTACAATCATGCTGGTGAAGCCCTGATCATGTCCGATTCCCAGAACATCCTCAAACGGGCAGTACGCAAGCCCACAAACCTGCCCTCGAAGGCGGTGAGCCATGTAGGGTTTGGATAAAGTGCTGCTTCCACAAGCGTTCTTATAGACCTGTGGATGCATACAGACAACTCTAAGACTACGTTCACACTGTCAGTCCAGATTGTAATCTGATTTAAGGTATTGACTGTCCACACGTTGTATCGCAACGGTTCAGATCTGATTTGTGTGTCCATGCCACTCTTTAGTTTTCCGGAATATTTACATTGGTCTCAAAACATGTCTCCATTATATTGTTTTCTGGTAGTCTGACAACACAACACAATGTTTGCATGCATGTTTCCTGTATAGGAACATCTGACATGTTTACGTTTTACATGGTGCAAGAAACTTACATAAACCACACAAAATCCGGTTAGACTGAAATGTATTTCCAGACATGCAATTTGAGTGGGATTTACTTATTTTATCAAGCGTTTGGCGTTTGATTAAGTCTAAGAACTGTGAGTGATTGGTTGTATGTTTTTCTTGGTGTCATGTTTTGATGTTATTTTATGTTTCTATGTATTTTAGAGTTATTAACTATTTATGGACAGCACTTTGGTCCATTCTAATGGTTTTGAAAGTGCTTTATAAATAAAAGGTGAGTTGAGTTGATTTCAAACCACATATGAAAGTAGCTCAAAACGAGTGCGGTCTGAACGAGGCTTAATAGCAGCACTATAATATTAATCCAATTCAAGTTCATTTGTATAGCGTATATGTGTATTTCACAATAGATATTGTTTCAAAGCAGCTTTATAGAGAAAGCTTGTTTCATTGTTACAATTTAGAAAGTATTCTAATATTACAATATTGAATTGTTGTGTAACATTCATAACTGCAAATGATGTGTATGCGCAGCTGTTTCTTTATCTCGTTCATATTATTTTCTATATATAACATATTGAAAAGAATTCAGTACTGTCTTATGTTACATGCTGTTTTGTCCTGTAAATCAGAAATAAAGGAATGTCTCCAGGGCTCAACAATAAATTGGTCATTCACTCGCTCAAGTAAAAAATTGCTTGTCCGGATTTTTTTCCCCCTTTTTCTTTTTTGGTGTAAATATAATTTATTCTGAAGCAATATTCTCATCAGTGTTCAATCAGCTTTGACATTTAAATCCGCATGCTTGTGATATTTACCCCGAAGGCATTTTTTACCTTTAAAAAGGGCATTCCCTAATGATATTAAATATATGCTTCATCTTTCATCTTCATCTTTCATTTCAAATTCTTAAATTTGATCAATAAATGTAATTAGTATATTGAGACGCTATATGGCTGTTACCAATCAAATGAAATAATTGACATTTAAAAATTTCAACTGCGTTAAAGGTAGGGTAGGTGTTCCTGTTCAGAAACACTTTTTTTTATACTGGGTGAAATGGTCCTTCCATCCTGATAGTAGTCAATACATTATGTGTTTAGAAAAAGGAATGAAAAAAATCAGACCTCTGTAGCAGCTGCAGGACAGTAAAAACTCTGACCAATCACTGCCATTCGGTGCGAATGTAAAGAACCAATCAGATGCCTTCATGTCTCGTGCCCGCCCCGAGCCCCACTGCGCGCGCTGCCCTGCGTGCACTCATCACATGTCACCGTTCCCGGAAATATTCAGCTCAAAGCACCTGCATATGCAGTCAGCGAAGCCAAACAAGGCAAAAACTACTTCCTCGGACCCTGCCCGCACTCTTGAACGACCTCCTCTGCTTCGCCCTCAACCCCGGACCTGTCCTCGAACCGACGATGCGGTACTTGTCTCTGGACTCAGAGTGTACGTTAGTCTTCATTAGAGTCAACAATGTTTTCATCATGGAAACTCTTACATGCAAAACACCGTATATGTTATGAATCTTACACGAAATTCACCTTCATCACAGTGTAACTGATGGTAATGGAAAAACGTGTATCAATGCAACCTGTTTTTAGTTTTGCCTTATAAATATAGCTCGTTACCGAATGAAACTTTACCATTATCGATATGCTAGCTTGATAGTGAGTACTAAAATAAATCTTATTTGTTTATATTCATAGTGATAAAGTTAGGTATTTTATTACATGTGATTCTGACATGATGTCACTGTATGTACTGCACTCCTTCCTCTCCACTCGTCTCAGGTAATAAATGCGTCTTCCAGCTGAGCCTGAGCGTTTGGCGTCGCGCGTTCATGTGTTTTGGGGGCGTGGCTTTGGAAGGAGCTCAGAAGGTAGGGGGTGGGAGTGAATGGAAATAATGAGCTGTGTTTATTGCAGATTAAAAGGTCTACAGTCACTCGATTTTTATATTTTCTTTTTCAGAGTACTTACATTTTAATTATGTATTGGTATATAAAGACAGTTTAAACAAATTTGGAATGTTTTTTTTTTAGAAAAATGATTACCTACCCTACCTTTAAATAATGTTATAAAATTGTTTTAAATATTTTTTGAATATACAAATAAGAAATGTTGAGGAACAAATTATTGGATTTAAACATGAAACTAAACCACCAGCTAATCCGTCTTAATGAGTGAGTCATTGATTCAAACGGATGATTCATTCAAGAACGAGGCAGTTTATGAGTGAGTCATTGAATCTTTCACTCAACCGATTCGTTCAAAGCGCTGGATCATTCAGTAATGGAGTGAGATGCTGTGAGATGCGCTGTGGTTCTGCTGTGATCTTTGTTTGGATCTATTTTCGCTGCTGAAATATTACAAAAACACTCAATATTACATCTAAAATGTTATATTAACTTCTTGTTAATTTAACTTTTGTATGAAATCAGTGTCACTTTCAATCATGATGGTATTCAGGAAAACAGCGCTCTTGATCGTGTGATGTTGCTTAACTGTATCATATATTATAAATATAAAACCTCAATTTAGAATTTTTACCACAGTACGTTAACTGAGTTTTGTGCGCTTATTTGTTTCCATTTGTCTGCGCGAGCCTCAACAGCGTCAGGACATTATTCAATCGCCACTTATACGACGGAATAAAATCAGAATCATTCTCGCGTTTTGGTGAATCCAGGTTTTTTTTGTGGATCTCTGAGCTGGTGTGAGTGAGTGGAGGCGGGGCTCATTTGCATATTCATAGAATTGCGTATACTACATGAGGCAAGGGTGTCGAGTTACATTCAAGATATTTTAAGGCATTAGGGTTTTTTCAAGGAAAAAACGTTTCAATTTGTAATTTTGTTGATCAAAGATGAGTTTTAAGGGATAAAATTATTGACTATAGGGGGACTTTAACATTCAGTAATATTATCGATTCGACTGCAATAACACTAGAATAATATGGCATAATTGATGAAGTTTGCGACATCGGCACTGTTGTTGATCTGAATGAACATTGAACAGACTCAGTGAATAACACTTGTCTTCAGTAGAGTTGCTTATAGCTGAAATTAACTCGTTTCATTATTGTTGAAATGTACAGTTATTGAACTGAACTGAATCAACACTCGAACACTAGAAACACAATTGAGCTGAAGAATGACACTACTGTCTTTTTAGAGCTGCTTTACAGCAGAATTTGATTCTGTTATTTCCCCGTTTATTATTGTGAAGCTGCTTTGAATCATTAAGTCATAAAGCGCTACATGAATAAAGATGACTTGACTTAAGAGTGATTTGTTTTGGTATAATTGCAACTGAATATGCGCTGGTCTGATTTCAGGGATAGGTTATTATTAAGGGTTGGGTTAGGACCGTGGATGATGATCTTGTGTGTGTATCACTGTACATGTACACTACCTGTACAACATCTCCAGTAGCAGCGCATAGCAGTCCTTTCTGGCTCAGAGACAGGCAAGAGGCTCCAGCTGGGAGGAAACAGGAGTGAAGGGGTTTAAACGCTCGGATGTCATACACCTTCAGCTTCCGGTCCAGGCCTGACGTCACCATGTGCCTGCAATAAACAAATATGATATTTTATTGGTATAAACGAAGGGTCTTGTAAGGTACGGTCCAGCGTGCAACAACTAAATCAATAATAATCGATGCTATAATTAAAACTGAGAATATCCGATAGTCACGTCACTTTACAGTGGTGAAGAACACATGGACAGAACGCATCTGAAAACACACAATGAGATGTTGCAGGAAAAGTTAATGATGACCTAAGTTGTCCTAAACATGAAACTTTTAAAAGCTATGATTACAGTGGGATTTTTTTTTACTGAAAAATTGGCATAACATTTCTAGAGTTTTCTATACCTTGTTTTCTATAACTTGCACTTTGAAACCTACTTTAAAGCTTGTGTTCTCAGGCCACCAAAACTTCATATGGATTCAACACACCAAACCAAAACCGTTTTCGTGTAAATTAACAGCCAGAGCGCATTAAAAGTGTCGTGTTAGCGGCCCCTAAGTTGATAACCAATGATTTTTACAAACGGAAATGAATCAATTGAAATCTGACTTAAGCTGGACAACGACTTTCTTCTAGATCTGCTGTAAAGCCAAACCAATCTCTGTTACTTTCCTGTTATCACTGTAAAGCTGCTTTGAAACAATCTATACAGTAAAAAGCACTAAATAAATAAAGGTGACTTGACTATACCCACAGACAGCACAAGAACTGGCGTATTGCCATGGCACAATTTGTTTTTCTTTTGTTTGTTTTTTTAAAGATGCAACAACCAGATGTGTATAATTTCTTGAATTCAATTCCCCCATGATAAGGTGATCTGTAATCTGAGTAATGCATCATTCGAAACTGTTAAGGGTCTACTTTTATTAGAGTAAACTTACAATAACAACAAAACATGTGCTTTCTGCAGTCTCGGTCTCCGTGAACTGGAGCGCGAACATAAATGAACTTAATATATAAACAAATGAACCGAGACTAAGAGTCAACAAACAGATTAGTATAACTCCTCGAGTCAGGCGCTGAAGTGAATTCCCCCAGTATATAGTGAGACTCACATGCCGGTTTTGTCCACGGTTAAGGAACGCACAGCACCCCGATGGCACAGCATCTTCACAAGCGGCTCTCTCTGGTTGGGCGACCACAGACTCACGGTGCCGTTCGGGTGACCCAAGTGAACCACTGCATTATAGGGATTCTGCGCCATCACATCTAGACGCCCCAGTTTAGTGCCGATGGCTGCGACCTCTTTACCAACCGACACATCCAGATACTGCAGAAATCCCGTGGCACTCTGAAAGGTCAAAACATTATTATAGTGACATATGGAAAACCTGTAAGGAATACAGCTTGAAATACAAATGGGAAAGATCTCTTTTTCATACACAAAAACTCTGATTGTCTGAAACGCCTCCATTGGAGTCCGGCGTTTTCTTCCGGGAACGAACACGTCACAATATTCCTCATTTAAATAATTTAGGGATGCACCATATTGGTATCGGCCGATATATATATATATAATCATTTATAATGTTATCGTTATCGGACCGATAAGAAAATTTGGCCGAGATATTAAATGTATTATTTCCTCCAGCTGAGACACTTCAGATGCGCACTGTTCAACATGATGGTTTTAAATTGCTTGAAATCACTTCAAAAAAGGAAAATACAGTTCAGTGCAACATGTGCAGCGCAAGTCTGTCATATCGGCTGCATAAAATTATAATGAGAATGTTATAATTGTGTGTTTGGGACTTGGCTTTTAATGGAGAGACTTTTTGTTTTTGTAATCAGACTCTCAAAATGTATATACAAATTTGGATTTAGATTTATCGGCCAATTTATCGGTTATCGGCTTTCAAATATAAAGAATTATCGATATAAGACAAAATGTTCATATCGGTGCATCCCTGAAATAATTAATGCGCAGAATAAAGGGGCGTGGCCTGGTTGAGTTAGTTAGTAGTGTGTTAAACTGGCGGTTATGGTAAGGGGCGGGACATTTCCCAAACACACTCGAAGCGTTCGACCAATCACAACACACCGCTCCAGCCGACCAATCAGAGCACAGTGTGCTTTTCAGAAGGAGGGGCTTCATAGAGACAGGAACTAAACAGAGCGTTACTGACAGACTGGGAAGAGAGGAGCCGCAACAATGGAGAATATGAGGAAATAATGAATCTGTTCTAGTAGAGCCCAGAAACATATTCAAGACTTTGTAAAAGGGCATAATAGGTCCTCTTTAAAGATCAGGGTGCAATATGAGACAGCAACGACTGGACTGTTGTAATGCACTACTAGGTGGTCGTCCTGCATCTTCAATAAACACACTACATTTTGTCCAAAAAAGCTGCTAAAATTCTTACCAGGTCAAGGAAATATGATCATATCACCCTAATTTTATAATCTCTACATTGGATTATATTGGACTCATCCATATGGATTATAAATATTTCTGCTCACTTGTAAGGCCCTAAACAGTCTAGCTTATTTGTATTTAACCAATCTTCTATCATGCTCTTCAAGGACACAAAACTCTGGACTTTTCATCGTACCGAGGATATCAAAGTCTACTTGAAGAGGAAGAGCTTTCTCACATTCGGCTCCTAATCTCTGGAATAGCCTGCATTGACTCTGTTGTACATTGACAATTGAACAACTTTATCATTACTTGTAAAAGAACAGTGCACAGTCACTCCTATTTGGAAGGTTAACAAAGCGTTAAAGAAGTTCAAAGTTTGTCCAAAAGCATTTGTTGACGCACCGCAGTGGCGAGTAGGAAGTGGTAGGGCAGAAACTGCATTTTCAAGACGTCGTTGAACTTCTTCACGCAGTGGAGCTCCACACCTTTAGAGTCATAGATGTAGAGCCATTTCTTCTGTGCCACAGCAAACATGGCCTCCGTATGAAGCCACCTGGAGGAGCACAGAGAGTGAGCTTAAAATGAGACCAGACTGAGACATTACTCATTACTGAAGCACAGGGGTACAGTGATAAAAACCCTAAATAAACTGAATCTGGACTGACTTAATTTCAAATGTGTCAGACCAATACAAAGAACTTCCTCCAGGATTTCTACAAACTCAGCCTGTTCTGCCTCAAGAGACGCCCAGAAAAAAGCTTGATTGCAATCAGGGTTTTTGTTATGCTGCTTTGCTTTGGCTGAGGAAGCGGATCAGATGGGGTGGGTGAATGAAGCAATAATGTCTAAAATCTGGGATGCACAAAAAAAAGCATTAAAAAAAAGGGATGCACGATATATCAGCCACCATATCGTTATCGGCCGATGTGTGTTCATTTTTAATGTTAACGCTCTCGGCCAGATAAGGAAATTTGGCCGATATATTGAAGCCGATAGGCTAAATAATGTATTATTTCCTTCAGCTGAGACACTTCAGATGTGCACTGTTCAACATGATGGTTTTGAATTGCTTAAATTATAACTGGAATCACTGCAAAAAAAGAAAATACAGTAAAAAAAAAAAAGAAGTCATGAAGATTGTCCTGATTAAGACCGCAAAATGACACATTGGGAAAATGTTATTCTTGTTTCTGAAGATTCAGCATTGCCAGAGAGTGGTATAACCATGACACAAAAATATTTAAACTGGTAGAAATATCTTCAGCAATATACATTATAATTTTAACAGTTTTATCACCCAGCCTACCACCACGTCCCGAAGACTGCAAGCTGCCGCCAGGCTGATATGTTCAAGTATATTTATAGATGGAAAGAGACAATTAACTCAAGCTGCCGCACCCAAAAACTCCCTCTGATTTTCCAGAGATTACAGAAATGAGGCTCACAAGCAGAAATCAGCTGGACTGAAACCTGGCACTGCTCTTCATGTGCCGAAGACAAGAGTTTGGCAGAGGTTGCTTGCTTAGTGCTAAAAAAAATGTTTTAGCCAGCCAAGCAAAAGAAAATCTAAAAATATATTATTTTCAAAGCAAAGCTTAAAATTAAGAGATGCGTCTTCATGAATGTGCACTTACTTGACGTCATTCACCGTTTCCATGACATTCATCTCACACATCAGGTCTTTGGACTGCCAGTCGATACAGGCCACATGACCTTTCCTTCCACCCAATAGCAGATGCCTGTGGCAGACAAATATAGTTGGTATGGATATACATATACATATACTTAAATTTGTGCAATTTAAATAAACCTCTTCTATAATGAACACGATTTAAATTTCTGGATTAAAATGTTCATGGTATATTGAAGTAAATGTCCTGAGATCATAAAGAAAAAGAGCACTTTTTTTCTTCTCAAAAATCTGATTAAATGTTTACTTTAATTAATAAGATTAATTATGGTAGTTAAATAGTAAAATCTCAAGAAAACTGATATTCAAGGGGGAAAAAACGACAATTAATGGCAGACTTTTGTCAGTTAATGTGTTTAACCTATTTATAGATTTACACAGAAATGTAATTAGTAGGTTCCAAAATGTACGTGTAAATGTGAGTGAGACGAGAAATCTACTTCTGTTCACACTTTATATGATTACGAGTTTAATCAAACAATCTCCCAACGAAACTGTCTGAATATTATTAGACAGACAAGGTGCAGTGATATAAACAATGTACATTAAGAAGGAATAAAAACAGGTACAATAATTTAAATACTGAGGTGTCAAACTCATCCTTTAAGACATTTTTTTCCAATTTCATGCATATAAAAATACAAATTTGTTCATGTTTTATGATAGAAATGTTTAATGATCGACAGTGATATCCAGTGATGTAAACTACTCAACTGTTTATATCAAATTTTGCATTTGAATTGAAAATGGCACGATTTACATGATTCATGTAATTCATAACTGAAGTGACAAGACAAGAAACGGTGTGCGTTTTTTTTTACATATTAGACAAACAAATAAGAGTAAATGACTTATTTTAGATAATCCATCTGGGTTTTTAATTTTATAAACGCATAAAGAGTGTTTTTTCCCAACATTTATTAATAAACAAGTTTTAACTCGGCATGTTTGAAACATATATTTCTAAAGGTTTCTCCCTTTCATCATATCAGACATTCTTAGTTGTTACTGAGCCTTTCAACACAAGTACATGTAGTGATCCATCAGTTCTGAACTCTTAAACCTCTAGCACATACCGTCCATTCCTGCTGTAGTCAAGCCTATACGGGCCGAACTGGGAGAGATGCAGGTTGAAGTACTGTGGGGAGAGAACAAGAAACACCTAGTAGAACATATCAAATGTGTAGCTGCTAAAAACCTGTAGGTCTGTAAAAATCGGTTTAATATTTTACACCACTATTTAAACATGCTTGTTCACTTTCTAAGATGTCATATTTAACATAGTAGCATAGATTTGTTTCTAGATTTCTAAAGAAGTAAATCCATTTGCTTTGATTAATTTCTCTAGATCTTTCGCAACACTGCTGCATGTGGCTCGATGATCTGAATTAAATATGGTCCAAAAATATGCACAAAAACCAATAGATTCCCCACTGGAACATCCAAGCAGAAAAGAGCATTCATGTTCAAGCTTTTATCTGTGAATCCGGGGACGAGGCCGCAGGGACTGATCTGACACACTTATGAACGGCTTTAGTCTGAGGACACAAACAGAAGAGTAACAGACTCTTCTTTCAAAACACCTTATTGCAAACTTTGACCAGTGATGCTAATGCTAATATTAATCTCAAAGCAAACGCAAAATCCTCCATCTGTGAAATTCATTACCATCTTTTAAACATTAAACATGTTAACTTTAGTGTGAAATTACCAGATTGACTTTTCTGGTAAACACACTATATTATTCTGTTCACACAAGCATTGACATTCAGTCCTTTTACCATTAAGGCGAGACACTACAGGTGAATAGGGTACATTTTTTAACTAGCAAATATCACCATGAAACTTTCCCAGTTGATTACCTACATTAAGATGAGAAAAAAATGTATTACAAGTTTTCTGTAATTTAATGTTTAAATATGCAAATCTGAAACGATTTAAAAAACGATATCTGAGTATTGGATAAAGCCAGGTTAAAAATTATTTTTTCATTGTGTTCACATATTAGATGGGAAAAAAATTACAGAGGGATTTATGGATATCTACTTTTGTTATCCTGTAAATCAGAATATACTGTCAATAGCCTTAAAAAAATGATTTTTGCCATGTTTTTTGGAATAAAATGTTATATAAATCAGGCTTGGAATTCTATATTTACAAATCCCTCTGTAAATGTCTTCATAATATAACTAGGTACAAGTCTGGAAAGTTTGGTGTATAGAGGTGCTACTGAAGTGGAGATTTCGTCCTTGGAGAATGAGAGAGAAAAGTCATTTTGAGAAAACAGGCTTTAAAGATTTATCATCAGCCAATGAGATTGCGCATTCAGCCCTTTTGCTTTCACAATTGGTTGCTGATAGAAAGGAAATGACCATATTTGGATCCGACAGGATTGTACACAAGAGAGAGAGCTTCCTAACAGGGCTTCTGATGACAGGCTGACGGCAGAGATCGCGGAGCAGCACGTTGATTATGAACAGGAACTTTTGTTGAATGTGTAATAAAATAAAGACCTAAATGTGTATTTCGGACTTTTTTTCAACACAAGTCTGAAAGAAGACATGTTATTGAAGACAAATATCCCCAAATCTTAAAATTGACCAGTAAAAAAAAAGTGATGATGAATCTCGGCTAACGTCCATCAAGCGCAAGTTTACGTATAATAGAAAAACTATTCAAAGCTAGGGCTGGGACGAAATCTCCCGATTTGACACTATGTCTTTACAGGACTCCCAAAATAATCTAGCAGACAGTTGCAGCTGATTCAGGATGCTGCTGCTCGGGTCCTCACAGGGACCAGGAGGATGGATCACATCACTCCGGTTTTGAGGTCTTTACACTGGCTTCCTGTGCCACAAAGAATTGATTTTAAAGTACTTCTGCTGGTTTACAAATCACTAAACGGCTTAGGACCGAGATACATTTCGGATCTGCTTGTAAGCTATGAACAACCCAGACCTCTCAGCTCATCTGGGTTAGGTCTGCTTGCTGTGCCCAGAATCAGAACCAAAAAGGGGGAAGCAGCATTCAGTTTTTATGCTCCACATATCTGGAACAAACTCCCAGATAGCTGTAAGTCCGCAACAACTCTCAGTTCTTTTAAATCAAGACTGAAGACCTATCTTTTTAACGTTGCTTATTCTTAATTAATTCACCGTACTGTAACTTTTATTCCTGTATTTAATCTGTTTTTAAACTGCATTCCAATGTTTTTTTATTTTTTTATCAGGTGCAAGATTCGATCTGTGAACGCCTCACATTACCAGAAAATCTGCGCCGAACATCGGAACCGATCGAGGTCGTCAACAAGATTTTTTTCTCCGATTCTCAGGAGGGGAAAATCGGGGATAAAACGGCCTAAAACTCCTGTAGTGTGAGCCAGGCATAACACATAGCATCATACTGGTAATGTTACAACTTTTCATACTGGAAAATCAACAGAACTGGTATTTTAGAAAAAGTCTGGTTCACATACAATCTCTAAACGGTATTTTACCAGTAAAGACTGTGTTGTGTGAAGGGGGCCGTCAACAAACTCTACTGTTTATTATTGGTCTCGCTGCAGTTTCTAGTGTTCAAACGTGCTAAAATACTTCACCTTTGATCCAGAAGTGATGTCAACAGCATCTGCGATGTCATCTTGAGAGATTGTACTTGTGTCTTCACCCTCGTCTCCTTCCAGGAAGCTGAAGACAAGCAGACAGACATGAGCTCTATGTGTGTGTACATTTATGAATATATGAAGAATACAAACACACAAACAGAAGTTAAACCAAATGTCCAAGCTAATCTTTTCTATCCAAGAGCAGCCACTGCCATTTGTAACTTGAATGTTTGAGGCTTCTGGGGGAAATAACAGAAATCAGGGTCAACTTGACGTCACATAAATCCCAAACTCTTGGTTGATTAACCCAAATCTTTCTTACGCATGGTTATTGGTTCCAGCATGCCATAATACAGTATTGCTGTTTAATGGCGATTTACATTGTGCATATCGCCACCTACTGGCCAATAATCTTAAAGTCTCCCTGTAGTCAATAATTATATCCCTTAAAACCCTTAAAATAGCTTGAATGTAACTCGACACCCTTGCCTCATTAGAATACATGGTTCTATGAATATGCAAATTAGCCCCGCCTCTACTCCACATGACTTTACACATGGTTTGTCTTAAAGCATATTAAAAACACCACATAGACACATAAACAACATTAAAAGCTGGATTTTCACCACAGGGGGACTTTATAAAGTTTTTTTTTTAAATGTTTAAAAGATTATATAATTAGTTTGATGCTAAATATATAAATTAAAGTAGAGCTGCACGATTCTGGATAAATTGAGATTTACGATTTCTTTGATTCAAACACAGATCACGATTCTGAACAGACAACCAAACAAAATAACACGTAATGTACTACAAGTATTTTAAAAATCGGTTTGAATGAATGATTCAATGACTCACTCATAAATACTTATACTGGATGAATCCGCATTTCTGAACGAATTTCTTGAATGATTCAATGACAAATACATTTTTAGTCACTTGTCGCCACCTACTGGTGTAGTGACGTAATTGACACAATCGTAATCTGACGCGCTAAGTTTCTTTCAAAAGGTGATTTGCTCTATTTTGATTGTGTGTTTATATCCAAACTATAAACTTTTATCCCAGTACGTCCGTGCTAATTTGAATATTCGTAAAGGAAATAACGATACTGTGTGTGTGGTTGAAAGGACTGTATTTTTAATAGACATGGCTGAATCGTGGTCATTTAGGTGGCATCATGTGGGTGTTTGTCATAGTGTCATTCTTCTTTTCATCTGGCACAATATGTGAACTACATTACCCAGAATCCTCTGGAAGTAGGAGGTCGTATCGTGCGGCCTGTTTCTGAGCGAGTTCAGACACGGACTCCGAGAACACAATGGCCTCTTTCAGCTTTCTCCCGGCTCCTGCGGGCTGACATCACAGAGAGAAAGAGCATGAAAACACAAAACACAGTCCTTATTAGGGATGCACCGATATGAAACCGATACCGATAACTCTTTATATTTAAAAGCCGATAACCGATATATTGGACGATACACTTAAATCCAAATTTTGGATTACAAAAACAAAAGTCTCATCATTAAAAGCCATGTCCCAAGCACACAATTATAATGTTCTTATTATAATTTTATGCAGCCGATATGACAGACTTGCGCTGCACATGTTGCACTGAACTGTATTTTCCTTTTTTGAAGTGATTTCAATCGTATTTCAAGCAATTCAAACCCATCATGTTGAACAGTGCGCATCTGAAGCGTCTCAGCTGGAGGAAATAATACATTATTTATCAGCTTTAATATGTCGGCCAAATTTTCTTATCAGGCCGATAACAATAACATTGAAAATGAACACATCGTTTGTGTGGCCGATATGATATCTCATACATCCCTAGTCCTTATGTAAAGATTCAGATAATGTGTCAAGGGTTATTGGGGTGAATCTCACAAAATCTGCCAAGAACATTGGCTGGTCGTGTCGTTCTGTATTTAAGTTTAAGGCGAGACACGGCAGGCAAAAACATAGTTTTATTTTACTGGTCAATTTTGAGATTTGTCTTCAATAACATGTCTTCTTTTAGACTTGTGCTGAAAAAAAGTCCAAAATACACATTTAGGTCTTTAGTTTACTACACTTTGTCTGTTTGCGTCTGTAGATTTCTCATAAATTCA
Organism: Rutilus rutilus; assembly: GCA_021464565.1. Taxonomy (NCBI): domain Eukaryota; kingdom Metazoa; phylum Chordata; class Actinopteri; order Cypriniformes; family Leuciscidae; genus Rutilus; species Rutilus rutilus. Next base: position 31,879,265 of record JAJAQA010000019.1, read on the forward strand.
ACAAAAGTTGTCGTTCTTAATCAACATGCCGCTCCGCGATCGCTGCCGGCACCCTGTCATCACACACACCGCTGGAAAGCTCTCTCTCTCCTGTACAATGCTGTCGGATCCAAATATGGTCATTTCCTTTTTATCAGCAACCAATCGTGAAAGTAAAAGGGCTGAATGCGCAATCTCATTGGCTGATGATAAATCTTTAAAGCCCGTTTTCTCAAAATGACTTCTCTCTCATTCTCCAAGTCCGAAATCTCCACTTCAGTAGCACCTATATACACCAAACTTTCCAGTCTTGTACCTAGTTATATTATGAAGACATTTACTGAGGGATTTGTAAATATATTATTCCTAGCCTGATTTATATAACATTTTATTCCAAAAAACATGGCGAAAATAAATTTTTTTAAGGCTATTGACAGTATTTTCTGATTTACAGGATAACAGAAGTAGATATCCATAAATCCCTCTGTAATTTTTTTCCCATCTAATATGTGAACACAATGAAAAAAATATTTTTAACCTGGCTTTATCCAATACTCAGATTTCAGGTTTTTTTTATATGCAAATTAGCGCATATTTAATTAGATATTGCCTAATTTGCATATTTAAACATTAAATTACAGAAAACTTGTAATACATTTTTTTCTCATCTTAATGTAGGTAATCAAGTGGGAAAGGTTCATGGTGATATCTGCTAGTTACAAATGTTACCCTATTCACCTGTAGTGTCTCGCCTTAAAGGAGAACTCCGGTCAATTTTAACATTGAGCTCATTTTTTTGTACATTTGGAGTGCTGTCAATACAGAGAACAACGACAAAAATCGGTGCTGCCTACACCGAGTTATTCTATTTTTAAAATTTGCACCCTATTGACTTCAATGGGGCAAGTAGTAAGCCTGCTTTTTAGCCTCTTAACATCCTTTAAGTGTCATTACAAGTGCACAGAAAATGTGAGTGATTCCTTCCGAGTGAACACGGGTGGATCTGACTGCAGTAGATGTTAGAGATATTAATAAAAATGAAGTTAATTCAGCCAGCGCTCATACCTTTGTTTACATCCTGTTTTCGGTGGAAGGCCATAGTAATCGATTGTCGAGTTCACGCGCATAGGTTTAGTACCTATGATCACGCGCGTGAACTCGACAATCGATTACTATGGCCTTCCACTGAAAACAGGATGTAAACAAAGGTATGAGCGCTGGCTGAATTAACTTCATTTTTATTAATATCTCTAACATCTACTGCAGTCAGATCCACCCGTGTTCACTCGGAAGGAATCACTCACATTTTCTGTGCACTTGTAATGACACTTAAAGGATGTTAAGAGGCTAAAAAGCAGGCTTACTACTTGCCCCATTGAAGTCAATAGGGTGCAAATTTTAAAAATAGAATAACTCGGTGTAGGCAACACCGATTTTTGTCGTTGTTCTCTGTATTGACAGCACTCCAAATGTACAAAAAAATGAGCTCAATGTTAAAATTGACCGGAGTTCTCCTTTAAGACTGCAATCCTAAACAGCGAATCTAATCCCCACACAAGCAATGGCGTATGCAGGTTTGGTGAATGAAACGCTGACGTGACGGAACAAACTGAAAGACTAGAAACTGTATAATTTACTGTGAAAATCAGTATAAGGACATTCCCAGAAGTCCATGCGTGATCTCACGTGATTTTACATCTGTGTCATCAGTAATGTCCATTAGGGTGTTCAGATGGTTATCAGTATATTTTGAGATAAATATCTTATTTCTGTGGTATTGAAATTGGTATTGAAATGTATGAAAGTTCACTGAAAATATTATTTCCAGCAACAACAAAAAAAAACTCAATTCTCATAAAGTGATATAAGATTTTGATCATAATTCCCACCCCTAACAGCAACTTGCATCCATTTCTATTTGCCGAATAGACTCGAAACAAGTGTTAAAATTAGTGGTCGACCGATATATCGCCAAGGCCGATGAGATCACACAGAGCTCACTCACATTCTCCGTCTTCATTAGTTTACGATCTCTGTCAGTCATATCTAATGCTTTGTTAGACAGAACTGGTAAACAAAGAAAGGAAATGGTATGCGAAAAAGTAAAGTGTTGCTTTTATATTATTTGTAACACAAAAGGCAAACAATCAGGCTAAAATACTTTCTCATTTACTGTCAACATTCAGCAAATGCGCGTCTACATCATTTAAACAAATCTCTGAATATCTAATAAACATTTCATTTCACAAACCTTGCAGATTTAATGGAGTCCAGCTGTGATATCTTGTGAGGTGTGCGTCTGTAGCCTGATAAACGTGTGACTGCGAGTGACGGTCGGTCCGTGTGAAGTGAGTGAATGCGAACACAAGATCAGCTTCAGGAGACGTGATCGAAAAACTTTAAATCCTTCATTTTAAAATATGCTGTGCCATATCCAGTTGCCCACTGTGTCATATTCATATCGGTTTCACTGTGTGCTGTATGAAATATTAGCATTACCTTGTCTTTATTTGAACAAATATGATTACCAGTGCGCACAATATGACCAGATTACTGAGTGCCCTGTTACAGTGTTTACTTCCTTTTTATTCACATACTCATATATTTTTAAACAATTACTTTATTTGTGAAAAATACTGTAATAGGATTACAGATTCAAGAAGTTGCCATCTAAAGTATAAGCATGTTTATTTTAAAGATTTGTTTTCTAATTTATTTAAAATGTATAAAATATTGATTAAAATAAATATAAAGTATATAATAAAAATATCGGCTTTATATCGGCCATCGCATTTGGACAATGTCACAAGTACAAATCGGGACTCACCGCTTTGTGTTTCTCTCCTCTCTGAAACTTCTGGAGCCGTTCTGTTGGTATCGGAGCCTGACCGGGAAAAGGGTCCTCTTTCTAAATACACAAGATCCGATGAGAAGGGCTGCTGAAATATTGATTTCTTGATTGTTCAAATTAGGACATAATTGAAGCAAAAACTTCTAGGTGCAGGAAACCAAAGGTGGAGTTAAAACAAAGGGTGTGATTAAGTTAAGACGTTGGTGATTGTTAATTAAATCACTTAATAACCACGATAATGGTGCAAAATAAGCAAATTTCATGCTTAAAGCAGTTGTTCTCAAATGTTTTGACATGATATCGATGTCAAAATTGTGGCCAGTGAGAATGCTGAGTGGCCAGTAACTTTGGAAAACCACTAGTCACAGCGTCTGCTGAACAAATCAGCTCATGTCAAGCCGTGAGTAGAGGCGTTGATCATTCATACATAGCATACTAGTAAAGTAAAGTCACTGAATGGAAAGACAAACTCTTACCACTGGTTGGTCACTTTCACCTTTCTTCCTTTTTAATGACCTTTCTTTTACTGTTGCTTCACTCTGGTTCTGCACATCTTTACTCGGTTCTTCCTCGGGTTTCTTCTGGTCTGCGTTTTTTGTTTCCTCCCAATAGCGTTTTGAAAGCTGAGCGAGGAAAAGACAAACACATTCAGAAATGTTTTCTTTATTTTACGTTTATAATCAGGAACAAATGTCTTCCATGGGAAATAAACGCAGATGACCATGACAACAATTGTCCCTGAATGGTAAACAATATTCACGTTGGTGGGTTAATAAATAAGACTGTCCATGATAACATTTGGCAACCTTTTATTTTTCAGTGTCCTTGTTACACATTACATGTAATATCTATAAATTATGCATAATAATTACATGCAACTTAACCAAACCCTATTGTAATTAAGTTAATTATTATTACACACTGTAACCGGACACCTTAAAATAAAGGGTAACCAAAAAAATCTAGAAGGTCTTAGAAATACAGAAAGTAATGAGTGTCTGCAAATGTTTTGGTGGCTTTTGTTTCAGTGGATTAACGGTTTCCAAATATTAATAAGCAGTGACAATATTTTAAGATTTTCTTTTTCTGGGAAATAATGCTGTGTTTATTTCAAACTTCTTAAGATTATGTTTTCAAGAACTCAATACGGATTTTTTCTTAATGAATATTAATTCAAAACATGCTCATTACAGAAGAGGTGTATTGAAATATGTAAATAATATAGTATAGATAATATGATACTTATGTTTTCAAGAACATCATTACTCAATAAGGATTTTTTTTCTGAATTAAATATTAATTCAAAACATGCTCATTACAGAAGAGATGTATTAAAATAATAGGTAATATGCTATTTATTCAGTACTATGGTATATCAGAGTACCTTGATATTACCATACATTATACCAATCAACCACACTGTACACTTTTCAAACGATAGATTTACTCTTACATTCTATCAAAAAGCTCAAGAAGAAATTACGAGTATAATATTATAAAGCCGTGAAAATCAAGAAGCGATGTATTTTGCCATGATGACAACATCTTACCTTTACTTTGACTATCCGATATAAAATAAATAAATGTAGACTATGTCTATAGACTTCTCACATCTTAGTGAAAAGCGAGAGCTGTTGTAGCCAGAGCAGAGATTGATCATGTTTACCTTTTGCTTGCTCTTTTTCTCCACGTGTGTGCTGGACGAATCCTCCGGCGTTGGCGCCGCCATGTTTGTTTTAGGACTACAGGAGCAAAACTCTTCTTCTAGCGTCTATTGGCGATCGTCAAACCTAGTCAACCTAGAGGTGATTTACCGTCCCCTGCCGAACTGGAGGTGCTGCTGCTGCTGCTTCTTGTCTTGTAACACAGGGGCTGGTTTCACGAAGATAGACTTTGACTATGGCTAAGATATAGTAGATAGTAAGACTTAAGATAGACATCAAAATCAGACCGTTGCACAATAAAGCACTGAAGACTCTGACTATCTTAAGTAGGACTACACCGCAATGCATTCTGGGTAAAATAAGACACTTATTGGCAAAAAACATGGCGGATCGAGTAAGCGCATTCAACCGCTCAGTGCAGTTTACCCCAGCAGGAAATATGTGTTTGTTGGAGGAGTATAACAGTTACAAGGACATTTTACTTGGGAAATTTAGCGGAGAATGTAGTAACAAGAAGAAATGTTTAAATTATGAGCCATTTTCCCTTTTCTTTTGGCTGTTTGTGATGTAACTGATTGTTACTGCTGGTTGCCAAGGTAACATAGAGTCTTTAGACCTTTATTAGTCAGCCTTTATTTTTGTGAAACAGTCTAACTTGCATTAGACTAGTCTATGAGCACATTTTAGACTTGTCTAACACCAGTCTAAAATAGCTTTGTGAAACCGGCCCATCATGATCTTCTGCATTTCTGTATTTAAATGTACATTTTCCATAAAGGAATTAAATAAGTTCTAAAGGGAAATTAAGGGAATTTACATAAGCGAGCGCTTATAATAAACAGAACGATACTGTCCGCTGGTGTGGAAACGAATACAGTAATATCTTTATCTTTATAGTAGTGTGAACTGATCTTTAGGGCCCACTGAAGTGCCTTTAAACGCGCAGCATTATTCAGTGTGTTGACGTTAATTTCCACTGAAACAGGAAGACAGGGCGGGGCATGTCGAACAGCTCCTCCCCTTTTTTTTAGAAACAGCCAATAACGTTTAGTTTTATATCGCAGCTCAGCCAGAGCCGTTGATCAGCAGTTTCCTCATAATCTCCTCCATATCGCTTTAAAATACAGCATTCTGTGCAGAACTGTAAGTTTTGAATGCTTATATCTTCTAAAGGCAAATTGTGTCATTGTTTGGGAGCACACTAGCTTATAGATAACAGCAAGGCTAACATATTCATACTAAAAGCCAAAAAAAACAACATTTCATGGGGACTTTAAAACTAAAGCGTCGCAGGCCCTGTCCCAAATGCACACTTCACATGCACTTTCGGTCTTGTGGACTTACAATGGCTGATGTGTGCGCGTGTCCGTGAAGTCCATGAGACTGTAGGGTGTCCCATTTGTCATTTCAGGTTTTTAGAAGGATGCCCACGAGCGTCCCATTTCGATATGTGCCCTTGATGCGCACTTTTGCGTTACGTCACGAAAGCGCAGACTCGTAGGAAGACCGTGAGTGCTTAGGGTGCCATTTGGGACAGGGCCAATATCAAATATTGGTGGGGTCAATTTGGCCATTTCTAGTGATGTCTATGATGGTTACGGCCCTGTGCTGAGGAGATCTTTGTGAGGCTGATTTCACACGGCTCTCTCTCATACAGCAGTCTCTGAATGGTTGCAACTTGCAGGCTCATATCATTCTCTTTCAAATGCTGTGCAATATAAGAGCGCACGCTGTACAGTCGTTTCTGGACTGCAATATGTGCATGTTTCATGTTTCCCTATTTTGAGTAATGTGAAGCTTCAATGTAAATGACATTTACCCAAGGATATATCATTTGTTAGATAATTTTAGTGGGCATATGTCCTAGTTTTTTTTTATAGTTTTTTTATATATGTGGCAGGATAAGTGATGTTGCCCTCCTATTGGCTCTGGTTAAGTGTGGCTTTGACAGACCAATGATGTAGAAGCTTTATTTTGACAGGTGTACGGATCCTCATAAGTCTGGGTTCTTCCCATAGACAGTAAAAGAAATGGACACAACGACCCCATAGGTTTCAACGGAGAAAAGTGAAGTCAATTAGAAGCTCTCACTTCCTGATGGTCGAGTGTACTGCGCAGACTCAAACTGAGCTTGATGACGTAGATGTGACGTGAGCAACCTGTCTGTCTTCTAGTAGCTGTGCCAAGAGAAATCTGAATCATTCCCTTCCGAAACTTGCAGAGACGGAGAGCGTGAGTAGGAGCTGTCCATGAGCTAGCAGCAGGAGCAACTTTTGCTAGGTATTCTGATTAATTACTTTGTCATTTTGCCTCTACGTCCCCCCGATCGCCCGCGAGCTTCTCCTCCTGTCCATACGGTAATCTCTCTACTGTGCGACAGAGAGTCGCGTGGTTATGACGCAATCGTTAGCCTGTTTTTACAAAAATTGCTTCTACGGGGCCATAACGTAAGACACAAGGTAATGGAGCCTTTTATACATTTTTGTGTTTCTTTAGAAATAAATAATGGACAAATGGAGTCTTTAAACGCCTCAGATGTAAAGTTATTCGCTGTCAAAGTGACGCCAAAATGAATGGGAGTCAATGGAATGCTAACAGCAGGTGATGGTCCGCTAATCAATGGCGGCGCCCGGGGAAGCTTCAGTTTTTTCTGAAACATTACCCCCTTGGGTTCTTCCCTTCCTGGCATTCTCGTTTCCGTTCTCGTTTCATCTGAGGTATGTTGACTCTCTCTGAGTGTGTATTGGTGTGAATAGCTCTAGTTATATGCTCTAGTTTAGTTAGAGCGGGTCTGGCGGTGCTGGCATTGTGGCAAGTTTGTGACGGAGGTCACTTTCAGGTATGTCTATTTGCACAAAATTTTGCTTGCATTTGGGGTATTTATGATGATATGTTACGTTAGCAGGTGTGGGAACGCTGGCCGGTAGACAAAGCCGCATCACCTGTTGTGAGTTTGTTTTGCTTTTGGCAACATTTTCTTTGTTTTGTTTGTTTTGCTTCCCGGCGACATTCTTTGTTAATGTGTGTCTCTTCCCTCTTTCTCCAGGAGCCAATGAGGACTAGGTGTGGAGCAAGGGAGGCTAGCTGCTTCACTCTGTAGTGTGTGCTTCACCGTGTGTTGTGTGTGTGTGTGTGTGTGTGTGCTGACAAATTATGGTTTGGACGCGTGGTGTTTGATCTGTTGTGATTTGAGGTTTGGGCGATCTCCTGAGTTGCAGCCGGCCTGCCTTGTTCCCACTACGCCTGGCCCTGGAGATTTATATTTGTCATGTTGGGAAATTCCAGAGAGCGAGAATTTTATTGACGCTGTTGATTTTATAATAAAGTGTATTTTTGTATTGTTCCTCACGTCATCTCTGTCTTCAAATGGTAAAACATACCTGTGTGTCCTTATCCGGAGTTATTTTCCTGGCTCTCCACCAGATTAATTTAATAGTGAGTCACTTTACCCTCCCCTCGAGTCTTGCCACATATAGAACCCAATATTTTGGCATAAACACTTTTATAGCTATAAACGTATTATTTTAGTTATTGTACATGAAAGAAATAGGCTATCCTAAAGGTAAATTACTGTATATACAGAGCAACTTTAATAAAAGCCCTACATTTATTGAGAATAATCTGAAATGTTGTTGTTTTAAATGTATTTTGACAATTTATTTGATCAACAGTTAATTTGGCTGTAAAATGTGCTCTGCATTTTTATAGTTTATTGCATGTAGCCTAGTTGTACAAAACTGTATTTTACAGTAATTTGACGGAATCTGGATTTGTTTTTATCTTTTGCATTTTTCACTTTTTTCAAATCACTTACATTAATTACATTATATGTTTAGTGAATTTATATTTGAATGAAGCAAAAATGTGTGCACCAGAGAAGTCACTTAAATAGATCATTCATTAGTTATGTTTTTATTAAGTTCTAAGACTTCCTGCTGGCATTCTTTCTTTGTCTAGACCAGAGAAATCTCTCTGTCAATCTATTGTTGCTTCAAGAGATAATAGAGGAAGGTTAAAGTGACATAAGGAAACTTAGTGTAAAAAAAAAAAACTACCTCATGATTGCATAATAAAGCAGTGTAATCTTTGTACAGCCATGACCCTTTCTTCTGTGAAACAATGCCTATTTCATGAAAGAGTGCAGGAACAAGGAAGAAGGAAGAGCTTATAGGCCCTGTCTAAATGGCACAGTAAACACTCACGGGCTGCGTTTTGAAGTGCGTTCAACTTCGTCAAGTGGGCGAGGGAACTTTATTTGGACTGACCCTCGACCCCTCGTCCGAAATCGCATATACTCTCTTGAGTGAATACTTGTTTTGAACATAGAGGTTTTGAATAAGTAATTACTTTTTGTAGTCAGGTCCGAATCTTCAAGATTGTGTAACCCTGTAGGCATTTTTGAGGAAAAGTTGTTATACCACATTTTTAGAAAGTTCAATGTCTCCTGAATAAGGATCCACCGTATAACATTGAAATAAGGGTCCCATTTTCTTGTAATTGTTATTGAAACAATAGGTGCATTATTCACAGCCGAAACACTACAGGTGGATGGGGTAAAATTTTTAAGTTATAGATATCACCATAAAACCTTTCCAGTTTTTCACTTACAATGAGGCATACCAGTATATATATATATATATATATATATATATATATATATATATATATAATTTGAGGGGCAGGCATACCAGTACGCGGTTCTCCCTTTCGGGCTAGCCCTGTCTCCTCACGTCTTCACGAAGGTTGTCTAGGCAGCCCTCGTTCCTCTCGACGACTCCGACTAGCTCACTCTCGAGACAAGTTTTGCGAACACAGGGACCTAGTGTTCCGGCACCTAGCTTGTCTGGGCCTTCGGGTCAACTGGGAGAAGAGCAAACTCTGCTCCGTGCAGAGGATCTCTTTTCTCGGTATGGAAATCGACTCGGTCGCCATGTGTGCGCAGTCACTGCTAACTTGCCTTCGTCAGTTCGAGGGCAAGAGTGCGTTTTTTTTCAGAGGCTCCTGGGGCATATGGCATCCGCAGCCGCAGTAACGTCACTCGGTTTGCTTCATATGAGACCGCTTCGCGATCAAGTCCCGAGGTGGGCATGGCAACACGGCACGCTCCGAGTCCCAGTGACTTCGACCTGCCGTCAGACCTTCACCCCGTGGACGAACCTCAGTTTTCTATTGGCTGGAGTGCCCATAGAACGAGTTTCCTGCCATGTTGTTATATCAACAGATGCCTCCACAATGGGCTGGGGCGCCATGTGCAATGGACATGCTGCCGCGGGCTCCTGGACAAGACCCCAGCGCCTTTGGCATGTCAATTGCCTCCAGTTGCAGGCTGTACGTCTCGCCCTGCACCGCTTCTGTGCGTTGCTCAGGGGTGAGGACGTATTAGTCCGATCAGACAATACCGCCACAGTAGCGTACATCAACCGACAAGGTGGTCTGCGCTCCCGTCGTATGTCGCAACTCGCCCGCCACCTCCTCATATGGAGTCAGAAGCATCTGAGGTCGCTTCGAGCCATTTATATCCCGGGAGACCTGAACCGTGCAGCCGATCTGTCTCGGTTTCGGCCTCTCGCTGGAGAATGGAGACTCCATCCCCAGTCGGTTCAGTTGATTTGGGATCAGTTCGGGGACGCACAGGTAGATCTGTTTGCCTCCCACGACTCGTCCCACTGCGACCTGTTTTATTCTCTGACCGAGGGCACGCTCGGCACGGATGCACTGGCGCACAGCTGGCCGCCGGGCCTCTGCAAGTATGCGTTTCCCCCAGTGAGCCTTCTTGCGCAGACTTTGCGCAAGATCAGGGAGGACGAGGAGCAGGTAATTTTGGTTGCCCCGTATTGGCACAACCGCACCTGGTTCCAAGAACTAGTACTCCTCGCGACAGCACCTCCCTGGCCAATTCCTCTGAGAAAGAACCTGCTTTCTCAGGGACGGGGCACCCTATGGCACCCTCGTCCCGATCTTTGAAATCTCCATGTGTGGTTCCTGGACGGGACGAGGCAGGTTTGAGTACCCTACCACCAGCGGTGGTGGCTACCATCACTACCGCTAGAGCATCGTCCACGAGACATGCCTATGCGTTGAAGTGGAACCTCTTCGTCAACTGGTGTTCTTCTAAACTTCAAGAATCCACGAAAGGCCCGATCAGTGTCATGCTTTCCTTCCTGCAAGAAGGGTTGGAGCGAAGGCTGTCTCCCTCCACCCTGAAAGTGTATGGTGCCGCCATTGCCACACATCATGATGCAGTTGATGGTAAGTCCATTGGAAAGCACGACCTGATCATCAGTTTCCTGAGAGGAGCGAGGAGACTGAGTCCTCCTCGCCCTCCTCTCGTTCCCTCTTGGGACCTCTCAGTGGTTTTAACTGCCCTGCAGAGTGCTCCCTTTGAGCCTCTGCAATCAGTGGAGCTTAAGTTCCTGTGAATGAAGACAGTGCTCCTGGTTGCATTGGCCTCCATCAAGAGGGTAGGGGACCTGCAGGCATTTTCGGTTGACGAAGCGTTCCTGGAATTTGGACCGGCTAACTCTCACGTGATCCTGAGACCCCGGCCTGGATATGTGCCCAAGGTTCCCACCACACCCTTTCGAGCCTTGGCACTGCTCTGTCCAGAACGCACCCTCCATGCTTACGTGGACAGAACGCAGTGTTTCAGGACTTCAGACCAGCTCTTTGTCAGTCATGGTGGGAAGCTGAAGAGAAAGGCTCTCTTCAAGCAAAGGTTGTCTCACTGGATAGTGGACGCCATTGCTTTGGCTTACCAGCAGCAAGGTCGACCATGCCCCCTTGGTGTGACGGCCCACTCCACCCGGAGTGTGGCATTCTCTTGGGCTCTAGCGCATGGCGCCTCGCTAACAGACATCTGTAGAGCTGCAGGCTGGGCGACACCTAACACGGCCTCTGGGCGACCCCCACGTGTGTAGTCCACTGTAAGCCTCTCTAAGCATGTGTCTTTCCCTCGGCAAGCCACCTTGCCACCCCTGGGTTTGAAATATTCCACCTGCGGCTGGACACCCCAGTGATTCTCAATATGCAGCCCCTCGGGGTCATGTGTATTCCAAGTTCCCCCCTTCGGGCTAGGCATAATTGCATATTTCCACTGATATATGCTTCCCAGTGTACCTTGGTACCTTGGCATAATTCCAGCAGCCATTAAAAACTGTCCCTTTCATGTTAATGTTGTTTTTTCATTGTTTACATGTTTAAATATTCTGAGAATGCATAGTTTAGTTGTAATGTTTAATGTTTAAACTGCAATAAATGCATTAAAAAGTTTTTTTTTTTTTTTTGGCAGGCATTTTGTTTTATTGTTTATGCCAAAACAGTGATGTTTACAACTTGTTATACGGCAGAAATGGATTCAGCACCTAAAAATCATACAGAAACAAAAGTACTTTTCCTCAAAAATGCCTACTGCATCTTATCCAGGGCTATTTATCTATTTTGGGACTCGACTATTGTCCTCTCGTTCACTATGGCTGTACGTCATTGGTTACGTTGCACGAGCGCCCACTACTGGCGGAACCCTTGAAATGTGTTTAAATGTAACGCACTAATAGTCCAGTCATTTTATGAAAAAAGGTTGAACAAATTGCAACAGAAGCAAACTCAACTGATTTTGTATCCTCAATATGTCCTGAGTAAGGAAAAAAAAAAAGCTCTGAAGAATCTCATTAGGGGAAAGTTTCAAAAAAGACCCAAATATAGCCTATTCATACGCCGATTCATTCTTCTTCTTACGTGAATAGGGTAAAAATGTTAACCTTTAGATATCACCATGAAAATGACTGAGTTGATTACTTACATCAAGACAAACAAAAAATGTATTACAAGTTTTTTTTAATTGTTTGTTAACATGGAGAAATGGTGCATAATCTAAGTACGTGCTAATTTGCATAAATACCACAACAGATCTAAACATTGGTTATAGCCAGGTGAAAATGCCTTGTTGAATCTTGTTGACATATAACAGTAAAATACTTGATGTTAAGGTCTGAATGGAACCCATTTAGGCTACCCATGAACATTAATACATAGAGGCAGGAAGAAGTACTTTAGAGACCAGCCTTTATTAATTATTATTGCAGAGATGGGGTTTGGGACTGTTTCTGGGGATTCACTTTTTATTTTGCCTACCTTTTGTCTTTTGTCTTCTGCATTCTCCTTACCCTTGTCTCCTGTTCTTCCCTCAGACTCGTCCCCCAGAAACAGTCCCACGGACCCAGCCCCAAACCCAATCTCTTAAAAATTAATAAAGTGGCCATGGTTTCTAAAGTACTTCTTCCTGTAATTAGATTATACACCGTTTGTCCATGTTAACAAACAATTTAAAAAAACTTGTTATACATTTTTTGTTTGTTAAGAATGAATAGGCTATATTTGGGTCTTTTTCTAAACTTTCCCCTAATGGGATTCTTCTGGACTTTTTTTTCCTTATTCGGGACATATTGAGGATACAAAATCTGTTGCAATTTGTTCAAGGTTGATCCCCATTTTGGCTTAAAATGACTGGACTATAAAGCCTTGCTCACTTGAAATCCACACTGGAAATGATTTATTATTTATAGTTTTTTCCCCTTATGAATTTGTTTCATTCTATACTGTAGGCCTGTATGTGGGCTTTTTGAGAAAATGTAAAAAAATTACACAAACGAAAATTATACAATAAACGACCTATGTATAAAAAACAGTCAGTTTATGCCTATTAAATGAGGTTAAATGTCAAAATAGCTCACTAGAGTTGTGTGGGCTGGGGGTAAAATAAGGTCATTATGGTCTATATCTGCATGAAAGTGTAGCCTACATGTTGAGTCGACTCCCTCTGTCAAAATCAAGTGGTCGAGGGTCTGTCCAAATACACTTCCCTCGTCCACTTGACGAAGTTGACCGCAGGTCAAAATGGTGGCATGGATTCCCCTGAGGAGAAGTTTCAAAATGACAGAATTCAACAGCAAGTTCTTGACACATTTCTTTTACACATTTTGTAAGTATAAAATGAAACACAACAATGGCGGAATTCCCCCGAGGGGAAGTGCTTGGGGAAGTTCGAGAGTCTATAGTTACACAGCAGGCTTGTTTGAGATGCGCCTTGCCTCGCCTGAAATGTAGTCGAGAGTAGGCGGCTGCAGTGAGTGGAGGAGTGAAAAAAGCGCAGGCAAGCCGGACAGATCTCTCTTCTCGCAGTGGATCTGACACCTGTGAGATCAAAGATGGACATCGCGGGATTCACGCTCGTGCACAAGTGTTGCTAATAAACTGGATGGAATTTAAGTTCTGTTGCTTCTATATGAGAATAAATAAAATGAACAAGACACCCAAAGTACTTGTTATTTAATTCCATTCCAAATACATGTTTATCAATATTTTTTTTCTTTAATACAGACATATGTGTTTTTATTTCTTTTATAAAAAATTAAATTGCATAACCCAAAGAGATCGCACTGTCAGGTAGTTTGGGAATATTCACACATAACATAGGCTATACACATAAAACATGATATTAGAGTTTTAAAATCAAACATTTTAAAAGAGAACAATACATCACAGTTGTTTAAACCAATGAGCATTAAGCTGTGTCGTCATTAAGTCGTTTCCCATCATGCTTTTGATCAGCGCAGTCGGTGGAGAGCAACTGTGCCCGACTGCAGAATCCGACACGTGCGCCTTGTGCTCGCGAGAGATTTTTGACATACGTCAGCATGACATCAGAGCAAGGCGGACCGCACTCGGACACATTTCTAACCGGCATGCATCTCGCGCTGATCACCGGTGATCGATTCTGCGCAGATTTTGCTCATCTCAAACAAGCCTATTATCATGTGATCTACCAGCGTCGCTTCACTGTCATTCATAAATCCTCTCCTGTGGCCTCATCGGATCATAATGTTTTATGAGCACTGTGAATTCAGACATACTTCTTTTATCACATAGGCCTATTGTTTTTCGCCTACTATATAGTGGGGAAGTGTGATTTCAGATGCAGCCAACATGCACATTTCAGACAGATCCATAGACCACAGTGCACCATGATTGTGACGTGTTAACTGACCCCCACCCCACACAACTAGTGTATGATATTAGAGCTATTTTGACATTTAACCGCATAATACTTGTAGCTACCTCAAGCTGACTGATAAGTTTATTGTAAATCAAGTTATAGTTTCATTTAAGCACATTTCAAGGGTTCCGCCAGTAGTGGGCGCTCGTGCAACGCAACCAATGACGTACATCGAGTAAACGAGACAGAGGGAAGTTAGTGGCCCTGAAAAAAAAAAAAAAAAAAGTTTGTGGCCCTGTCCCAAATGGCACCCTAAGCCCTCGCGATCTTCTACACTTTGATGACGTTGACGTATGACGCTTTGACTTTCGGGAGGGCGGATCTCGGCAAAAGTGCACATCAAGGGCGCAAAGGACGCCCGCAAGCACACTTTTTAAGCCTAAAATGACAAATGGGACACCATCCAACATTAAGAACATTAATGCTGCCTTAACATGCTACCGGAATTATCATAAATACTGGTTTCCTAGTTAAAAAAATTGGACATGGATGAGTCCGAATGACCTCTGAAGTCTAAATTTGAATGCGATGAACTCGTAATCATGACTTCATAAGTGGGAAGTGGGATATTTCCGATCATTAAGTCCACAAGACTGTAAGTGCATGTGAAGTGTGCTATTTGGGACAGGGCCGAAGTAGGCAAGCAAAGATAATGCAAGACACAATTTTTCTTTAATTGACCACTAAGAGAAAGCCAGTGATAAAGTGTAGTTTTATTGTCTTATCTATGAATGTAAATTATGAAAAATAATGAGTTTAATGGTGTCACAATAAAAGAGCAAAAAAAAAAGAGAAATATATCAGTCTATCAACTACAACGCATTCTTATCTCTCTGAATTTGTAAAAGATGCAGTTATGTCTCAAGTGCATTAAAAATATATTACTGTCACTTTACAAATTTGTTATTGCAAATACACAATTACCAGCTATAAAACCAACCTTTGAAAACATAAAGAGACGAGAAGGATAAACAGATTTTTTTTTTTTTTTTTGCTATGAAAATGTTCTTTTTAATAATAAAAAGTTCTAACAGTAAATAAAACCTGGCTTCTGACAGGGTGTGGTATAACACAGAAGCAGAGGTCAGATATGATGTAAACAGAGTAAACGCTCAATGATTAATTGTGAAGCTGTTACAAAATGTTTTATATCTCATAAAAAGCTTACATTTCAATTTAATAGCCTATTGAAGGAAAATTACAAACATCACCCCCTTCATAAGTGCTATGGTTATTGATTTGCTTCTGTCCATCTTTAAATACCTTCATAACAGAACTGGAAAAAAACTGACACACACATAATGGACTCTTTTTCTGTAGTGTTCACTTTCCCTGTTGTAGTTTTTAAGAAACCCATTGGTGAATTGATAGTTAATCCGGCTGCTTGTTGGTCTGTAAGACTACAACGGGACAAAATCCAGTGGAAAAAAGAAAAATAGCCAATGAATATTCAAGCTCAGATATGTAATATATCAATAACCAAGATGGTATGATACATTCTAAATATGCCATAAATACATTTCCCCCAAATTACAGACTTTGATGCAATGCTCTATAAGGCACAATATAATCTATTGAAATTCAGTTATTGCTTTAAAAGGACCTTGTCAGCCAAAAACTGACAATACATGATACTTTACCCAAAGTTATAATGGAATGAACAGATGACGATTAAAAAGTAAATGTGCCAATATGTGGTCACGCATATTGGGGTCACATTTCACCCAAAACTTGAAGAAAACGAAATAAATGATGCCTTCATAATTTTTCACACTTTCCCCCAAAATTCTCATTAGCATAATGCAAAATAATTGCATTATCAACAAATAATAATAAAAAAATGTAACCTCTTAAGTATTTATACATCGTGGCTGTAGTAGTTGTACTGTCTTTCTTTTATGCATATTTAAATAAAACAATCATTGTTTTGCAGTAATTTTCCACTGTCATTCAATAATAATGGCTATTACAGTACCGAAAATCATCAGAATTACACACTCGGAAAGTTTTGGGGCAAAAAGTCTTAATGGTCCTAAAAATAGTTGTTTTTTTGAGCAAAATATAATTTTGTAATAATGAGCTGAAATGGGAGTGGTTTGTTTTAATGAAGATAGACTGTTAAAAGTCGTGTGTTGAGTAATAGTGTTGGGAATGTGTTCAGAACTCTTCCTCCTCAGAACTCAGATGACTCTGTTTCTTGCGAACGTTCCAGTGTAAACATTGAGCCAGACTCTCGAACCAGTCGTTCACCGGATCTCGGAAACAGATGGAAGGAACAGGGAAGCATGAAGACGTGATGGTGATGCTAGAGGGCAGAGAGGAAAATCATGCATCAGGTTTACGAGGAAGCACACGCCAGTCTGCTTTGACATGCATGCTTACATCATACCCTAACCAGACGTGATGCAAAAGACATAAAAGGCATCTTGTCCATGCTAATCAACATTGCTGGGTAGATTACATACTAATTGTAGTTGGTTACAGATTACAAATTACATGACAAAAATTGTAGTTAGTAACGTAATCCATTTAAAGTCCCCCTGTAGTCAATTTTATTCCTTAAAACTCATCTTTGATCACCAAAATTATGTATTATTTAAATGTTTTTTTTCTTGAAAAAAATTCTTCATGCCTTAAAATATCTTGAATGTAACTCGACACCCTTGCCTCATTTAGTATATGTGCTTCTATGAATATGCAAATGAGCCCCGCCTCCACTCACTGGTTGACGATCACACGTTGATCTGATTGGTTACAAGGTAGTTGAACCAAAGACAGTCTCAAAAACACGCTTTGAAATCGCTGGTGTTTCTGACGTCACAAACTACCTTGTAACCAATCAGATCAACGTGTGATCGTCAACCAGTGGATCTCTGAGCTGAGCGAGTGAGTGGAGGCGGGGTTCATTTGCATATTCATAGAACCACGTATACTAAATGAGGCAAGGGTGTCGAGTTACATTCAAGGCATGAGAATTTTTTTTCAAGGAAAAAACATTTAAATATGTCATTTTGGTGATCAAAGATGAGTTTTAAGGGATAAAATGATTGACTACTGGGGGACTTTAACTTAACATCTCAGGGCGTTCTTGAAGTGAACATGTTAGGTCAAAGAGGTTCAGCTGAAAAAAAGTTGGTGAATCGCATACAGTGCTTGTACATATGAAATTACGGGAATTTGTACATTTGAATGTGTTTGATGGACTGTCCAGAGACAGTAAAACATGGTTAAATAACTCAAATAATAATTATTGTGTTCGTCAGGAGCTGCTTAAATATGCAGTGTTGCAATGTTGAGAAACACTTCTTAAAGTGAAATGATTTGTGTAGATCAGGGTGGGAATTATACCGCGGCCATGGCCGCCGTTGCCCTACACTTTGGCCTTCATGCCCCGTGAAAAAAAAATCATCGTACGGCCACAGTGGCCTGTGTGCCCTGGCCCTGTCCAAGTTCCACCAAGTAGTCTCTGAACTTCAATTAGTTTGTGGATTCGCGCAGGTGCAGTGTCATAATCACATCGATGATCTCACGCCTCAAAACAGCAGTGCAAGAAGCATGTAACGTCAGCACCAACAGAAGAACGACACTCTGTTGTCGAAACTGGGGCATAGACATATACACTAGATTTCACCTTGGCTACGGCATTCGTTCATGAACTGCCGTAGCCAAGGCGAAATCTATATGTCTATCTATGCACCAGTCTGCGCACACGTCACACAGCAGGAAGCGCGGGCGCCCTCAGATCACTTGGACGTCGCTGTGTTACAAGAGGTAAAAACGATATAAATACTGTTCGTTTTCTCACACAAACCGCTCGTTTCGTGTCTTAGGCCATCAATGTGTACTTACGATGGGGAATTGTTTAATTTGGACGATGGGGAATTGTTTTAATTTGGACTCTGTGGATGGCTGCTCTTTGAGACCGTGACCATAGATCTGCATTATATGACTGACAGACAAGAACGGTTTGACCTAAAAATATCAAAATCTATTTGCTAGTAGATAAGTGCCCTTTTCAGAAAAGGGCCCTATGCAAGGTTCCAGAGGTAAGTTAACGGCGTCGGCGCACTGAAGCGTTTTTTTTTTTTTTGAATAGTTCAAAGTTACTATAAGATTTAATGTTATTACTGCTACCTTGACAAACTATAACTTACATCATTAAAAAGATATAAGACTCACGTTTCAGTATTTGAACACTATTGTATTCTGAGAAATTTATATTGACAGTTATGTCTTAATTTGTGTCAGGAGTTATGAAATGCAAAAATGAGTCGATACCTTTAATATGAATTATGAGCGTCAGACGCTCCCATTCATAAAAAACTCCTGTGCTGTCGTCATGAAAGCGATTCACAAAACAACGTCCCTCACGGCTTTTAGCTCAAAAGTGTGCAGATTTGGAGAAATATTGATATATTCTCAGTTTACATCAGATTTCTATTGACAGGAATAATATTTTATTGAATTTATAGCCAAATGCGTCGATGTAATCATTATGAGCGCTGTATACTGATGTGCTGTGTTTTCAATTCATACCAGCAGCCTGAGGGCGCTCTACTGAACATTATAGTCCATATTTGAAACACATGAAAAAGAGCGTTCGACAATGCAGGAAATTATTAATTTATTGGCATTTGTGTTGTTTCTGAATGCTTTTATTGGCATTTGTGTTGTTTCTATTGTTGTGTGAGGGTGTATACCTTCTGGATGTAATGGCGCTCTCTCTCTCTCTCTCATTAAAAAATGTTTTTTTTTTAATTAAAAAAGTCATAATCCATGTCTTATTCCAAATTAGGATGTTATGGTATCTGAATGGGAAAACCATCGAATTGTACGATGGCCTTTGTGCCCTGTCATATGGCCTTGGTGCCCCTAAAAAAAAAAAAAAGGTGGAGGCCAAATGGCCTTGCCCCTAAAATTACATAATTCCCTGTTCTTCTTTTGTGGGATGTGCATGTCGACAGCCCGTGTTGAAAGCATTAATGTGGAAGCTGAAGTCCCGTACCTGTCCCCATACGCGATCTCCTGGCGTTTCCTTCCATCGAGAGACACCCAGGCCGTGTTTCTGGCATCACGGGTCAGCATAATCTGAAAGCACATCAGGGTTCAGTGAAGGTCCTCATGCAGTCAAAGCCCACGAGCAGAGGCTGTGGACCTAAGGCCTTAAAATTACTTAAAAGAAGCATAACAACGGGGCAATAATTGGTTCAAATAAAGTAATAAAGGCAAGTAATCGTATGGTTTTATTGAGCAACACTGCTTAAAATAAGTGCGGTCAATCGATAAAAAAAAAAAATTAACTAGAATAAATCACACATTTTTTCCTGTGATTAATTGCAATTAAAATCACTTTTTTAATATAATTTATAAAATGTAATTGTTTCATAGTTAATCTCCAAATGAATGTAGAGACAACATAAAAACATATTTTAAATGCTTGTTTAATGGCGTCTTTTTCTGAATGAAGGCCAGTATCACTGAGCTACACGATGTCTCCCCCAATTTTAAACATTAATTATAGCCATTCAACATTACAGTGTCATTGAAAGCTATAGATTTTTTTTAACATTTATTAGGCTTCAAAAAATATAATAACTTTTTTTAAGTGAACCTAAAACAATCCTCACATAAACCCATAATAAATGTCATATTTATGTGCCCTTCCAATCCTCACATAAACCCATAGTAACGTCATGTTCATGTGATTTCCCGTCTGACAGGGAGTAAACACACCTTGAGCTTCACGCCGGCCGGCACCACGATGGGTCTGAAGGACAGGGAGTGCGGACAGATCGGCGTGATCATGATGGCAGGGACGTTCGGGTGGATCATCGAAGCTCCTGCTGCTACTGCGTATGCGGTGCTTCCAGTGGGAGTCGACACGATCACACCTGAGACAGGGCAGAGAGAGCAGTGATGCTTTTATCTTCTTTAAAGACTGGAAATGTTTAGAAAGGAGAATCTCTGAACATGAATTTTCAAGTCTCCAAGCGCATTTACATGCACGTTCTTAACCCGATTATGCTTAGGTGTGGTCATGTTAACGAGTCATAAACGGCCTAAAGTCCTCCTATAGTCAATAATTGTATCCCTTAAAACTCATCTTTGATCACCAAAATTGTCATATTTAAGCGTTTTTTTCCTGAAATTTTATTTTTTACACCTTACAATATCTTGAATGTAACTCGACACCCTTGCCTCATTTAGTATATGCGGTTCTATGAATATGCAAATGAGCCCCGCCTCCACTCACTCACTCAGCTCAGAGATCCACTGGTTGACGATCACACGTTGATCTGATTGGTTACAAGGTAGTTTGTGACGTCAGAAACACCAGCGATTTCAAAGTGTGTTTTTGAGACTGTCTTTGGTTCACTGCAGTTTTAAGGAGGAAATACTCAGCAATGGTGTCGACTTATGAATTTACACATGCTTTGTCTTAAAGCAGATTAAAAACACCACATAGACACATATAAACACGGTTTGAAATCGCTGTTGTTTCTGATGTCACAAACTACCTTGTAACCAATCAGGTCAAGGTGCCGGCGGGCTTTCGCATATCATTAACAGTGAACTAGCAGGGGAGTCTCGAGAGAAGCAGGTTATCCCGGCATATTTCTGTTGATATGTAAAATCAGGTACATTCAGCAATATAGCGGGTGAATTATGTATGAGATGTATATTATGATTTTATGATGAATTATATGCCTTTCTCCACTGATGTTCTGAGTTGTTCAAAGCATTTCTAAGGATACTGATGTTTATAAGGCTGCTGTGTGACTCTGAGATGCGAACGGGAACATGGTTACATTAGCAACACATTATTAGCTGTTTGATAACAGTCAAGCAAAAGGCTAATCAATCATATTAATTACCGTTATGTGTCCGACGTTGTAAAGAGCGATACCATTGTGCAGCGTTTACCTTGGCTGAGTGGATCTCTGAGCTGAGTGAGTGAGTGGAGGCGGGGCTCATTTGCATATTCATAGAACCGCGTATACTAAATGAGGCAAGGGTGTCGAGTTACATTCAAGATATTTTAGGGCATTTTTCAAGGAAAAAACATTTAAAATGTAATTTTGGTGATCAAAGAGGAGTTTTAAGCGATACAATTATTGACTACAGGGGGACTTTAAGTGAACATGAACAGTTGTGACATATTTAAACGTTTTTTCCTTGAAAAAAATTCTTCATGCCTTTAAATAGCTTGAATGTAACTCGACACCCTTGATTAATTTCTACACGGTTCTCAGTGGCGTAGTGGATGATAGACGATGATCAGAAGATGATCAGCATCAGCTATCGGCCTTATCAAGAGGATTTGACATTTCCAATTAATGTAGGCCCAATAAACTATTATTATTACTTTTATTATTAAACTAATAGGCTATTAGCTATTCCCCACAATAATCTGATAGCGCATCACCCCATAACCGACGAGCTGCGAGGAAAATTTAAGACGCGTAAGATTAGCTTACTCCTCATTTCAAAAACAACTTGTTTAAAACGAAGTACTTCTCTTTAATTTTTCACTACTTTTGGTCCACAAGAGAAATATTAAGAAAATAAATGAAGACAGTTATATACCGTAAACAGCACGTTAAAGCAGATTCAGCTCTCATCGTCTCTGAGAGAATGTGCACCGTTAATGCAGCGTCACGTTTTTACTTTCTCCTTCTGTAGTGAATAATTGACTGGGGTTTCAGACTTCTCCACCACCATAACTCTAGAGCAAAGTTTGCACATTGCTTGTGTGATATCCGCTGACTCGCCTTCATGGTTTATAATGTAAATATTTCCAATATTGTGCAAAAATGTCCTTTATCAACAATTGCGGACAGAGATTTAGATTTTGCATACGTCATTACCTGTGATAGAATCAAGTAAATTATTAAATAAGTGAGTAGCTAAATAAACAAGCACGCTAAATCAACAGACAGAATTAGTGGCTCCTGTCACTTTAAGAGCAGCCGCTGCTGATCTCATACTCATTCTCTCAAAACTCTTTACGTTCATTTAAGACTTTGGTTAACTCATTTAAGGCTGCTCTTATGAGGATACTCGACAAAACTGACAGTTTGGCATAACGGCAAGTCCGTTCAAGCGCGAAAGATAACTTGATTCTGACCAACCGGCAACTTCCGGTCTCTCTCTTCAATCCAACACTGAAGTGACTTAAACTGCAGTTCATCGGCTGGCCACTAGAGACCGGCTGCAGAAGAGAGTCAATCCCATAGACCCTCATGTTAAAATGCCAAACTTTACAGCAGAAAGAAATGTGTTTACAGCCTGGTGCAAAAAGTGGTTTTGGTCTATATAGCTAATTTTGCCCTTCATGACGACTGTGAGGGGGGTGAATATTTTTATAACTCATCCGTTTAAATTATATTAAAGCCTTAAAGTTCTGCATAATTAAGGGCGTGGCCACTTGAGTAACAGGTGGATTGCTGCTGATGTCACTACTAGCATTTGTCTGCTGTCTGTTAGCGTCACGTCACCTCAGCTAATCCGCCTCGCTGCACATTTACGGTTATCAAGATGGCGACGGCCGGCTCCGCCCACTTTGGGCTTACATACAGAACACAACTGTTCAATGTGTCCAATCGTATAAATACCTGGGGACGATAATAGACTCCAAACTCACATTTGAAACGAACTGTGAAGTTGTGTGTAAAAAAGGGCATCAGCGTTTGTTCTGTTTGAGGAAACTGAGTCACACTGACAAATCCATCATGACCCTCTTTTACCACGCTTTTATTGAATCAGTTTTATCATTTGCGCTAGCAGCCTGGTTTGGGAACCTCTCTTTGAAAAATAAAAACTCACTCAACCAAATAGTAAAGTGGACTAGCAGGCTGATTGGTGAGCCACAGCGTAATGTGGAGACCTTGTGCACAAAACAGTTACAGCGCATAACTGGTTCAATCTTAAACGACAGTTCCCATCCATTGCACACAGAGTTTCAGCTTCTACCCTCTGGGCGTAGGTTTATAATCCCCAGGTGTAGAACAGAAAGACACAAAAACTGTTTTGTCCCTGCTGCCATTACACTGATGAATAAGTCATAGCTATATTTTAAACAGGTGTTTACTTTGCTTTTATGTATGTATTCATTTACTCTGGACCAGTAAGAACTTTTTGTTTTTAATTTTTGTTGCCATTTCCTAATTTTTACTGTCTTAAAGGGATACTCCATTTTAAAATGAAAATTCTGTCATCATATACTTCCAGAAAGGAAGATATTTAGAAGAATGTCAGTAACCAGACTGGTCTCATTGACTTCCATAGAAGGAAAAAAATATACTATGGAAGTCAATGATACCAGAAACTGCCTGGTTACTGATATTCTTCTAAATATCTTCCTTTCTGTTCAGCAGAAGAAACAAATTCATACAGATTTGAAACAACATGAGGGTGAGTATATGATGACAGAATTTTCATTTTAAAGTGGAGTATCCCTTTAAGTTGAATGATGTGTGATATGTCCTCCTTTGTTTTCCATATGTGTGTATGAGGACTCTACTGCAAACAAAATCTACCTTCGGGTACAAATAAAGTAACTTGAACTTGAACTCGAACTTGATACGGGTCACATCACGGACACAACGTCCATATTTTTACAGTCGATGATACTGGCGCGCGTCTTTCTGTGGGTGATATGTGTGTCACATAAAGAGGACATTCACAGGCAGCGCGTCCTCTTTTTATTTGTTGCGCTTGAATAGTTTAAAAGCATTTGCATGAATAGGAGAGTGGTCATATAATATAACGCTAGCCAACGGATGACAGAAGAAACGGATGCTGCGTTAAATATTTTCAACGCGTTAAACTGGAAAAAATTAACGCGACAACGTTGACAGCCCTACTTAAAATAAAATACATTATGTAATATACATAATATAAATATAATCAACTTATGTACATTACGCATTATAACAAATGCCTGCAGAGGGCGCCAGCGGCCTGGTCATTGTTGTTACTAGTGATGGGAAGTTCGGATAATTTTACAGACTCGGATCTTTGAATCTCGTTCATCAAAATGAATGAATCTTTTTTCAAGTCATTTCGTTAATTTCAGCAGAATACAATTAAAATGTTACATGTTAATAGCCAAATTCCCCAACGCATCTGCTTATGAAACGTTAATCACATTTCAAATAAGAAAACACTATAATACAGCCAAGGTGTTAATTCACCTGCACGTCCCGGTCCGAGTCGTTCGCCCTTTTGTTTTGTCCCGTCACATCCCCAGTCTGAAGCTATACAGTCTGTGCCGGAAACAGAAATGATTAGTTCACCTCTCGAGTCTTCAGGTCCGAGTCGTTCGTTCTTTTGTCATGTGACCTCTTCCCGGCTCAGTATCTTGCAACAAACACAACACTTTCTCCATCATACGGATAAAGTTTAAAGCATTAACCATCTCTTTATAACCATATTCAATGTTATGGAAAAGAACCATCACCATCATGACAGAAATTCACAAATTTATCAATTATAAGAAATAAAAAAGCTACAATTTAAGACCAGAAACGCATCACATAACTCCAATAATAAAAGATAAATAACTAAAAGCTTGTTTGTAAGGAAGGTTGGCAGTTGTGGTATCCAATACAACAATAGAACGAACGACTCGAAGACTCGAGAGGTGAACTAATCATTTCTGTTTTCTGTACAGAACCTATAGGATGTTGCGCATGCACGTTCAACACAAAATGAACGAATCACTCTCTGAGTCAACTCGTTGTTCTCGAGTCATATTCAAGATTCGTTCGAAATCTTTAAGATTTGGCCACTTCTGATACTTATGAAAGAAAAAACAACATGTGGACATCAAAACGTGCAAACTCAGAGCAAAGGTTTAAACTTTTATTTTGAAATCGCGATGAACAATTTAGAAACATACTGATGTATTCTCCTGTGCTGGCGTAGGTTTATAAATGATTCACCTTACAATTCTGATGAAATGGCACATTTTGTGTTCCCAGATGAATGTTATAAGTAACGCAAACTCACAGCATATGCAGAGATGGAGTTTGTAAACTGAGCCGCTGAGATGCTCCACGCATGTACATAACAGCACATTTAT
The DNA here is from genome assembly GCA_021464565.1 of Rutilus rutilus. NCBI lineage: Eukaryota > Metazoa > Chordata > Actinopteri > Cypriniformes > Leuciscidae > Rutilus > Rutilus rutilus. Next base: position 31,904,896 of record JAJAQA010000019.1, read on the forward strand.
TTATTTAATTATCATACGCGCCATTGACTTTAGACCAGGTTACAGTCGGTCAATGGCTCAGTCTATTTCAGTTCCTCAAAATAGCAACACACTAACAATGCGCCTGAACACACACCTGGTGTTCAGACCAGCCGCCCACGGGCACACAAATAGGTGCAAATGCATTTGCTATTTAAACAATGTAAAAAATGAAAACTGCTTCAGGCTGGAACTAGCATAAACACATTGCACCGGTGTACAATAGGGCCCTTTGTTTTCCACCAGAGGACAGAAATCCTCTATCTAAACTAAAGCATGCCATATTTTCCACATCTGCATGAATTAAAGTGAGAAAAAAAAAAAAGATCATTTTTTCTTTTTTTTTTTACTTTTACCTTAAAGTATTGCGGAGGATTTTCTTTTTCCGGGTGGATCATCAAGACTATTGGTCCTCCTAGTTGTCAATCATTCTGGTGATATGTTTACGTAAGGCCGTCGTACGTGCTCGTCCCTAGGTAGTTTTCGCTTTTTGCGCATACACACTTTCAGGTGTATATGTGTGTTGAGCTACGGTTTCAGCCATTCATTGAAGCTCGCCGTTCTCACCGGGTTTTTTCAAAATGTCTGAGGGTCGCAAGAGAAAAAGTGTCTACGAATTGTATGACAAGAAGAGAAAAGGCCTCTGAAGAAAGAAACAAGACCAGAGTGTTTTTGGGAGAATATTTCACATGCTGGCGTGCGCTAAAAGCACAGGTTGGGCTTCCCACTGATGCCTCAGTCGTGAAGATTCTACTCGACAGGTAAAGTTTGGCATGCTATGTGGAGAAATCCATTTAAAAATCACTGCTAGTAAAAGTTAATGCAAGCTATGATTAGCGATGCTAGCCCTGGCACAAGTCACGCACCGCGCAGACACGGTAAACATCTCAATTTGTCCGGTGGCGAGTCTGACATAGTGGAAAAAGTGCAAATCTTCTTTTGGAAAGTAGGCTTCTATGAGCCATGCCGACAGCAACTTGTAAACAGTGCGTGCACGAGGAGAACTAGGCTCGTGCACGCTCTCTCGTGCACACGTTTAATAGGCGTTCCCTCTCGGGAGCAGGTAGAGTGTTGCGCATGTGCATTTTTTCAAAAAGTGGAGAGGACGGTTCTTTTCTAAAATTCGGGAAAATCCTCCACTATACAGGAAAATTTACTGCTTAAAAATAATAATGTTTAAAACAATAGGCTTCATGTTTTCAAACACATGAAAAGGAGGCATAGTAATGATGTGAGTAATAATACATCTCATTTTAAAATAATACAAATGTTTTTTACTCATTTGGAGTCAATTAATTATTTTACCTTAATTATTATTTTTGGAACAGAAAAAAAAAGGCTAAACAGATAGGCTAACTAATCTTAATCTGTGGTCGTTTTGTAAAATGAGATCAAATTGACCTACTTGACAAAGAGAACATCTACACTGCAAAAAATGTGTTTCTTAGTATTTTTGTCTTGTTTCCAGTCCAAATATCTAAAACATTCTTAAAAATCAAGAGGCATTTACTAAGGTAGTAAAATGCCATAAGATATTATGTCTTATTTTCTGGGGAACTATTTGCTAAAAAACAAGCAAAATGATCTGTCCATGGGGTAAGAAAAATAATCTTGTTTCTGTTTGAATATTATATTGAATAATATACCCCATGGACAGATCATTTTGCTTGTTTTTTAGCAAAAACTCATTCAATTTTGATTAATTCCCACAGAAAACAAAGACATAATATCTTATCTAATTTGAACTATCTAGTAAATGCATCTTGATTTAAGAATTTTTAGATATTTGGACTGGAAACCAGACAAAAATACTAGCAATTACATAAAGTTGTGAGTCGTCTGTGAGGGGCTGCTGCTTTACTTTTGTTTCGTTGTGTCAGTTTATTTTGTGATTAAAGTTTCATTTGCTGGTTCCCGCCTCCTCCTTCCTTGAGCCGACATGTTGGGACACGAGTGTTTTTAACCCTTTATTTAAAATCACAACACGCATAACAATTGGAATACTCAGAGTCAGATACATGAATGATTATGTTTATGATGTGATTATGTAACACAGTTTACTTGCATTGTCAGGTTATTAGTTTGCATGCAAACTGGGACAACAGGTTATTCCAATATGCTGATTTTTGTGAGTTATCAGCATATTGGTGTGCATGCTAAACATGCTTATTTTTTGTTCGGTATGTTTTTGGTACAGAAGGGGTGAAAAACTAACAATAAGTTTATTTTATAAAGCGCTTTTCTGCAAACTCAAGGTCACTTTACAATTCAGTAACAAATAACATGACAGCAAGTATAGAGAACACGTACAGAAACAGATAAGCATACATAAAGTGAAACGGAAAAACTATATGTTTTAAGGTGATGTAAAGATCATGAAGTCTTTGGCTCTGTCTTTAAAAAAAGTCTATCAATATTGCTGTGAACTCTTCGTACTGCGGTTTATGGTGCAAAATGGAGGAAGAGGTTTAAAGTGCTTCCACTTTTGGATAAGAAATATCTTAGCAAACTGGATATTTTAGTCAGAATTATTGTGCTTCCTTTCTTTTGCGCTCCGTCTGCTTGCACATGAATTGAGTTTAACAGTGACTCGCTTGTTGTCAAGGAGGGGCCTTTATGCAAAAAGAATTTCTAAAATGTACAGATAAAAACAACAACTATAAAACCGTATTTCTGTGTATCAAGTGCTGAGGAAGAGCTGAAATTCAGATAAGCTAGTGGGAGTTTGGTTTCCGATACGCATTGTAAGTAGTCAACCAATCACAACAGACTGGGCCATCTGACCAATCAGAGCAGAGCAGCTCTCAGAGAGGCGGGGTTTAGAGAAACTGAATCCTTGTTTGACCGTTTCAGACACTGTGAGAAAAGAGCTGATGCTTCAATGGAAATGATGAGTGTTTTTTTACCTTGGATGCTTGTAAACCTATTGTAGGAGACTCCAAAACAAAACTAGGGACCTTTAAAATAGCATAATAGGGGCAATTTAAACGTAAATTAATTTGTACAGGAAACAAACAGAAAGGACATAAAACTGATGTTTTTTGCAGTATAAAGGACTGATAGACTGTCACGACATGAGTAATTCACTGGATTACACTGGTTCACACTAACCATCTCCCTGAACGGTGGTGATCAGGTGACCATCCAGAAACAAGTCCAAATTAGAGAGGTAGGACGATGGACCTCGGTCTACAACAACTTCATTCAGCACCTGACAGAGGAAGACAGATTCATTATTTACAGGAAATAACACAACAGCTTTACACATGAAAATATCTGAAAACAACAAATAAAACACAAGTGAATAACTGCCCAAAAAGCAAACATTCTGAAGTAAAGAATATCATTGTTCAAGTTGGTTATATTAACATGATATCAGATTAAGGATTAAGGGGACCTATTGTGCAAAAATCACTTTTACATGGTGTTTGAACATAAATGTGTGTCAGCAGTGTGTACACAACCACCCTATACTGGTAAAAATCCACCCACTCCTTTTATTATATTGTCCATAAATCATAAACAGTGACTCAAAATGAGTCGTTCGCGTTTTCTATACATTGTGTCGCCGCGATGTAACAGACCACGCCCACGATCCTGTATCAATGAACACAGAACACGCTTTTCCATCTCACTTGTCCATTGCTTTTCTATGTAAACGTGCTTTGCTAGAGTATCCGAAGCATGAGCTGTAAAGGCCCCGCCCTCTTCTGGAAAGGGGGCGGGAGAAGCAGCTCATTTGCATTTAAAGATACACACACGCACACAAAACAGCACGTTTTTGCTTTCACACAAAAAGTAGCATTTTTAGGGCATGGTATAATAAATGATCTGTGAAGCTGAAACTTCACATACACATTCTGGGGACGCCTGAGACTTATATTACATCTTGGCCATAATAGGTCCCCTTTAAAATCAATTAGTCAGTTGGCTGCCTGAAAGACAAGTAACTATTGAGAAAGCCTTTTATTATTAAGGGTCATATACACCAGACATTTCTTAGTGACATGGACATACACTGTAGTTGTTAATCTTAGCCCTTCTGACAGAGATATTCAACAAGTAAATATGCTAAATGACCTTTCAGTACATGATACTATCAGTCACACACATCATTTCTGCATAAGAAAAGGAGAACTGCACAGAGCAAACTACTGCATTGAATTTGTTACAAAAGCAATCTCAATGTCTGTAATGTTACAAGACCACACCATGTTGTGTTACATGTAGGACAATAACAGCTTTTTGCATACTTTTTGCATAATATAATTTCTTCTTAGTTTTTTGTTATCAGTGATGTGCATTAGGGTATTATGTTACATCTTATGTTGTTAAATTAATGTTTATTGCACTATTTTAGTGTAATGTTGGTGTTTTGTATTGCATGCAAATGGGTCATAACATGAGAAATCTAATTTGCCTTGATCTTTTGATATATAATAGGTCTTTGTACCATTAAAACATCCTGCAAGTTTCATAGCTTAAAAAGCCCTCCTCATTATAAACAAAGCATTTAAAGCTCCAAAAACGGCTCATTTTTATATTGCAGGATTTGTGAGGTCACACGGGCAAACACATTTGCATATGACTGCCTCGAGAGCAAGACATCGACGAATCGTTTTACATCATCGCACTGTCACTGTCTACACTGACTGACACTGTCTACACTGACTGACACTGTCTACACTGATAGTGTACAGATGTGTGTTGAGATTATAATAACTGATGCTGATACACTGATACAGTATACAGATGTGTGTTCAGATTATAATAACTGATGCTGTCTACACTGATACAGTGTACAGATGTGTGTTCAGATTATAATAACTGATGCTGTCTACACTGATACAGTGTACAGATGTGTGCTCGGATTATAATAACTGATGCTGTCTACATCGATACAGTGTACAGATGTGTGTTCAGATTATAATGACTGATGCTGATACACTGATACAGTATACAGATGTGTGTTCAGATTATAATGACTGATGCTGATACACTGATACAGTATACAGATGTGTGTTGAGATTATAATAACTGATGCGGTCTACACTGATGCAGTGTACAGATGTGTGCTCGGATTATAATAACTGATGCTGTCTACATCGATACAGTGTACAGATGTGTGCTCAGATTATAATAACTGATGCTCATACACTGATACAGTATACAGATGTGTGTTCAGATTATAATGACTGATGCAGATACACTGATACAGTGTACAGATGTGTGTTGAGATTATAATAACTGATGCGGTCTACACTGATACAGTGTACAGATGTGTGTTCAGATTATAATAACTGATGCTGATACACTGATACAGTATACAGATGTGTGTTCAGATTATAATGACTGATGCTGATACACTGATACAGTATACAGATGTGTGTTCAGATTATAATGACTGATGCAGATACACTGATACAGTGTACAGATGTGTGTTCAGATTATAATGACTGATGCTGTCTACACTGATGCAGTGTACAGATGTGTGTTCAGATTATAATGACTGATGCTGTCTACACTGATCCAGTATACAGATGTGTGTTCAGATTATAATGACTGATGCTGTCTACACTGATACAGTATACAGATGTGTGTTCAGATTATAATGACTGATGCTGTCTACACTGATACAGTGTACAGATGTGTGTTCAGATTATAATGACTGATGCAGATACACTGATACAGTGTACAGATGTGTGTTGAGATTATAATAACTGATGCTGTCTACACTGATACAGTATACAGATGTGTGTTCAGATTATAATGACTGATGCTGTCTACACTGATACAGTGTACAGATGTGTGTTCAGATTATAACTGATGCTGATACACTGATACAGTATACAGATGTGTGTTCAGATTATAATAATTGATGCTGATACACTGATACAGTATACAGATGTGTGTTCAGATTATAATGACTGATGCTGTCTACACTGATACAGTATACAGATGTGTGTTCAGATTATAATGACTGATGCTGATACACTGATACAGTATACAGATGTGTGTTCAGATTATAATAATTGATGCTGATACACTGATACAGTATACAGATGTGTGTTCAGATTATAATGACTGATGCTGTCTACACTGATACAGTATACAGATGTGTGTTCAGATTATAATGACTGATGCTGATACACTGATACAGTATACAGATGTGTGTTCAGATTATAATGACTGATGCAGATACACTGATACAGTGTACAGATGTGTGTTCAGATTATAATGACTGATGCTGTCTACACTGATGCAGTGTACAGATGTGTGTTCAGATTATAATGACTGATGCTGTCTACACTGATCCAGTATACAGATGTGTGTTCAGATTATAATGACTGATGCTGTCTACACTGATACAGTATACAGATGTGTGTTCAGATTATAATGACTGATGCTGTCTACACTGATACAGTGTACAGATGTGTGTTCAGATTATAATGACTGATGCAGATACACTGATACAGTGTACAGATGTGTGTTGAGATTATAATAACTGATGCTGTCTACACTGATACAGTATACAGATGTGTGTTCAGATTATAATGACTGATGCTGTCTACACTGATACAGTGTACAGATGTGTGTTCAGATTATAACTGATGCTGATACACTGATACAGTATACAGATGTGTGTTCAGATTATAATAATTGATGCTGATACACTGATACAGTATACAGATGTGTGTTCAGATTATAATGACTGATGCTGTCTACACTGATACAGTATACAGATGTGTGTTCAGATTATAATGACTGATGCTGATACACTGATACAGTATACAGATGTGTGTTCAGATTATAATAATTGATGCTGATACACTGATACAGTATACAGATGTGTGTTCAGATTATAATGACTGATGCTGTCTACACTGATACAGTATACAGATGTGTGTTCAGATTATAATGACTGATGCTGATACACTGATACAGTATACAGATGTGTGTTCAGATTATAATGACTGATGCAGATACACTGATACAGTATACAGATGTGTGTTCAGATTATAATGACTGATGCTGATACACTGATACAGTATACAGATGTGTGTTCAGATTATAATGACTGGTGCTGATACACTGATACAGTATACAGATGTGTGTTCAGATTATAATGACTGATGCAGATACACTGATACAGTGTACAGATGTGTGTTCAGATTATAATAACTGATGCTGATACACTGATACAGTATACAGATGTGTGTTCAGATTATAATGACTGATGCTGTCTACACTGATACAGTGTACAGATGTGTGTTCAGATTATAATAACTGATGCTGATACACTGATACAGTATACAGATGTGTGTTCAGATTATAATGACTGATGCTGATACACTGATACAGTATACAGATGTGTGTTCAGATTATAATGACTGATGCTGATACACTGATACAGTATACAGATGTGTGTTCAGATTATAATGACTGATGCTGTCTACACTGATACAGTGTACAGATGTGTGTTCAGATTATAATCACTGATGCTGATACACTGATACAGTATACAGATGTGTGTTCAGATTATAATCACTGATGCTGATACACTGATACAGTATACAGATGTGTGTTCAGATTATAATGACTGATGCTGTCTACACTGATACAGTATACAGATGTGTGTTCAGATTATAATGACTGATGCTGATACACTGATACAGTATACAGATGTGTGTTCAGATTATAATGACTGATGCTGTCTACACTGATACAGTATACAGATGTGTGTTCAGATTATAATGACTGATGCTGATACACTGATACAGTATACAGATGTGTGTTCAGATTATAATAACTGATGCTGATACACTGATACAGTATACAGATGTGTGTTCAGATTATAATGACTGATGCTGATACACTGATACAGTATACAGATGTGTGTTCAGATTATAATGACTGATGCTGATACACTGATACAGTATACAGATGTGTGTTCAGATTATAATGACTGACGCTGTCTACACTGATACAGTGTACAGATGTGTGTTCAGATTATAATAACTGATGCTGTCTACACTGATACAGTGTACAGATGTGTGCTCAGATTATAATAACTGATGCTGTCTACACTGATACAGTGTACAGATGTGTGTTCAGATTATAATGACTGATGATGTCTACACTGATACAGTGTACAGATGTGTGTTCAGATTATAATGACTGATGCTGTCTACACTGATACAGTGTACAGATGTGTGTTCAGATTATAATGACTGACGCAGTCTACACTGATACAGTGTACAGATGTGTGTTCAGATTATAATAACTGATGCTGTCTACACTGATACAGTATACAGATGTGTGTTCAGATTATAATGACTGATGCTGTCTACACTGATACAGTGTACAGATGTGTGTTCAGATTATAATGACTGACGCAGTCTACACTGATACAGTGTACAGATGTGTGTTCAGATTATAATCACTGATGCTGTCTACACTGATACAGTATACAGATGTGTGCTCAGATTATAATAACTGATGCTGATACACTGATACAGTGTACAGATGTGTGTTCAGATTATAGTAACTGATGCTGTCTACACTAAAACAGTATACAGATGTGTGCTCAGATTATAATAACTGATGCTGATACACTGATACAGTGTACAGATGTGTGTTCAGATTATAATAACTGATGCTGTCTACACTGATACAGTGTACAGATGTGTGTTCAGATTATAATCACTGATGCTGTCTACACTGATACAGTGTACAGATGTGTGCTTAGATTATAATGACTGACGCAGTCTACACTGATACAGTGTACAGATGTGTGTTCAGATTATAATAACTGATGCTGTCTACACTGATACAGTGTACAGATGTGTGCTCAGATTATAATGACTGATGCTGTCTACACTGATACAGTGTACAGATGTGTGCTCAGATTATAATAACTGACGCTGTCTACACTGATACAGTGTACAGATGTGTGTTCAGATTATAATAACTGATGCTGTCTACACTGATACAGTGTACAGATGTGTGTTCAGATTATAATAACTGATGCTGTCTACACTGATACAGTGTACAGATGTGTGTTCAGATTATAATAACTGATGCTGTCTACACTGATACAGTGTACAGATGTGTGTTCAGATTATAATAACTGATGCTGTCTACACTGATACAGTATACAGATGTGCATTCAGATTATAATGACTGACTGTCTACACTGATACAGTGTACAGATGTGCGTTCAGATTATAATGACTGACGCTGTCTACACTGATACAGTATACAGATGTGCGTTCAGATTATAATGACTGACGCTGATACAGATACAGTATACAGATGTGTGTTCAGATTATAATGACTGACGCTGATACACTGATACAGTGTACAGATGTGTGCTCAGATTATAATGACTGACGCAGTCTACACTGATACAGTGTACAGATGTGTGTTCAGATTATAATGACTGACGCTGTCTACACTGATACAGTGTACAGATGTGTGTTCAGATTATAATGACTGATGCTGTCTACACTGATACAGTGTACAGATGTGTGCTCAGATTATAATGACTGACGCAGTCTACACTGATACAGTATACAGATGTGTGTTCAGATTATAATGACTGATGCTGTCTACACTGATACAGTGTACAGATGTGTGCTCAGATTATAATGACTGACACGGTCTACACTGATACAGTGTACAGATGTGTGTTCAGATTATAATGACTGACGCTGTCTACACTGATAGTGTACAGATGTGTGTTCAGATTATAATGACTGATGCTGTCTACACTGATACAGTGTACAGATGTGTGCTCAGATTATAATGACTGACACTGTCTACACTGATACAGTGTACAGATGTGTGTTCAGATTATAATGACTGATGCTGTCTACACTGATACAGTGTACAGATGTGTGCTCAGATTATAATGACTGACACTGTCTACACTGATACAGTGTACAGATGTGTGTTCAGATTATAATGACTGATGCTGTCTACACTGATACAGTGTACAGATGTGTGCTTAGATTATAATGACTGACGCTGTCTACACTGATACAGTGTACAGATGTGTGTTCAGATTATAATGACTGATGCTGTCTACACTGATACAGTGTACAGATGTGTGCTCAGATTATAATGACTGACACTGTCTACACTGATACAGTGTACAGATGTGTGCTCAGATTATAATAACTGACGCTGTCTACACTGATACAGTGTACAGATGTGTGCTCAGATTATAATGACTGACACTGTCTACACTGATACAGTGTACAGATGTGTGTTCAGATTATAATGACTGACGCTGTCTACACTGATACAGTGTACAGATGTGTGTTCAGATTATAATGACTGACGCTGTCTACACTGATACAGTGTACAGATGTGTGTTCAGATTATAATGACTGACGCTGTCTACACTGATAGTGTACAGATGTGTGTTCAGATTATAATAACTGACGCTGTCTACACTGATACAGTGTACAGATGTGTGTTCAGATTATAATGACTGACGCTGTCTACACTGATACAGTGTACAGATGTGTGTTCAGATTATAATGACTGACGCTGTCTACACTGATACAGTGTACAGATGTGTGTTCAGATTATAATGACTGACGCTGTCTACACTGATAGTGTACAGATGTGTGTTCAGATTATAATAACTGACGCTGTCTACACTGATACAGTGTACAGATGTGTGTTCAGATTATAATGACTGACGCTGTCTACACTGATACAGTGTACAGATGTGTGCTTAGATTATAATAACTGATGCGGTCTACACTGATACAGTGTACAGATGTGTGTTCAGATTATAATAACTGATGCTGATACACTGATATAGTATACAGATGTGTGTTCAGATTATAATAACTGATGCGGTCTACACTGATACAGTGTACAGATGTGTGTTCAGATTATAATAACTGATGCTGATACACTGATACAGTGTACAGATGTGTGTTCAGATTATAATAACTGATGCTGATACACTGATATAGTATACAGATGTGTGTTCAGATTATAATAACTGATGCGGTCTACACTGATACAGTGTACAGATGTGTGTTCAGATTATAATAACTGATGCGGTCTACACTGATACAGTGTACAGATGTGTGTTCAGATTATAATAACTGATGCTGATACACTGATATAGTATACAGATGTGTGTTCAGATTATAATAACTGATGCGGTCTACACTGATACAGTGTACAGATGTGTGTTCAGATTATAATGACTGACGCTGTCTACACTGATAGTGTACAGATGTGTGTTCAGATTATAATAACTGACGCTGTCTACACTGATACAGTGTACAGATGTGTGTTCAGATTATAATGACTGACGCTGTCTACACTGATACAGTGTACAGATGTGTGCTTAGATTATAATAACTGATGCGGTCTACACTGATACAGTGTACAGATGTGTGTTCAGATTATAATAACTGATGCTGATACACTGATACAGTGTACAGATGTGTGTTCAGATTATAATAACTGATGCGGTCTACACTGATACAGTGTACAGATGTGTGTTCAGATTATAATAACTGATGCTGTCTACACTGATACAGTATACAGATGTGTGCTTAGATTATAATGACTGATGATGTCTACACTGATACAGTGTACAGATGTGTGCTCAGATTATAATGACTGATGCTGTCTACACTGATACAGTGTACAGATGTGTGCTCAGATTATAATGACTGATGCTGTCTACACTGATACAGTGTACAGATGTGTGTTCAGATTATAATAACTGATGATGATACACTGATACAGTATACAGATGTGTGCTTAGATTATAATGACTGATGATGTCTACACTGATACAGTGTACAGATGTGTGTTCAGATTATAATGACTGACGCTGTCTACACTGATACAGTGTACAGATGTGTGTTCAGATTATAATGACTGACGCTGTCTACACTGATACAGTGTACAGATGTGTGTTCAGATTATAATGACTGACGCTGTCTACACTGATACAGTGTACAGATGTGTGTTCAGATTATAATGACTGACGCTGTCTACACTGATACAGTGTACAGATGTGTGTTCAGATTATAATGACTGACGCTGTCTACACTGATAGTGTACAGATGTGTGTTCAGATTATAATGACTGACGCTGTCTACACTGATACAGTGTACAGATGTGTGCTTAGATTATAATGACTGATGATGTCTACACTGATACAGTGTACAGATGTGTGTTCAGATTATAATGACTGATGATGTCTACACTGATACAGTATACAGATGTGTGTTCAGATTATAATGACTGACGCTGTCTACACTGATACAGTGTACAGATGTGTGTTCAGATTATAATGACTGACGCTGTCTACACTGATACAGTGTACAGATGTGTGTTCAGATTATAATGACTGACGCTGTCTACACTGATAGTGTACAGATGTGTGTTCAGATTATAATGACTGACGCTGTCTACACTGATACAGTGTACAGATGTGTGCTTAGATTATAATAACTGATGCGGTCTACACTGATACAGTGTACAGATGTGTGTTCAGATTATAATAACTGATGCTGATACACTGATATAGTATACAGATGTGTGCTCAGATTATAATGACTGATGCTGTCTACACTGATACAGTGTACAGATGTGTGCTCAGATTATAATGACTGATGCTGTCTACACTGATACAGTGTACAGATGTGTGCTCAGATTATAATAACTGATGCTGTCTACACTGATACAGTGTACAGATGTGTGTTCAGATTATAATAACTGATGATGATACACTGATACAGTGTACAGATGTGTGTTCAGATTATAATAACTGATGATGATACACTGATACAGTGTACAGATGTGTGCTTAGATTATAATGACTGATGATGTCTACACTGATACAGTGTACAGATGTGTGCTCAGATTATAATGACTGACGCTGTCTACACTGATACAGTGTACAGATGTGTGCTCAGATTATAATGACTGATGCTGTCTACACTGATACAGTGTACAGATGTGTGCTTAGATTATAATGACTGATGATGTCTACACTGATACAGTGTACAGATGTGTGCTCAGATTATAATGACTGACGCTGTCTACACTGATACAGTGTACAGATGTGTGCTCAGATTATAATGACTGATGCTGTCTACACTGATACAGTGTACAGATGTGTGTTCAGATTATAATAACTGATGATGATACACTGATACAGTGTACAGATGTGTGTTCAGATTATAATAACTGATGATGATACACTGATACAGTGTACAGATGTGTGCTTAGATTATAATGACTGATGATGTCTACACTGATACAGTGTACAGATGTGTGCTCAGATTATAATGACTGACGCTGTCTACACTGATACAGTGTACAGATGTGTGCTCAGATTATAATGACTGATGCTGTCTACACTGATACAGTGTACAGATGTGTGCTCAGATTATAATGACTGATGCTGTCTACACTGATACAGTGTACAGATGTGTGCTCAGATTATAATGACTGACGCTGTCTACACTGATACAGTGTACAGATGTGTGCTCAGATTATAATGACTGACGCTGTCTACACTGATACAGTGTACAGATGTGTGCTTAGATTATAATGACTGATGCTGTCTACACTGATACAGTATACAGATGTTTGCTCAGATTATAATGACTGATGCTGTCTACACTGATACAGTATACAGATGTTTGCTCAGATTAGTGCTGCACAATTAATCGTATCGCAATCGCGATGTCAAGCCTACGTGATTATATGAGGCAAAATGCTGCGATTTTATATAAAATAAACAAATTAGCGCTGTTAACGCAATTAATGCAGCATCTGTTCATTTTTGGCATCCTTTGGCTATAGTGTTACATGATCCCGCTCTTATTCATGCAAATGCTTTTAAACCATTCATGCGTGATAAGACAAAAAAAGAACGCGCTGCCTGTGAATGTCCTGACTGTGACACACAGAAAGACTCGCGCTAATATCGTGCGTGCGCACAAAACAGGCCAGAATACTCTTTCGAGCTTGAACGAACAATAGCACACACAATTATGCCAAAATGTCTTTTTGTTGAGTATCTTCATAACATAAGAGCAGTCTTATGATGAACGTGAAGAGTTGTGACTCGTGAGAGAATGAGGCGCGTGTGAGATCCGCGTCTCTGACAGCAGCGGCTGGTCTTAAAGGGACAGTACACAGTAGCCACTAATTATATCTGTCGCTAAAGTTAATCAAAGAACAAAGGGAACAGAGAAAAACACTAACTGCTCTTGACTAAAGAACTTTTTTCTTTAGGCAGATTATCACTAATCTGTGTGTGCATTTATTTTCCTTGAGAACCAAGCAAGTTGACTCATGAAACCATGTGTTTATTATATCGCATATCGCAATATTGACCTCTATTATCGCAATATGACATTTTCCCCAAATCGTGCAGCCCTAGTTCAGATTATAATGACTGATGCTGTCTACACTGATACATTATACAGATGTGTGTTCAGCTTCTGACGAACTCCACGCGCTTGAGTCTGTCAACAACAGGACAAATGGAAGAGTGAAAGAACGTTCACTTTGAGCGTACAGTTTAAAAAGCTTGTTTGCGTATCTGTCCAGAATTCAGAAGGATCTCAGCGACAGAAACAAGTGGATGTTTATTTTAATGGCGTCTCGGATCACGTCTCGGATTATATGTTTGTTCAGAGCGTATTATTTAGTCAGCGAGGCACAGTGTAATGGAGAGTTCGCAAAGAATCTTTTGTTGAAAGATGAAGCAGCGACTGTATTGGATCGGACAGCAGCTGCATCATAAACCGCAGATAAATGATTTTATAATGCTTTGTCTGCAAATGTTTTATATGGATAATGTTTTATCAATAGTGAGTGGGCGTTGATACTGTTTCCTATGCAATGACCTTAGCCAATAAAAACAGATAATTTCAGACTGAGGGTTGAAAATAATAGTTTTCCTCATATACATTTGTTTTTGGTGCAAAACCCCACCAAAGCTTTATTAACATTATAAGTCAACCTCAAGGAACAATTAAAATCTCTATTAAAATAATTAAAAAATCCACGTTATGACCCTTTTAAATGGTTTGCTTGATGACGGACATGCAAACATTGAAAGGACAATCATTTTAATTTAGTAGGGACATTTAAAATGAAAAATCCAATATGTAATGCAAGAAGCTACTGAACAGTTAGTGTAACGAGAATACTGGAAAAAAAGTGTAATTCCCTGTATCATTACAGGAAATGTGGCACTCACTTGATACTGCATAGTTTTGTGTTTGGGTTCAGAGTCTCCGTTAGTGATGATTAGACTCGATTCCTCCACAGGTCCCTTCTCTCTGCACTCTTTCACTACCTTCACTTCCAGACGACTGCGTAAAATAATCGCAGCATTTCCTACAAACAGAACAAGAAAACACTGCATAAATCCTCTACACATACAACCATTACATGTCTACACTGCATGAAAACAATGCTGTCAGCTGTCTAGGTAGACAGCGAACTAGATTTTGAAACACAGCTGTGGTTTTCATGAAAAGAGGGACGGCGTGAACCCAAACAAGCCATAATAAGGAATTTGATCAGTTGCACTTTATTTCAAGAGTCCACTTTAGACATTCTACTAACTAGAAGTAACTTTGCAACTACATGTCAACTGACACTCATTAGAGTATTACTAGACTGTTAGTAGTTGCAAAGTTACTTCTAGTCAGTAGAATGTCTAAAGTGGACTATCGAAATAAAGTGTAACCATTTGATTTTACATGCTGAACTTTTACAATCACTCTAAAATCTATTAGATTGAACTGATGTCTATTGTTGGTCCCAGGTAAAGCAGTTTTCATAAAGCAATTTACCTCACTACTGTGACACAAGAGCAATAGCATTCCTATAAATAAAGATTATTGAAAGAACCTAGATGGGAAAGACCGTTTTGACAACCTGGAACCTGAGAAAAGTGTGACAAATACAAACTACGAAAAACCAGATGTCCTCTTACTGTGTAATGACTTACCTTCTATAACCTGGTTGACCTGAGATTGGTATGTGTCGAAGTTAAATGGTGTAAGAAATCCCAGAGAACCCAAATGGAAGGCCATGACAGGAGGCACACTCTCCTACACACACACACACACACACACATTTATATTTAGGCTTTTAAAGGGTGTTCACAGTGACAGCAATTTGCAGTAACAAAACTACAGAAGTCAAGAAGTTCAATTTGAGTTTGCAATCTCTGGCAACATAAACATAAGGTGAGATTATGATTAACAAAGAGTGACAATTCCATTTATGTCAACTCGTGATGTGTTTAAGGTTTTATGAGTGAGTGTTTGCAGAAAAATACACCAACACACACTCACCCAACCACTCACTGATGTGTTTAAGATTTAGATTTACAATGAGTGAGTGTTTGCAGAAAAAGACTCACTCACTCACTCACTCACTCACTCACTCACTCACTCACTCACTCACTCACTCACTCACTCACTCACTCACTCACTCACTCACTCACTCACTCACTCACTCACTCACTCACTCACTCACTCACTCACTCACTCACTCACTCACTCACTCACTCACTCACTCACTCACTCACTCACTCACTCACTCACTCACTCACTCACTCACTCACTCACTCGTATCAAAATATACTGCATTCCAAACTGCATAAATGATGCTTCTGAAAGGCATTTGGAAAGGAAAACACTAAAATATTTTCAAACCTGGAAAAGAGAGGAAGCATACAGCAAAGTCCCATCTCCTCCCAAGCAAATGATGAAGTCGACACAATTGGAAATATCATCATAATCTATGAAACATGTCAACAGGTCACATGTAAATTTTACACATTACATCTTTATTCAGGAACACTTCAGTTTTTAAGTCCCAAGCAGATTTTATAATCACTGCAATGGTTTCCCTTAAAGGGATACTCCACTTTTTTTGGAAATAGGCTCATTTTACAACTCCCCCAGAGTTTAACAGTGGAGTTTTACCGTTTTCGAATCCATTCAGCCGATTTCCGGGTCTGGCGGTACCACTTTTAGCATAGCTTAGCATAGATCATTGAATCGGACAAGACCATTAGCATTAGAGTTCTCAACGGGTCGGGTCGGCCCGACAAACCCGACGGGACCCGCGGGTTCGGGTCGAAAATATAATCAAATGACTCGGGTCGGGTCGGACCTCGGGCTTAATCTTTTCCAGTCAGTGAAAAAAAAAAAAACATTTATTAATCATTGCTGCTGTTCACCGTAAAGAAAGTCTGGCTGCTGCGTGCAAGCGCATCACGGAGAAGGGCGGGGGCAAGACCTGACGCCGCTGCGTGCACGCCTTTAGCCTGGAGAAGAAGATGGAGTTGGTGAAAAGTAAACTTGCCTCAGGTGAATTCACCGTCGCTACTACAGCCTATTTATATATTTAAAGTTTATTGTTTCAGTTATTTGTATTGTTAAAAGGCGTGAACATTAAAGGTTGATTTGAATTTCCGTCTGCTGGTCATGATAATACGTGTATGAGAAAAAAAAAATCCAACGAGGCGTCGGGCCGCGGGCCGGGTTCGGGCAGATAATTCATGTTGATGTGTCGGGTTACATCGGGTCCGGGCTTTAAAAGCCACGGGCCGGGTCGGGTCGGGTTGTTATTTTCAGGCCCGTTGAGAACTCTAATTAGCATCTCTCTCAAAAAAATGACCAAAGAGTTTCGATATTTTTCCTATTTAAAACTTGACTCTTCTGTAGTTACATCGTGCACTAAGACCGACAGAAAATGAAAAGTTGCGATTTTCTAGGCTGATATGGCTAGGAACTACACTCTCATTCCTGCGTAATAATCAAGAAACTTTGCTGCCGTACCATGAGTGCAGCAGGCGTAATGATATGACGCAGCGCATGAAAATAGGTCTGATAGGTTAGATAAACTTAGTCCCGGTCACGTTGGAAGTTACCGAGCTGGAGACTATTATCAGGCGCTGCGTCATATCATTACGCCTGCTGGACTCATGGTACGGCAGCAAAGTTTCTTGATTATTTTTATTACCGTATTTTCCGCACTATAAGGCGCACCGGATTATAAGGCGCACCTTCAATGAATGGCCTATTTTAGAACTGTTTTCATATATAGGGCGCACCGGATTATAAGGCGCATAGAATAGAAGATACTGCAGTCAAACGTTTGACTGGGTTTGCGTTATGCAGTGGTCACCAACCTTTTCAAGCCTAAGATCACATCCAAAGTCCAAATGTAAACCTAGATACCTTGTTTATACTCGACGCGTCCGCATGAGCGCGAAGTTAATAAAAAAAAAAATATCCGTCTGCTCGGGCAGATTCGGCTTAACAGCGCGCGCGCCTCTGAATCCGAAGATGCATGACTTTGAGCCGAATCTGCCCGAGCAGACGGATATTAGTAGTACATCTCATCACACCGGCACCCAGTTTGCGCGTCTAAATCAGTTGTATGGTCTGGTGTTCAGTCTAAAACAAAACAGTTGCGTCAAGTATAAATGCCTCGTCTGTTTGGGGAGTTGCGCGCGCAGTCAGCGGAGGCTCGCGCTCCGGTGTCAGGCGAAAGTATAAACAAGGTTTAAGTCAGCGGTTGTTTAACAGACGTTAACATAAGGCGCCAGATCCATATATAAGGCGCTCCGGATTATAAGGCGCACTGTCGTTTTTTGAAAAAAATAAAGGCTTTTAAGTGCGCCTTATAGTGCGGAAAATACGGTATTCTTTTTTTGAGAGAGATACTAATGGTCCTGTCCGATTCAATGATCTATGCTAAGCTATGCTAAAAGGGGTACCGCCAGACCCGGAGATCGGCTGAATGGATTTGAAAAAGGTAAAACTCAACTGTTTAACTCTGGGGGAGTTGTAAAATGAGCCTATTTCCTAAGCCTAGTATCCCTTTTAATATTGGAGAACAGTCGTCAACTTAACGTAGCTGCCTATTTCTGTCAATTCAAGATCGATCATACTGTAGTTTAACTACTTTGAATTAACTGTTTAAAGTCCCCCTGTGGTGAAAATCAAGTTTCTAACGTTGTTTATATGTCTATGTGGTGTTTTTAATATGCTTTAAGACAAAGCATGTGTAAATTCATAAGTCGACACCATTGCTGAGTATTTTCTCCTTAAAACTGCAGTGAACCAAAGACAGTCTCAAAAACACGCTTTGAAATCGCTGGTGTTTCTGACGTCACAAACTACCTTGTAACCAATCAGATCAACGTGTGATCGTCAACCAGTGGATCTCTGAGCTGAGTGAGTGAGTGGAGGCGGGGTTCATTTGCGTATTCATAGAACCGCGCATACTAAATGAGGCAAGGGTGTCGAGTTACATTCAAGATATTTTAAGAAAGAAAAAAATTTACTATGTAATTTTGGTGATCAAATATGAGTTTTAAAGGATAAAATTATTGACTACAGAGGGACTCTAAAATAATTGTAACAGTTTTAAAGTAGCACATTACGTGGTTGTGTAAAAGTCATGGAAATATATTCAACTGACAGCACACAATTTGATAATATTCTATTATGTATTCACACACTGAAGCACACACACAAAAAAATTACACGAGGTATAACAAAGTACTTTTGGATAAATCCTCACCTTCTCTAAAAGTGCAAAAGTTCTTCTTGACGGAGACAAAGCTCTCATTAGCAATGGCTGGATCTTCAATGACTTTTCTCTCCACATAAACAATCATATTTTTTTGCTAGAAGCCATTGATGCAGAGATGAAACAGAAAAGGGCATTATGAACATTATGCTTTGATTTTGCTCAACTGATTTGAATAAAATAAAAACACTTTACAAAAGCATTTTTGTTAATGCAATCAATGACATACCAAAGATGCTCATTCAAATTAGCCAAAAATTTACAAACAGATGTGGCCTTTAGGAATGTACATATTACACAGTATTGCTGACTGGCACACCGGTTCATCCAGTCTATTCTATATTCCACGTACAATATGAATTTTTTAAATACCGCCGTACCAGTGCGTAGCTGAAACAGTTTCTGCATCTATTTAATGGCCACGAAGATCGCAATATTGTGAGGGAAGCTCTATTAACTGCAGATCATCATCAGCACTGCTTTCCACTGATCCATCTTTTCCCTTTGATGCACACTCTACACGGCCACATCTGCATTTTCTCTTTTTTATTCCGTCTTCTCACCTGTGTCAGAAAAACGCAGAGATCTTTGAAAGGCTGCAGCAGACTGGCGTCTCTGATTTTCTTTATAATAAGGACACTTTTGGGTGGCTTGTTCCATGTCAACCTCTGACTGGCTGGATCTTGTATATGCCTGAGTGAATAGATGTGAACAACACACTTTTGTCAATAGAGTAGGGGTGTAAAGATACCCTCGTATCACGATTCAATACATATCACGATACTCCAAGACATACAGTATGCTAAAAGGTAAACAAAAAAAAAATGTACTGTTGATTTAAAATGCTAAATTTGGTATTTCATTGTGTGTGTAAATGAATAGACTTGGACTTGGTGCTGGAAACCCAATGCACAGGACAATAGAGACACCAGAATAACAATATTCATGATTCTGAAGCTGAAAACACAGAATTATTTTAGATGAATATGCTTGAACTCTGTCACTGACTAGATATATTTAAAATAATGTAGGACACATTTACTGGTGGTAACTAGGCTTGGGCGGTATTCGAATTTTGAAACCGTCAAACCGCCTCCCTATTTTACCGGGGTATACGGTATTACCGTGACTGATTAAAAATTATGACATAATGAGCTCAGACTGCATCACCAAACTGTTGGCTTGTGCCTATACCGTTCAGAAACTGAATGCCAGATCGGGCAAAAAAAAAAAAAAAAAAAAAAAAAATCAAGCCCAACCCCTGCACGTTGTGTCTGAGTCAGGCCGACGGCATTAACTGTTATTATGAGCCGGAGCCCACCATTATTCAACATAATATCTGTGTGCGTGCAACAAGCAAGAAGTGCCTTTGTAATCCGGTGACGCGTGTCCATTGATTTTTATTAATAAAACTTTTCTTCAAAGATGGAAGTTGACGATCGCCGTCTCTGTAGTGAACGCGCCTATAGAGAGAAATGCACATCATTACACAATCAGAGAGTGGCCTTTTTCTTTTCGTTTTGAATGGTTTCGTTTACTGAAATTGACGATCGGCATCTCCGTATGAACGCTATAGAGAGAAATGCACATCGTGGATTACTTAGCCTAATCAGTGAGTAGCCTATTTCTTTCGTTTTGGATTGTTTCGTTTAAAGAAATTGACGATCGCCATCTCTGTAGTGAACGCTATAGAGAGAAATGCACACCATTGATTAATCAGACTATATTTCTTTTCGTTTTGAATTGTTTCGTTTAATGAAATTGACGATCGCATCTCTGTATGAACGAGAGAAATGCACATCATGGATTACTTAGCCTAATCAGTGAGTTGCCTATTTCTTTCGTTTTTAATTGTTTCGTTTAAAGAAATTTCAAGCTTTATTTATTTGTCATGTCTGTGAGGCATAGCCTTTTTTATGAGATTTCAATGCAAGTGACCGCGGCATGCCCATCATGTCATGATTATATTAAATCCAGGCAATTGGTTGATGAAAATTTTATAAAAATTTAGATACAATTTATACAAAACGAAATTCGTTTTAAAGAGGCCTTTTACAAAACTAAATTTATTGAAGTGGTCAAATCGTCTGACTCCCGATGCATCCCATCTTATTTGTGCTGTTCACTTTTCATAATCAACAAAGATGGAAAAAATAACATTATAATATTTTAACAAATACGAAACTTAATGCGCTTATGCATCCTGGCAGCAGTGAGTGGGCGGTTGTTTCGGAGATGCGACGTTAGAGGTGTTTACATCTCTCGCGGTCACCTTTTTATTGCACAATTTACAAATTGCCTCGTCAGTATTTACCGCCTCTCCCTTCTCATTCGGTTGGAACCAGAAATATTGCCAAACTGCAACCACACATAAGCATTTTTTAGGCAATAAATAAATTATATATATTATAGGCTATATAAGTGCCGGTAATGACGGTATTGAAACTGATACCGGTGCTATTTTAAGATCCCGCGGTATCCGATATTACCGTAATACCGCCCAACCCTAGTGGTAACATAATATATTTGGCATTATCACTATCAGGACCCACAAATATTCCCCCATTGCATTATTATACATTATATTAAACATTATATATAGTAGTTTAATGTAGTACTGACACTAAAACTCTGAAAACTTGCAATACACTTTGCATTTTTGTATTGCGATATATTGTTACACCCCTACATATAGTGTTGTTACATTTAAAGGGTTAGTTCACCCAAAAATTAAAATTCTGTCAGTAATTACTCACCCTCATGTTGTTCCAACCGCGTAAGACCTTCGTTCATCTTCGGAACACAAATTAAGATATTTTTGATGAAATCTGAGCCATGTTTCACTCCTCCATAGGCTTCTATGTGACCGAAACTTGCTGGCCCAGAAAAGTTATTAAAGAGATCGTTAATATAGTCCAAGTGACTCCAGTGGCTCAATCTTAAGTATATCAGGCGACGAGAATACTTTTTGTGCGCAAAAACAAACAAAAATAACGACTTTATTCCACTATTCATTTCCTTCTCTCTCGACCTCTAGTTGGTTCGCGTAGTGTTTTTGCGCAGCGCGTCTGTGTTACACGTCACCACGTAGGCTCACTATTGGCCGACGCCGGTCATGTGTGTGATGCGTGATGACGTGCAACACAGACGCGCAGCGCAAAAACACTACGAGGCCCAGAGAGAAGGAAATGAGAAGTGGAATAAAGTCGTTATTTTTGTTTGTTTTTGCGCACAAAAAGTATTCTCGTCGCATGATAAACTTAATGTAGTGCCACTGTAGTTACTTGGACTATTTTAACGATGTTTTAATAACTATTCTGGGCCGGTGAGTTTCGGTCACACTGGAAGCCTATGGAGGAGTCAAAATTCTGTCAGATTTCATCAAAAATATCTTAATTTGTGTTCCGAAGATGAACGAAAGACTTACATGGTTGGAACAACATGAGGGTGAGTAATTACTGACAGAATTTTCATTTTTGGGTGAACTAACCCTTTAACATTTGAAGTTCAGTGGGTGATGAAAGAATATTTAAATATGTTAAAGATTAAAGAGGGGTTTTTTTTTCCATGCAACTGATCCTTGTGCTGTAAAACACACAAAACATACTATTGAAACTGACTTCCTTGTAAGTCCAAGAAGAGATCTTATTGAAACCAGGCTGACTCATTTACTTCCTTGTGTTTTTATGACATAATAGAGATCAGCCGAGTGAGTAACAACAGCTACATCATCGCATTGTAAATGCAGTTATAAGGACAGACAGGAGAATTACTCAGTCTAAATCACTGCAATTAAAAATGACATTAAGGATCCTAAGGCATTAGAAGAGCGGCTGTTTATTTTCAATTATGTAAATGTCAAAGTAGAGTATTATTATTTCTGTAACTGCTCATTTCACTGTGGATTATTTGGTACGCAAGCCACAATTTGGCACAGGCTTTGCAAACAGACTCTGAGAGAAAGATGGTCCTGATAGTAACGCCGCAACATGTAAGAAACAATGTTAATTCTAATGTGTAATCTCATCTGTGATAAGAGATTTTTGATACGCAAAGACTCGTGCACAGTCAGACGTTCTTAGTCGCATAATCGTTTAATGCTGTTTAAGCATCAACTATGACCTGGTTTCACACACAAGCCTTAGATAAAGTCAGGATTAGGCCTTAGTTAAATTAGGATATTTAAGTAGCTTTTATAAACGTGTCTTAGAAAAAAACATTACTGTTGTGCATATGTCAATGCAAGTTGCTTTCAGTTAAGATCTCTCAAACATGCTTTTTAGTCTGAGAATAGAGGGTGTGCGTGTGTGACGTCACTGTCGGCCGGAGTGACTGCGGTTACACACACTGAGTGGCACAAACACTGAGCGGCAGCATTAGTTTTCAGCGTGAATGCCGCAAAAAACACACATATACATCTAAAACGGGAAGGAGCTTTGAGATTGACTGTACAACTACATTTGACAGGAAATCTGAGGTATATTTCTACAGACTGCCGAAAGCTACAGAGCAGAGAAGCTGCGATTCACAGAAACAACTGGATCCAGGGAGAGAATGGTGGATTTGCAGGTTTCATTTGGTGTCAATATGCTGAATTTAAGGGTAAAATCATACCCTATATATTGTATTGTTATATATTGTATTGACAGCTCATCAATTAAATATTTACCATCGTATATTCGCCATAATTGGATGTTTTTAAATAAACACTGACAAAAAACTATACAAGTTTTAGGGCTGGACGATATGATGATATATATAACATTGACGTCAGTGATCACAAGGATTTAGATCTATATTGTATTTATATAAAGCGTTCACAGGCAAATTTGCTTTATGTATTTCCCCGGCGTCAAAATCAGGCACATATAAACGTCAGGAAACACGATTCCTGGCGGCATGTCAATATCCGTGGATCACTGGATCTTTGATAAGTTGTAAGAAACACTAGATCGCGCTTCAGTTTAAACTGATAATCGTTTGTTCTGCTCGTGTTTTCGCAGTTTCCTCTATTAACTCCAGTCACTCAGCAGCTCTTCTGCCACTCAGTCCGGCTGAGGGAGTGTGACGTCAACGCAAACCCTCTATAGGCTTAAGCCGTGTCTGTGAAACTGGACATAAATCAAGCCAGTGACTAAACCATCAAAACTCTTCCTCTTAGTAGAAATGAAAATGATCCGTTACGAAAAGCACTTCCGTTCAGTGCAGCTCTCGCCAAAACCCCCATTATAATCAATGATGCGGTTTACACTTCACAATGAAACTCTTATTTACATTTGTGTTTGTTATGGTGTGAATTTGTGAGATCATTGCATTCGTGGTCATAACAGACATGACTGTGCTGGGCTACAGTCTCAGTGCTGCAACCTTTTATGCTTACTACAGTCAACACTCTTCACAATTATTTAACCTCGGCATCTGCAGTAAAACGACTCACATGACAGCTTTAGGGTTCTTCAGCATGCAGGCTTTGGGCCCGAATGTGGTGACAGGGCTTGGTCCATGAAGTGACTGTGTCCTCCTTTAAAAGAGCAGAAAGATGACAAACATGACTATAGCATGGACCTCTAATTTTAAGCATATAATATAGCTGCAGGCAGCGATAACGGGCCCAAGCACTATGGTCCCATCGCAAACTGGTGGCTCTAGAAACACAATGCACAGTGAGAACATGCATTAAAATGAAAGAGGACTATGTCTATATCTGTTGTTCTGTAAAATAAAATAAAATACAAATAATGATAATATATACAGTATTCCCCCAGTCTATACTAGTTATGAACTTTTAAAAATGGTGCATTAAACTTTTGGAAGACTGCAGTGGTATATATGGAGTATAGGGAAAAGTAAAAAGTTTTCTATAAAGAAAGTAAAAAAAGCAATCTTCCCCTTTACCCACATGACATTCAATATCACAGTGCAGAACTAGTACAACATCTTGTAAAGCAGAAGTGTTGCAAGTGTGGAAAGACTAGTTGTGTAAACTATGTGGTAAGATAAGGCAATCGTGTGTTGGATGAAATGATTTATACACAATTGTTGAGATCAGGCTCTTACCAGGAAACTGACAGTGACACTGTAATACATCATCCAAACAGGTGTTTCACTGTCCTAGCTATAGGTTGTGTATTTCGGAAAGCTGTATACTGCAGACCATCCATATAGTTCTCCCATGTCCTTGGCTTTTAAATAGTTTTGCCTGAAGTAACTTGCAGTTGAATCAGGTCAGGACTGTGTTTCTTTTCCAATAAAACAGCACTAGCACCTTCTCAACTGAAATATATTTACTAACAGACACGATTAAAGGCACTTTGAGTCTAAAGGCCCCTGATATACTTCCAGCGGAATTGAAGAATGAATTGGTGATGTCAAATCCACCCACTCCTTTTTTTTTTTTTTTTTTTTTTTATAATCCCCATAAATTAGGGCTGGGCGATATGGCCTAAAAACAAATCACAAAAAAATCTGATTTATTTTTCTTGCCCTGCTTAAAATCAACCTGCAGATGACAAAGAAATAGTTCAAAACAAGTTTTAACTTTATTTTGTTTTGATTTTCCCTTGTATTTATGCAAATGAGCACATACGTAATTAGATTATGCACCGTTTGTCCATGTTAACAAACAATAAAAAAAAAACTGGTAATGCATTTTTTGTTTGTCTTGATGTAAGTAATCAACTCAGTAATTTTCATGGTGATATCTAAAGGTTAAAAGTTTTACCCTATTCACGTGAGAAGAAGAATGAATCGGCGTATGAATAGGCTATATTTGGGTCTTTTTCGAAACTTTCCCCTAATGAGATTCTTCGGGGCTTTTTTTTTTCCTTACTCAGGACATATTGAGGATGCAAAATCAGTTGAGTTTGCTTCTGTTGCAATTTGTTCAACCTTTTTTCATAAAATGACTGGACTATTCTGTTTTTGCCTACGCCCAAAATTGGGTGCATATTTGACAAGCTATAATAAACTATCTATGGCGTATTTTTGCATAATAGATCCCCTTTAAGTCTTTACCCTGACAGGCAGTCTTCCATTACCTGAACTTAGCGGAGCAATGTGCTGATGGCATAGACATACTCCTGGTTTTAGTCCTGTTCCGGAAGACTTTCCCACGGAAAGGCTCCTCAGTGCTATCACAGGCTGAGCAACACTTGGGAAAAGGCTCTGAGCTCGCATCTGACTTTAGTGTCCATTTAGACTCGCCAGAATTCTCCATCTGGATGGCAAAGTTGGAACAAAAAGACAAAATATGAGCATCAGTTCACAAATACACTGCATACACACAGAAAGACACAGTCTCACACTGCCAAGTTTCTCCCAGACCTACACACTAACACGACACACGCCGCATTCAGGAAATAAAACAAACCAACACTTAACAGAGAGCAACAATGTTCCACGTCCTGAAATGGTCTATGTTCTGCGCACCTGCAATACAATGACCTGAATGTTGAAACTGTCACCAAGCAAGTTCTTAAGGTCAAAAAGTCAAATAGTTGCTCTCTCTGTGGTATTTTGTGCAAGTATTATTATTTTGAGCTGGGAACACTTGCAGATTCAGGAAGCTTTCACACCGGACACGTTTGCTGTTGTGGTCAGAGTCCGAGCACAATGGTCCCCGATTAAAACTTGACTCTATTGAACCCTGGTGCATTTGTGTTCATCTTACGTCATCGCAAACATGCACGGCACATGATAGAAAACATACTGTGTTTTCTATTAATTTGGTGCTAATAAGCACGGCAGAGCGAGTTTATTGTATGATCTGTTTATCTGCATGAAGGCAGACTCTTTTGAGGACTTTTTTTCTTTTGTCAAACCAACTTAGATACTGAATGCGTTTCAGATAACACAATATTTTGAGTTTCTGTTAATTAAACCAATCTCCTTCACTGTATTAACTAAAATTTTTAATTTCAATAAACTCAATTTTACGGCAACCAGGTAACTTACTTTTTTAAGTTAAGCCAACAATCTTTTTTTTTACAGTGAAGTCCTCCTGGAAATTCATATTTATGAGGTGGGAAGTCGTGTTTACGCCATCAGGCGCATTTCAAGTCACTTTCGTCGAGGTCACTTTTGTACCTTCTCTTATTAACTACGCAAATAATACAGCAATGATTTTAAACTCTATTTCTAAAAAAGAATGAATAAAAAAGAATGTGCATCGGGTTTCTTTTTTTAAATTAGTTTATTAAGCCACTGTGAAGTTTATCGTTACATATTATATTGTTATATTACAATGCTGCTATATTCTGTGCAGGGAATTAGCTGATTTTGTTGTAAGTAAAAAAGCCTGGCAACATCACTGCTAAATATCTGTAAGTATTGTGATATTCCATCACGTTTCTCACTGACACACCCCAACTCGTTAAGATCGGGGCTTAAAGAAAAGCCTGAGCTTCACACTCGTATTTACGTCCAACTTGTAAGTACAATGTTTCGACATGACTTGAACGCACCAACATTCATGCAAACAGCGCCACAGTTTCAAACTCAGACCACTCCTACAGGTAGTCGTGCAATTAGCAATTATGTTGATAGTTAAAAACGAGATAGGCCTACATTTCTATCTTCAACATTATTAGTTCTTCATATTTTCCTCTTTAAAAGAAAAAAGCATCAGCTGTATGCAAAGTGATCCACGTGTGGTTTTTGAGCACTGAAAATGTGTACAATTTACCAATTTAATCATGGAGCCGATCATTCATATCTCTTGAAATTAACCACATTGAGCCTTAAAATATAAGATTACAAAAGAAAAGTTTGTTAAGAGTTACAATCTAAAAGTATATTAAGAGATCTTAAATAATTCCTGAGTTACAGACATGCAAACACACAAGAAGTGCTTTTCCACCATTTTTGAACTGTCACTGTTATGTAACAAAGATTGCTAAAGTCAGCAGATTTTACTAATAGACCAACCATTCTCTGTGTATGAAATCAAGTAATGCTGCTGCCATCTTTCTTAAAGGGAAAGTTCAGCCAAAAATTTATATTCTGTCATTTTTTACTCAAGTTTTTCCAAACCTGTATGAATTTCTTTCTTCTGCTGAACACAAATGGAGTGAAGAATGTAAACAGTTTACGACACCCATTGACTTCCATAGCAGGAAGAAAAAAAAATACTATGGAATTTAATGAGTTAATTATGACAGAATTTTCATTTTTGGGTGAACTGTCCCTTTAAGTAATTTTTAACCCTTGTAATTTGGGGGTAAAAACCCTCCACATCTCATGTGAAAATTGTCATTTTAACCCCTTCTACAAAATAGTGAATTACTCAGCAAATATACATCCATGACATTTAATATTTTGTCTCTTCTTCTTCATTTATGTCTTTCTTTCACCAGATCAAACACTGCACCTGGTGAACTCTGGCTCTGGTTGAGTTGACACGGAATGACCCAATAAACTGAGTCTTCATTATACTATTAAAGTTTACACACTGATTGTTCTTTAGTGGAAAATCTTGTTTCTAAGCTCGTCTAGACAGCATTTTTTGTCGTGATCCGACTCAAAAACAATACATACACCTGCGATGGCCACAATCATACACGAGCCACAAACCGCTATCGTTATAAACGGTTCAGTTTGACAGAAGAGTTATGAAATAAAAGCATTTAAGCACAGGTTTAATGAGTTAGCCGCTAATGAGAGAAACAGTACTGTACCTCACACGGGCTCGATCCCGATCCTTTCAAAAAAAACAAAAAAACCAGCTGATGTTTAGCCCACTATAAGGCTAGCAGTACAGCAGGCGTTATCCCCTGTGACTCTGGATGTAGAATATTAATACTTCCATCGCTATATGTTTCTGGACGGATCAAAGGCTAACAGGTTTCAACAGTCTCTCTACAGCTGTCATATATACACGAGCGAACACTTCCTCGAGATGACATCAAACCTCTGCGCCCATTGGCTCATTCTGAGGGGCGGGGCTTGGCTTGGCTTGGCCAATGAATATTCATTACTTAAAGCGTCTTTCACGAAGCACACATTTAAAAAAAAAAAAATGTTATTCCCCCACGTTTGAGATGCTAAACCAAAGTTTTTTTTTTTTTAATTGCTTGAATAAAATAAAAAACGTATTAATTAAATGATATATCATATAAATTGTAAATTGTTGAAGATGTGTCTTCAGCCGTTTCTTGAAAATGGCTAAAGACTCTGGTTGAGTTAGGCAGGTGAAGGTCCGTAAAAGTGATTTTGTGCCTCTTTGGGATGATGGCACCACAACGCGCTGTTCACTTGCAGAACACAAGCGTCTGAAGTAGTGAGTTTAGGTATAGGGGTGCAGACTCTGCAGAGCCAGTGTTTGTTCTGTAGGAAAACATCAGTGCCTTGAATTTGATACGAGCGGCAATTGGCAGCCAGTGCAATTTTATGAGTAGTGGAGAGTGATGCGTGTCTCTTCGACTTGATAACGATCTTGCTGCTGCAGCATCTGGGTCAGTTGCAGACGTTTGACAGTGATGCTGGAAGACCAGCCAGGAGAGCATTACAACAGTCCAGTCTGGACAGAACAAGCGCACGGACAAGGAGCTGTGTAGCTCCGATATGGGGCCTGGTCTTTCTGATGTTGTATTAGGCAAACCTGCAGGACAGGTCTGTGAAGTTTAACCTGTCTGTCCAAGGTTCCTGTCGGTCATGGATGGAGTTATGGTTTATGAACCCAGCTGAATGGAGAAGTTGTGATGAAGTGTTAAGTTGGCTGCGACCCAGAGGTGTAAAGTCCAGGGGTCAGAAAGTAAAAGTCCTGCCATATGTTCATTCCACCCATGAACTCAGCCAGCTGATTTCACTACTTAGTTCTATCTCCTGGCTGAAAAACTGTGCTAATTAGCATATCCAGGTGATTGGAACAAAATACTGAGGAGGACTTTTACTTTATGAACCTGGACTTTACACCTGTGCTGGGACCACAAGCAGTTCTGTCTTTACAAGGTTTAGGTGGTGGTCTTTCATCCAGCTAGAAATGTCTGTCAGGCAGGCCGCGATGCGATGCGATCAGCTCCCGTCGGATCACCAGGCTGGAATAAGAGGTAGAGTTGTGCGTCGTCAGCATAACAGTGATATGAAAGACCATGTTTCTGAATCACAGACATGTAGATTGAGAAGAGAAGCGGTCCCAGAACTGAGCCCTGAGGCACTCCGGTAATGAGATGACCTCACCCCTCCAAGACACCCTGAAGGACAGACTGAGAGGTAAGACTTGTTCCTGAGATGCCTTTCATCTCGAGGGTTGACAGGAGGATCTGGTGTGTCAAAAGCAGCAGACAGATCCAGCAAGATGAGAACTGAGGATCTGAAAGCATGTCTCAGAGCTTCGATAACTGAGATTATCAGCCACAGTTGAGTGACTGCATTTATTGTTGGCACTGCAAAATATTCAATATGGACCTGAAGAAACATTGTGAAAGAATTGTGAAATGAATATATGGCTGATTAAAAAGAAAATTGGAGAGTATTTACAAATACTGTGTGTTAAAATGGAGGATAATAGTGTTTTTGTAATTTGGTGACATCCGTTACGAAACAGCTTTAATACTTTCAAAGTAAAGCCGAGTAACAACTGCTTTCAGAAGTTATTTTTAAATACTTTATTTTTTTAATGTCTTTATGTTTTATGTGGGTTTTTTTTAAACTGTATTGAAATTCAATATTTCT
The DNA here is from genome assembly GCA_021464565.1 of Rutilus rutilus. Lineage (NCBI taxonomy): Eukaryota > Metazoa > Chordata > Actinopteri > Cypriniformes > Leuciscidae > Rutilus > Rutilus rutilus. The sequence continues at coordinate 31,936,213 of JAJAQA010000019.1, forward strand.
TCCCACCCAAATCTTCCTTTCCCAGCAGCCACAGGGTATTTTATATTTTGTGCGCTCAGAGCCCATGCAGAGGGGAAGATCTGCTGGCTTTACATGAAGGTGGTGGAGCCACAGGGTGAGTGTTGTGTGTTTGATTTCGTGTGGTGCAGTTGTAATTAAAACGGCTGTTTTTTGTGATGTAAAAAAATGACTTTTGCACCTTGAATGTAAAAATTACAACTTAAAGTCCCCCTGTAGTTGATCATTTTATCCCTCAAAACTCATATTTGATCACCAAAATTACATATTTAAAAAAAGAAAATCCTTAAAATAGTATACGTGGTTCTATGAATATGCAAATGAGCCCCGCCTCCACTCAATCACTCAGCTCAGAGATCCACTGGTTGACAGTCACACGTTGATCTGATTGGTTACAAGGTGATTTCAAAGCGTGTTTTTGAGACTGTCTTTGGTTCACTGCAGTTTTAAGGAGAAAATACTCAGCAATGGTGTCGACTTATGAATTTACACATGGTTTGTCTTAAAGCATATTAAAAACAACTTTAAAAGCTTGACTTTCACCACAGGCCTTAAGCAATGCCACTGAAAATCAAAGTGACACATTTCAGATAAGAGAGATAAGAATAAAACCCAACCCAACAGCATAAATGTGCACACCCTTTAAGGGGGGCTGACTGTTCGGATGAAACTAATCATCAAGCTGTTTTATTTTTTAATCATCAACATTTTTGTGCAGTTACACTTGTTTTCACCTGAAGTGACTCTGATTAACTCTAATAAATATCAGCTGTTCTTGTAAGAATTTTTCTGACATCATCTTGGTCGCTGCTACAAGAGCCACAAAAAGCTTACAAAGCATCGATGGGGTCTCTTTGCTGAAAGGTATCGCTCAGGTGAGGGTTACAAAACATTTCCCAGACATTAGATAGAAAATGAAGACAGTCATCAACTAGTGGAGAAAGTATGACACAACAACGGCAATATCAAGAACAGGGTGTCCCTCTAAAATAAATGAAAAGACAAAGAGAAAACTGGTCAGGGCTGTCAAGAGGCAGACAGCGACATTAAAAGAGCTGCAGCTTTTTCTGGCAAACACTAGTTTCACCCTACACACACATAGACTACACACACGTAGACCATTCACACAACTATCTCTCGTATTGTCCATCTGTCTGGGCTTTAGGGCAGGGAGGAAAGCCTTTTCTGACTAAGAAAAAAACATCCAAATCCAAAAACATGCATTACCAGTCAATGTTTTCATATATATTACAAAATTACAATATAGTAATATATTTTACTACAGCACAACAAAACATTTTTGATCAGTGATCTGCTATTTGAAATTAAATAACATGAACAGCATACTTCTTAAACTTTTCCAATGATGGCCTAAAGTTTGTTTGTAAATGAGTGCAGTATGTACCTGTATACTGCAGGTATAATGCTATAAAAGTAAAGTGTCTCATTCACAGTTGACTGTGCTGTCCAGCTGAATTGAATTACCCAGTCAACAATTTGATCTCACAATGATGTCATTATGAGCTCACAATATTCTCATGGTGCGGTCATAATGTGAGTGTCACAGTGAACTAAAAGTGTAACCACACAGAGCTCTCACTGTGTGCTCATACTTTGTTCACAACATGAGGTCACTGCACAATCACAGTGCACTCATACTGTGGTTGAAATATGAGGTCACATCACACTCACTGTGTGCTCATACTGTGATCATACTGTGGTCACTGTGTGCTCATACTGTGGTCACTGTGTGCTCATAATGTGATCACTGTGAGGTCACTGCGCACTCACTGTGTGCTCATACTGTGCTCATACTGTGGTCACTGTGTGCTCATACTGTGCTCATACTGTGGTCACTGTGTGCTCATACTGTGCTCATACTGTGGTCACTGTGTGCTCATACTGTGCTCATACTGTGCTCATACTGTGGTCACTGTGTGCTCATACTGTGCTCATACTGTGGTCACTGTGTTCTCATACTGTGGTCACTGTGTGCTCATACTGTGGTCACTGTGTGCTCATACTGTGGTCACTGTGTTCTCATACTGTGGTCACTGTGTGCTCATAATGTGATCACTGTGAGGTCACTGCGCACTCACTGTGTGCTCATACTGTGCTCATACTGTGGTCACTGTGTGCTCATACTGTGCTCATACTGTGGTCACTGTGTGCTCATACTGTGCTCATACTGTGCTCATACTGTGCTCATACTGTGGTCACTGTGTGCTCATACTGTGGTCACTGTGTGCTCATACTGTGCTCATACTGTGGTCACTGTGTTCTCATACTGTGGTCACTGTGTGCTCATACTGTGGTCACTGTGTGCTCATACTGTGGTCACTGTGTTCTCATACTGTGGTCACTGTGTTCTCATACTGTGGTCACTGTGTTCTCATACTGTGGTCACTGTGTTCTCATACTGTGGTCACTGTGTTCTCATACTGTGGTCACTGTGTGCTCATACTGTGGTCACTGTGTTCTCATACTGTGGTCACTGTGTTCTCATACTGTGGTCACTGTGTTCTCATACTGTGGTCACTGTGTTCTCATACTGTGGTCACTGTGTTCTCATACTGTGGTCACTGTGTTCTCATACTGTGGTCACTGTGTTCTCATACTGTGATCATACTGTGGTCACTGTGTGCTCATACTGTGGTCACTGTGTGCTCATACTGTGGTCACTGTGTTCTCATACTGTGGTCACTGTGTGCTCATACTGTGGTCACTGTGTTCTCATACTGTGGTCACTGTGTTCTCATACTGTGGTCACTGTGTTCTCATACTGTGGTCACTGTGTTCTCATACTGTGGTCACTGTGTTCTCATACTGTGGTCACTGTGTGCTCATATTGTGGTCACTGTGTTCTCATACTGTGGTCACTGTGTGCTCATACTGTGGTCACTGTGTTCTCATACTGTGATCATACTGTGGTCACTGTGTGCTCATACTGTGAGATCACCATATAACACCACTATGCAATAATTGTGTTAGTTCACTGTTATCTAAAATGATTCAGTTAACTCAAACTTTTACACCCACATTCTTTATTTCCATCAATAAAAACAATCAAACAAAAAGTCAGCTTTTTCCTTTATTTGGTTTCCTTTTCAGCCTGGTGTTGGCGTTGGACAAAAAAATTTCTACTTGGCGAATACATTCCGCGTCTGGTGTTGTTCTGGTGGTTACTTTTAGCTTCTTCACCTCTATTTCATTTTGTTTGTGAAAAGACCTGACACATTCTAAAAACACAAAGAGCAAGGCGTTAACATTACAATTTCTATAGCAGCATCTGAGCATCCAGATGCACAAACCAAAACTTAAACACTTACTTTTCAAACATGTCAGGAGCACAGGTGGCAACACCTTTTTCCCATCTTTCCCCGTTCTGTTATACAGACAGAGAACATTGTCTGACGCTATGCTTTTTAAAGCCTGTCTCACCATCTCACCTATATTGGAGCTGCCGTGAGTATGGATGAGATAGTGTACCTGACAAAAACATACATAATATTGTCATGATTAAAATATACCAGGCTTCAACATTTCTTTTACATGGTATCTGCTGCGAAAAAACCCCCCAAAAAAAAAACAATAAAACTGTGGCTTTGTTGTAAAAATAAATGCTAAATTTATATAGTAGTACTAACATAAAGCTCTCGATAATTTTTGTCTTCTTCAAGCCTCTGACAGAAGGCTTCAAACGTTTCAAAGCTGGAGCACTGTTGTTGTTGAAAAAGTTCCTCATGGGCATCTTCTTCTGCCCGCTTCATGAGAACAGACTTAACTTTTGCCAAGTCATTCATGATGACAGCTTGTCTCTGTTCCAGCATTTGCATTTGTTGGAGTATCTTAGTATTCAGATCTGAAAAATTGTAAAGTTAGATTGTTATATAGCAAAGGATGTTTTATGTCTGTATAAATAAATAATGTCTAATTGATATATCACATACCAAACAATTTCTCCATGGTGACTTTGCATTTTGTTTCCTTTGGTTCCTTCCCTGTTATCAAAATTACATACATAAGGTCAGTGAAATTGCATTTATCTAAATCAGTTATATTGTTTCTATATTTATTTTTCTACATCAATTAAACCATTTTTTCCCTGATCGTTTTATCCACAATGCACATGTAGGTGGTTCACTTTAATTGTGGGGACATTTGGTACAATGTAAAAAACACACACACACACACACACACACACACACACACACACACACACACACACACACACACACACACACACAATAAATTATATTAAATTATAACTCACCTGAAGAAGCAGAGCTTTTGGGATGATCATCCTCATGCATTGCCACATTTCCCTGAAGAGTATCTGTGAGAGTCATGACACAAAATTCTCTTATAAGGTACCTTGTGATGTGTTTGCATGTGTTAAAGGGAATATCTATTGTCTCACCTAAGAATACTGGGTTGGGCTGGCTTGAGTTTAAATAACTGTCATCAGGGCTTTCATTGTTATCATCCAGACAGTTACCTGAACAATGTGAATTAGAATGATCAAATTAGCTTTACCAGATTCAATTTAAGAGAAAAAGTGTTTCATACTCACCAGATGTTTTGACACACAGAGCTTTCTGAATAAGTGGACTCTTGACTACTTTCAAGAAAAGACATAAAACATTCAAAAATCTGCAAATAAAATTATAAAGCTGATTCTGCTAAGTTCCTTAGATAAGTTAAAACACAAGCTTACCATGGTATCTGGGAGTTTTGGCCAGCTGAACATTCTTTGTCTTCAGACCAACTCGCTTCATTGCATTTCTTGACTTCTTTAAATGCACATCATCTGTTTGTCACATTAAAATTAGTATGATCACCTAATCTTTTGCCATAACAAACCTTGTATACACAATTAATAAACAATGTATACACACCTGGTATCCTGGTTTGCACTGTAATTTCTTTATAAGTCATGTGATGTTGTTGAAGATCTGAGAGGAAGATATAGAAGTAAGTGGCTTAATGTACATCAATACATGAATGCATGGGGTTTCTAACCGGGGTCAAGGGACCCACAACAGGCCTCCAGAGGGTTGTAAGGGTCTTCATAAAATTCATAAAAAACATAAATATTAATATATTCAAACATTGTTACAGTCACATTTTTAAGTTCTCGATAGAGACATTTAAGTGTTTATATTTGTTTTTTATCTGTAGTATGGGATTTGTATTTCTTTGTAAAACAGAATTCTTTGTAAAGCTTCTATAAAACTAATAAATTTGAACTAAAAATGTTTATCTTCAGGTTTACATGTCCAACATTACTCCTTAGCTAAAGGTTCATCATATATGGTGGGTTTTGGCAATATAAAGTGTAAAAACCTCTGCATAGTAACACATTATACACACCATTAATACATGAATTTATCTTTTGTATATGTGTGTACATGTTTAAATCACCTGAGACATCAGAGCTTGTGGGCTTGGGATCATCCTCATCTTTTTTCCCACTTCTCTGAAGAGTATCTTTAAAGAAAAATTTTTTTTATTAAATAAAAGTTTAGTTAAAAAGTTAAAACACTGTCACACTGAACTTTCTGAATGAGCTGAATATTGACTAATGTTCAAAAGAAGAAAAAAACAAACTAATAAAAAATGGAAAAAACATAAAAGTGCTTTAGCAAGTTCAAAGTTCTACATCAAAGTTAAAACAGGCTAACCATGGTATATAGGAGGTTTGGGCAGTGGGACATTTCTTGACTTCAGACCAGATTGCTTCATTTCATTTCCTGACTGCTTCAAGTTCATATCATCTGTTTAGTACATACAAATAAAGAATGATCACAGAGTTATGGCTAAATTGTTTTCTGCATACCAATCATTTCAATATATACAGACCTTCACAGGAAGATGTCTCTGAATTGATGTCACTTTCATCACAGAGCTTATTTTTCCTTTTTCTCTTCTCAGGTAATTCCACAACTGCAGGGTCTATCATTGAATAAGTAATGGTGCTAAGATGTCCAGCTGATAATCTATGGGCCAAAGGTCCTTCTTTCCACAGCATCAACATTCGCTTAGTCACTCCTAGATCTACACAGTGCATGGGATCTATTGGGAACTGCCTGATCATGTCAATGTCCAGATTCAAAAGAATGCTATCTGTTTTGTGATGTTCAGGATTTGTCTTCTGTCTAAATGACTCATTGGTTCTGAGATTTCCTTTATACAAAAAAAGCATTTTGCTCTCATGAACTCCCTTTACATCACAAAAGTCACAGCCATAGCGGCCATTAAACTGAACTATTCCTTTGACGAGGGCCCGTGCTGGTGCATCACATATGATGTTTTTGAGGACAATTCTCTTCCCTTTAAAGCCTGTTTCCATCAGTTCTTGCTGCTCCTCCATAAAATCCCTCAAAAACTCCAAATCATTTGGTTTCTTTGCTCCAGAAAACAGAGCAACAACAAAAGGACTGTTTTTCACTTCATCAATGTTGATGACAGCACACTGAAGTGGCCACATTGTGAGGTTTTTGGACTTGAAAATGGGTAGGCCATCAATATTCAAAGAAATCTCAAAGTGGTCGTATTTAGAAGTGTCTTGCTCAGACAGAGTATGCGTAAGACCTTCCTTTAATCCAAAATATGTGTATTTGCCACCTATCAAAAACAAGATTTTACAGTTCAGTGAAATTTCTGAATAATATTGCCAAATGAGTGCATGGACATTTTCAAAGTTAAAATGTAGGCTACCTGATTTTTCAGTTATTCTCAAACTGCCAGAACAAGGTGTTTTCAATAGTGTTCGTCCGTCTGCTGGAACATCAATGTCATGTTCCTTCAAAATCTTAAGCAATTGAGTGAGAGAGGTCATGGAGATGTTGAATTTCATTGCCCACTCAGACAGCTTTTTCTCCAGAGAAAAAGCTAGCTCTGAGTTACTTTCACTGGTAACATCCATGGAATCATTTAGTCTATCAATTTCATACCATAGCACTTGATCTTGCATATTAATTATGGCATTCTGTTGTGATTCTGAATCATACTGTTCTTGCAAGTCTTCATTTAGATGCTGCTCCACAACATTCAGCATATTTCCTGAGTCGTCTGATGAGTAGTCTGATTCAAGTTCTCTGGAGGAGTGTTCACTATCAGAAGTGTTTTCATTTTTTTTCTGAAGAGCCAAAATGATCTTTTTTGATTTTCTACGAGCTTTTTGTTGCTGTCTTTTCAATGCCTTAATTTTTGTTTCCAAATCCTAACAGACCAAAAAGAACTTCTGTATTAGTAAAACATTATATGAAACACAAATCTTTTACAATTTTTTTTGGTTTGAGAGGACAACCATAGCCACTCTCACTGATTACAGTATTTGATAATTGTTAAGACTTAAGAAGTCTTCTTTGGACAATTGTTGTGTATCCTAAAGAAAGTGTGTATCCTAAAGTACTTTAAACTACACTTTTGTAGATCTACACTTTACATCCTTAATGATGTAGTGTTGCATCTGATGTCTGGGTAACTTGTTATGTTAATAAGAGGATGAATGTCAGTCACTTTGAGTTTTGGTAAATGGGAAGTGACGTTGAAGCTTTTAACATAAAACAGCTACAGTTCCACAGATAGAAGTTGTTCTTAAAAAACTAGTCATGTGGTGAAATAAGGCCTTTTATCTTTAATATGAGTGTCTAAGTAGGCGTACTTCATCTTTTTATCCAAAGAGCAATGATAGTTTACGCTATTCCACCAGTGCAGCATTCTTGCTTACTGTTGTTTTACAGCGCTTGTTAATTATTGAAATATAAGTATAAATAAAGAAAATTAATATATTGAAATATAAAGTTAGTAATGTTGTAATGATCTGACATAACAGGCCAAACAATTCACAAATACTGATATGCAAACTAGCTGCAGCTAGCAATTTTGGTGTGATTACTGAAGGTAAAATGGCTGGTGCACATGTATCATGTGTGAGCAGTACTCTGCTAAAAAAAAAAAAGACCAGACCACATTGCACATCTAAAAGTATGTAAATAGGCCACTCACCATTTCTGCGGTGTAACAATACCATGCACAACTTTTTCTTCTTCTTTACATGTTTTATGGTGGTTGGAAGACCAGCTTAGATGGTGCATTTACCACCGCCAACTGGACCGGAGTGTGAAGCATTCACAAGGAGCTCACGCTTTACACACATGCTGAGGATCACAGTATGAGGATCAGATGAACTCACGTTGAGCTCACGCTTTACACACATGCTGAGGATCACAGTATGAGGATCAGATGAACTCACGTTGAGCTCACGCTTTACACACATGCTGAGGATCACAGTATGAGGATCAGATGAACTCACGTTGAGCTCACGCTTTACACACATGCTGAGGATCACAGTATGAGGATCAGATGAACTCACGTTGAGCTCACGCTTTACACACATGCTGAGGATCACAGTATGAGGATCAGATGAACTCACGTTGAGCTCACGCTTTACACACATGCTGAGGATCACAGTATGAGGATCAGATGAACTCACGTTGAGCTCACGCTTTACACACATGCTGAGGATCACAGTATGAGGATCAGATGAACTCACCTTGAGCTCACGCTTTACACACATGCTGAGGATCACAGTATGAGGATCAGATGAACTCACGTTGAGCTCACGCTTTACACACATGCTGAGGATCACAGTATGAGGATCAGATGAACTCACGTTGAGCTCACGCTTTACACACATGCTGAGGATCACAGTATGAGGATCAGATGAACTCACGTTGAGCTCACGCTTTACACACATGCTGAGGATCACAGTATGAGGATCAGATGAACTCACGTTGAGCTCACACTTTACACACATGGTGAGGATCACAGTATGAGGATCAGATGAACTCACGTTGAGCTCACGCTTTACACACATGCTGAGGATCACAGTATGAGGATCAGATGAACTCACGTTGAGCTCACACTTTACACACATGCTGAGGATCACAGTATGAGGATCAGATGAACTCACCTTGAGCTCACGCTTTACACACATGCTGAGGATCACAGTATGAGGATCAGATGAACTCACGTTGAGCTCACGCTTTACACACATGCTGAGGATCACAGTATGAGGATCAGATGAACTCACGTTGAGCTCACGCTTTACACACATGCTGAGGATCACAGTATGAGGATCAGATGAACTCACGTTGAGCTCACGCTTTACACACATGCTGAGGATCACAGTATGAGGATCAGATGAACTCACGTTGAGCTCACGCTTTACACACATGCTGAGGATCACAGTATGAGGACCAGATGAACTCACGTTGAGCTCACGCTTTACACACATGCTGAGGATCACAGTATGAGGATCAGATGAACTCACCTTGAGCTCACGCTTTACACACATGCTGAGGATCACAGTATGAGGATTGTGTGATGTCACTGCGATCATCGCATGATCTCACGTGTTGACTGGGTAGGGCTTCATGGTTTGTCAAATAGGCCTAGTGGGTGTGTTCTACCCTTTTTGGTCTAAGGTTTTTACCCCAGGTTAGGGTCATATTTGCATGTTTTTAAAACATTCAGTGGCAACCATGGCAGGCAAATGTGAACTAGCAAGAGAAAATAGGCAAGCTATTGTTACATTGAAGAATGAAGGCATTTCCTGCAGAAAAATGTGCCGTTTCCCGACGTTTCAGTGTGGATGATAAAGTTTGGTAAAATTCCTGAAAACGCTAAATTTACCTTTACGGCTCATACGTAAAACCTCACAAAAGCCCACTGACAATACAGACGGAAAAATAAATAATACATTTATTGCGCAATTCTTCTGGCAGGATCTTTTTATTTAGCAAAATATTATATCTCATCATTCACTGAAACGTACAGGTCACACTCACTATTATACACTACGTTTTTACAGTGTTAACCACTCGTTTATTGCACAGTAGGCTATGTGGTATGGGTATGAAGGTTTTAGCCGCGATGCTAACTAATCTAATGAACAAATGGAAATCATTGACTTATTGTCTTAAATTGTTTTAGCCATTCAATTCAATGTATTGTGTACAACTGTGTCTTCAAATTGCTGATATAAATAATTTAGCTGATTCCTGATTAAGTGGTTAGGCTAATATAATGTTAGTTTGGTCGGTTTTTGTTTACTTACAGGTGCCCTCATTCTCTCAAATGCCATTTTAAAGCCATTTACTGGCCAATAAATATTATGTTGTGAATGGATATAATTAGCTTTGTTCTTTTGTTTCCCCAGAACAACCATTACATTTCTAAAATAATCTGAACATTTCAGAGGCAACATTGAATTACAGTCACCACATGCAAGTACTTTATTACTATGAACTTTTCTGTGTGAAATTGTATTGTTTGACTGTGTACTTGTGTTTTTTAATCAGTTATTCTCTGAAAATCTTCCCTCATGCTCTCAAATCTCATTCATGTTACTCAGAAAAATAATATCACAGGTTTGGAGCCAATAATGCTATGCATTCCTTAATCATTTGCATTTGAATATAAGACATTTGAACTCTGAATTATAACTTCAAGTTTATTCTTTTTAGACAAAAAAGCTAGCCTATTACATGGCTTCAGAAGACTTACAACACAAATCATAACTACTTGGTTACTAACGTAACCTCAGTTCCCTGAGATGAGGGAACGAGTATTGCATAAGGCTAGCTTACGCTATGGGAAAACCTCCTTTTCTCGAGAATACTGAAATTAAACTTTTAAAATGCATTGCAGCTGCACTGCGAGCACAACTGAGCGCGAGAGTGGCAACTGCACGAACCTATGGCAAGGCGGCTCTGACGCGAGAACCAATCGGGACGCTTGGCGACCTGGCGCGTCATAGCCCGCCAATATGGGCGTGGTCAGAGGCTATATATTGGAGAGACTCGCCTAGGTACTCCAGGTTTAAACGACTGAAGCGATCCCCTGATCCAAGCACAGTAGCACGGCAGGCTACGCAATACTCGTTCCCTCATCTCAGGGAACTGAGGTTACGTTAGTAACCAAGTAGTTCCCTTTCGAGAGGTCTCTTGTATTGTGTAAGGCTAGCTTACGCTATGGGAACCACTTGCAAAACGCTGTGTGTGCTAACTTCGCTCTACCGTGACCAAGCATATGTATGAATCACAGTGAAGCATGATCCTAATATAAGCCAGTGAAAACGGGCTTTATATATTGGATAACTAGGAACCTTAGTTCATGGTATAAGGCAGTGATTCTCAAATGGGGGTACGCGTACCCCTAGGGGTACGTTGCGGTACTGTAGGGGGTACGTGAGATTTATAATAAATAAATAAATAAAATTAATTAATTTTAATTAATTTAAAAGATATACAAAATCATCCATGATTATGAAAAATAAGTTTAATAAAATGTTTATGTAAACCACATTTTTTATAAAAAATGTTTATATTTAAAATGTGATTGTAAACTAACGTTACCTAAATCAGAGAAGAAGAATTTGAATCACGCCGAGCGGGAAGCCGTTGCTTAAACAAACATAAATGAAATCCTGGTTAAAACGTAGCAATACTAACGTTACAGCGAAGAATGGGGAGGGTGAAGAAAAAAAGAAAGCCAAAGTGGAGCCAACAAAATACCGTCAATATCAGGAGGGGTATGTTTTGATGGGATTCACGGCAACAAACGGCAACCCTCCCCAGGCATTGTGTTTTTTCTGTGGGGAGAAACTAGCAAACAGCTCGATGAAACCGGCGCACCTCCAGAGACATCTCAGCACCAAACATCAGTGTCATGTTGGAAAGCCACCAGAATTTTTCAAGAGAAAACTTTCTGAGTTTAGATCATCGCAGGAAACAATGCGAAAAGTCTCCACAACATCAGCCAAAGCACTACAGGCGTCATATGCGGTGTCACTGCTCGTAGCTAAAGCAAAAAAGCCGTTCACGATCGCTGAGGACCTGTTACTCCCAGCCGCTGTTGTATTAACTGAGACAATGCTGGACAAAAATGCCGTGGATAAATTAAAAACGGTGCCTTTGTCTAATGACACCGTTTCCCGCAGAATAGAAAGAATGGGAGCGGATATTGTTGAACAAGTTGTGGGAAAACTTGGCGAAGCATTTTCAATCCAGCTTGATGAGTCGACCGATGTCAGTGGCAAGGCACAGCTCATTGCGTTTGTGAGGTATGTGGATATCGACGACATTTATGAAAATGTACTTTTCTGCAAGAGCTTACAACAGGGGGCTACTAACAGCACTGCACACCTGCACTCCCTGGTCCTAAAAAACAACCTTTTTAATGTTGTGGATAATTTCTTCATTGAAAACGAGCTGGACTGGAGAAACTGCAAGAGTGTATGCACTGACGGAGCCGCGTCAATCACAGGCCGTATTAAAGGGCTCATGGCGCGTATTAGAAGTAAACATCCAGAAGTGCAGTGGAATCACTGTGTAATACACAGGGAAGCACTTGCATCCAAAAATATAAGTCCTGTGTTGCATGACGTTTTGAATGACAGCATTAAAGTGATTAACTTTATAAAGTCAAGGCCACTCAATGCACGACTGTTTCACCGCCTTTGTGAGGACATAGGAGCTGAACACACACAACTGCTGCTACATACAGAAGTGCGCTGGCTATCTCGAGGGAGGATACTGAACAGGCTGTTGGAACTACGGGCGGAGGTGCACACCTTTTTGTCAGAGCAAAGATCTCCATATGCCACCCTGTTTGAAGATAAAGATTGGCTTGCAAAGCTGTGCTATCTGGCAGATATATTCAGCAAATTGAATGAGCTGAATGTGTGTCTGCAGGGCAAGGACACCCACGTTCTGAACCTGTATGACAAGGTGGGTGGTTTTCTGAAGAAAGCAGAGTTGTGCAAACGGGCATGTGTACAGGGGGATCTCACCTGCTTTTCTCAGGTGGATGCTTTCCTCTCCAGGGAAGATGTGGAGAGAGCACCAGTGAAGTCCATCATAGAAGAACATTTGGCCAACCTGATTGTGAGTTTTAACTCATACTTTCCTGACATGGAGGAGAAATCTGCACAACTCAGTTGGGTGAGAAACCCATTTCTTTTGTCAGAAGAAAGCAGAAACAAGCTCCCTCTCTGTCACCAGGAAAAACTCTTGGATGTGTCATCTGACTATGGCCTACGGATGAAATATGAAAACTCCACTGTAACGCAGTTTTGGGTGTGTGTAAAAAAGGAATACCCTGAGTTGGGAGAAAAAGCTTTGCAGCAGCTACTGCCCTTTGGATCCACGTATTTGTGTGAGGCCTCATTTTCTGCAATGACTGTTATCAAAACAAAGCAGAGAAACAGACTGGGCCTGGAAAAGAGTCTGATCACTGCTGTGTCCTCCCTGCCACCGAGGATGACAAAGATCCTCAGTGAAGCACAAGCACATGTTTCGCACTAAGCACATGCATTAGATAAGTGCTTTGTTTGTTGTTATTACAAGTGTTTTTGAGCTAAAATGTTATACACAACATATATATATATACACACTGTATATATATATTATTTATATAGGTTTCTTTTATCAAACATGCTTGGGGCCAGTCAAGGGGTACTTAAACTGCATGATCGGTTATCGGTAATAATACATTGTTTATTATTGCCCATGTTTATTTTTGCAAATGTTTTTCATTTACATTGTTTAATAAATCTCATAATGATGGCATATAGTAGTCATAGCTTTTATTTCTATCTCAAGTGATTGGGGCTGGTCAGGGGGTACTTGGCTGAGAAAAAAAAATGATAGGGGGTACGTCATTGAAAAAAGATTGAGAAGCACTGGTATAAGGGATACATGGTGGCCAGCTAAAGCAGCGCCAGGTGTGTATGAACCCTAAGATTTTGTGGGGGTGCTTAACACTTTTACACTGAGAAAAGCTTGGCCTGTAAGGCGGGTACCTCCAAGTTATAAAACTTCACAAATGTGGACGGCGATGCCCAGCCAGCCGCCGCACAAATGTCCTCAATTGGTATTTCACTGGACCAGGCCCACGAAGAGGCCATGCCTCTCGTGGAGTGAGCTCTGATGCCCAAGGGGCAAGGAAGGCCCTTGGATTTGTAAGCTAGTGCGATAGCATCTACTATCCAGCGCGACAGTCTTTGCTTTGTAGCAGCCAAACCCTTAGTGCGACCGCCAAAGCATATGAAGAGCTGCTCTGACTGCCTAACCGGGGCAGAGCGCTCCAGATCAATTCTGAGACCCCTTACAGGGCATAAATGCGCATCACTCTCATCATCTGGCGAGGAGAGAGCCGCCAGGGAAATGACCTGTGCTCTAAATGGAGTGGAGAGCACTTTAGGGACATAACCGTGCCTCGGTTTAAGGACGACCTACGAGTCGTTTGGCCCGAATTCCAGGCAGGAAGCGCTTATGGATAGCGCTTGTAGGTCACCTACCCACTTGACTGAGGCAAGCGCCAGCAGAAAAGCAGTTTTGAGCGAGAGCAACTTCAGGTCTATTGACCTAAGCAGCTCGAATGGGGGACCTTTCATGGCTTCCAGAACCTTAGAGAGGTCCCAGATCGGAACAGACGGGGGGCGCGGAGGGTTTAACCTTCTAGCGCACTTGAGAAAACGCACAATGAGTTAGTTTCTTCCCAGCGGTTTGTTGGCTATCGGAGCGTGAAACGCTGTTATGGCCACCACATAGACTTTGAGCGTGGAGGGGGTGCGCCCCGCATCCAGCAGCTCTTGCAAAAATGTGAGCACACTTGGTACTTCACATGTCTGAGGGTCTACGTTTTGTGCAGCGCACCAGCCAGCAAACACCGCCCATTTCTGAGCATACAAGCGCCTCGTTGAGGGCGCTCTCGCCTCTGAAATGGTTTTTAGCACTTTATCCGGGAGATGCCCGGGTTAGCATGGAGGGCCCATAAATCTGGATGGGGGTGCGAAATCGTTCCCTTCGCCTGTGTGAGGAGGTCTCTCCTCAGGGGAATCGGCCATCGGGCTGTTTCCAGCATCTGTAAGAACACTGGGTTCTCCAGAGGGGGGCTACTAACAGCACTGCACACCTGCACTCCCTGGTCCTTTCGATGACCTGTGGTAGCATCGTGACAGGAGGGAATGCGTACAGAGGGCGGCTCGGCCAGTCGTAGGTGAGCGTCCCAGTGTTGCGTCCCTGTTCTTTGTAAAAAATATTAGGCAGTGAGCGTTGTCTTCTGAGGCGAAGAGGTCGACCTCCGCCCTGTTGAGGACATCCCATAGCAGCTGAACCGATTGTGGGTAAAGAGACCATTCTCCTGGGAGAACGTTGCGTCTGGATTACATATCCGCACCCTGGTTCAGAACGCCTGGTACATGTGTCGCCCTTAGCGAGCGCAGGTTGCGCTGGGACCAGAGAATGAGATTCTCAGCCAATGCAGTGCAGGTTGTGTGACTTGATACCACCCTGGCGGTTTATGTACGACACCACTGCCCTGTTGTCCATCCGGACCAGGACGTGGTGGTCGTTTAAGTATGGGAGAAAGGCTTTTAAAGCTAAGGCTACGGCCTTCATCTCTAGATAGTTTATATGTAGGCGCTTCTCCGGGTCTGACCATAGACCAGAGACGGGCCTGCCCTCATAAAGGGCCCCCCAGCCTAAGATGGAGGCATCTGTCGAGATTGTTTTTCTCCACGAGATCACACCCAATCTCACGCCAGACTGATACCAGTCGGTCGCTTTCCAGAGAGTTAGGGCTTTGATGCAGCCGTGACTCGCCCTGATTCATAAGTGACCAGATCGCCACGCGTGAACTTACGCGGTTCGGGGTCCAACACAATCTTGGGTCGGGGTCCCCGCCTCTCAGGGAATGGAGCACGTCTAGCAGAGCGGGAGCGGCGACAGACTTCAGCCGCTGGGTGGGGCTGGGTGACCGGCGGCGCTGACTTGGGCTGCTGAGGAGGAGGCTTCCTCCTGTTCTGGTGACTCGACGCTGAGCTGGAGCGCTTGGGGAGGAAGTGGCGCATCGCCTGCGATGCTTTCTGCACCTCTGTGTAACGCTCAGAGAAGCTCCTGACAGCCGGGCCGAAGAGACCGGAAGTAGAGACGGGAGAGTCCAAGAAAGCAGCCCTGTCCGCATCCTTCATATCTGTGAGGTTCAACCATAGGTGCCGCTCGAGCACCGTCAGGTTGGCCATGCTCTTGCCGATGGCTTGGGCTGTGGATTTCGTCGCTCGCAGGGCCAGGTCGGTGGCGCTGCGTAAGTCTTTAAAAGCGTCCGAATCAGGTCCAGACTCATCCAGGGAACGGAGAAGTTTGGCCTGGAAGACTATCACAGCACAGCCATCGTATGAAGCGCCGATGCTGTTTGTCCCACGGCGGGCGTAAGCGCGACCAGCGAGGGCGGATGTAACGCGGCAAGGCTTCGAGGCTATGCTGGGGGTTCTGCCGGCGCCCCTGCAGGAACCATTCGTCAAGCCTGCTGTGTGATGGTTGCTCGGGTGGAGACCAGTCGAGCCCGAGGTCTGCCACGGCTTTAGTTAAATGCTCTCGCGCTCAGTTGTGCTCACAGTGCAGCTGCAATGCGTTTTAAAAGTTTAACTTCAGTATTCTCGAGAAAAGGAGGTTTTCCGATAGCGTAAGCTAGCCTTACGCAATACGAGAGACCTCTCGAAAGGGAACACATGAGTTGTGGACTCATTTTTTTTCCTCTTCATTTTTCATATTTTTAGGATCTTTTCTGAGACATTTTTGGAGCTTAACAGAATATCCATTTTTACATAAATTGTTGCATTGAATTGAACTCGACAAGTGTACATCGTTTCATGCAGTGAAAGCGAGCGGTGACTGGGGTTGCATTATGCCTGAGGTCTGCTTTTGGGTTCCACAGACAGAAAGTCAAACAGGTTTGAAATGTCACAAGGCTGAAAAAATATTTTAACTATCACTTTAATAACATTACTAACAGTACATTTTGTTCTTTGCAGGGACCTCGGTAAGCTGAAATACAAGTTTGAACAAGAATAAAAATCCTCCTGTAGACCTGAAAATCACCGAAGTGCCTGGACCATCCACCAGAAAAGAGGAAAAACAAACGGAAAATAAAGCTTCTGCATCTTTTCACTTTTCTAACTCCTTAAAGGGATACTTCACCTCTGGAAAGATGAATGTGTATTTGAAATGGGTCATTTATGTAAAAGAAATGTGAAATTATTTTTGAATTTGGAGCTTTCTAGACTGAGAAAAGCCAGAAATTGTATTTTTGGCTCATGTGGATGAAAGACAACAACTCCCAGAATGCACGTGCTTCGCTGCCCTACGATGCCACTCCCAAGCCACGCCTACCGGTAAGAGAGCGCAGTTTAAAGGAGAACTTGGTAACTTTTTTAACTTAATAAAACTGTCTAGAAATCATTTGGATGGTTAAACAACCTGTTCTGGTGATATTGGTGACTTTCCCTGCTCCCCCCAGCATTCCCAGGCAGAAAACCAACCTTGCAACTTGGGGACTACCGTCCCGGCAAGATAGAAATTGGAAGTCTCGTGAGAAGCGAGAACGAGAATGAGAACAAGCGCGAAACACAAATTGCTTTACGGCAATTCGACATAAACAAACACGCATGTATGATGTATTACCAGATTACCCACCTCAGTAGACATAGCTCCACATGATACAGTTGGCTTGTTCCGATCAAAACAAACGCACATGAGCAGCGGTAGAGAGGGGGAGGAGGCCGCCGCAAGTGAGTTTTTTACGACCGTGTTGTGAAATATACACCCTCCCACAGCTGTAGGGGGAGCTCGTGGGGAAAACATGCGACAACAAAAGGGAAAATCAGCGAAGAAGTGAGTAGAGTTCGCTAGAGTTACCGAGTTCTCCTTTAAAACAACAAGGCTAAGCTACTAGTGAGTCTCCGTGACGGGTATGCCCGGGATTTCGAGATTGCCCCAAAATGTCCGGGATTCGGGTTTTGCGTTCTACAGTCGCCATTCATCATGTTTACTGTGGCGAGCAGGACGAGGCTGAGAGCCGCGGGAGAATGATAAGAGGCGGCCAATGGCGTGATTACTGAGACGCACCGCTCTCGTATCTCTCACAGAGGAGCGGGAATTTTCTTATCAATGTTAAAACGCACATCAACCGATCACTTGTTTAGCGTTCATGTAAACACTACATTCAGATTCAAAAATCGGAATGGATTCAGTTAGATTGAAACAAAAGGTGTGCATGTAAACAATGAATGGCGACTGCAGAAAACAAAAGCTGAATCCCAGACATTTTGGACGATCTCGACGGCCAGACATGTCCGGGAAAAAGAGGATGGTAACCCCTACTACTCAGCTTTCTCCACAGAACAAGAGCCTGCTAGCTTAGCTTCCAAAGAAAGACGGCTGAGCTGTGTGTACATTCTGTGAGTGAGATCCCACCCTCTATGGGCGGGTTGAAAACATGTGGGACAGCTCCTACTACTGGCTGTAGTCTCTCGCCTCTGGCCAAAAAATCCACAGATGACGCAAAATGACGATTTTTGTGTCATTGGAGGATTTTTTCCAGACAAAAAAATACATAAATCTCAGGGGGATATGAGGGTGGAAAGCACGGTAATTCGAAAATACTACAGGTTTCCTACTAATACAAAGCGTAATGCTAAATCCTGAAGTATCCCTTTAAGTACCTCACATGTCCCTTGTGAAGATTTTATTACTGATTGCATTTTATGTTGCAGCGAGTAAAGGTGCGGTCACATTTGTGAATTTCATGAAATTACACAGGCAAAAAGGTCCATTGACCATTGTCAGCAGTGTAGCGATGAAGCACAGCTCACACATGAGTCACTTTCAAGCAGCTTTCTGTTGGTCAAATCCAGAGATTTCCAGTGACCACCTTGGTCCCATAGTGAAATTTTAGACCACACACAAAATTGCTGATCGTGTGGATTCTTATTGAAATGACTAGAATTCACCAGTGAACATTCACAGAACAACAGATAATTTTACTGCACGTTAACAAACGTTAACACGTTTTCTGCTGGTTGTGACATATCAGGAATACTGTTTCCGGGTCGAAGCCTCTACTTCTACTTCCTCTATCTTGTTTCTAGTGAGAATACTCAACAACCATTTAATAGCACTGTTGATTCAAGTCACACATTTAAGCTTTTCAAAAGCCATAGTGTACATTACAGTCTCCAGTCTCACGGCATCCGCACACTTCAACATTTTATGATTCAAAATAGCTGAATAACTCACCATCTGAGATTCCGGAATAGAGATAAAGGTTAGGATCATACTTTTCAGGAATATTACAGCACAATGAGTGTATATTAGCACTGTTTGTTGTGTGTTTTTGGCATCTGACAGAGCTTTTGGACTTGGAAACAGGGACGTCAGACTTAACAAGCGGACTGAAACACAAATGCTTTAAAGTTAAATGAAGATGGACATGTTTTATTTAAAAATTTACATTGATTTATTACATGGAACATGTGTTTCCATGCATTTTGTTGAGATGTCTTTTCTTGTATAGCCTATTGTATATGGTTGATTATTCATGTTGCTTATGTATTATACTTTTGTTGTGTGTATTCATTGATATTAATCTATTACTAGCTTTTTTCCCAAGTGCATGGAAGTGTATAAAATGGATCTAAACAATTCTTATTTTGTATTTGGTTCAGTTTGTTTATTATAATAGAAGTCAATGGTAACCATAGTAACAACATGAAATTAAATGAAAAAAAGAAAAGAAATTTGGTTCCTGGAGGCACCCAAAGTGGTTCCACACAGTGCCTTATATAAGAGTTCCTCAGGAACCCTGTGTGGTTCCTCAGAGAACCGCCCCTTTTTAAAGGGTGCCTAGAGGATCTACAGACGGTTCCGCCGGTGTGGCAAAGTGAAGAACCCCAGAAGGTTCCTCCAGGCACCTTTTAGTTTTACAGTGTAGGGTTGATTATTGTAATGAGCTTTATCTTGGCCTACCTGCAAAGTCTGTTAAGCGCCTGCAACACATCCAGAACTCAGCTGCACGTGTTCTTACACTTACTCCTCGTCAGCATATCTCTGGGGAGCTTAGGAACCCAGTAGCACCTCAATGCAGTCCACAAGATCCAGGGGGCGGGGTTGGATCACATCTAAGGGGTGGAGATTGGTAGGTTTAGGGGTGGAGATGGGTAGGTTTAGGGGTGGGTTTAGGGATCAGGGGGTGGAGATGGGTGGGTTTAGGTATATGTAAGGTGGGAGGAGTTGGATCTGGATCCAACTCCTCCCCCTGGATTTCATGTTCTGCAATGAGGACCATCTCCAGGAACCTGCATCGGCTTCCGGTCCACGCATTGATTTTAAAACTCTTATTTTAACATATAAAGCTGTACAAGGAACTGCACCATCATATATGTATGATTTAATTACGCTATAAAGGCCCTCTCGATCCCTCCGCTCCGCCAACTCTTTTCTTCCTTAAACAGCCTTCTTGCAGACTAAAACTACGGGTGAAAGAGCCTTCTCTGTGACGGCCCCTATATGGGTTGTGGAATGCACTTCCTTTTTTTTTTGGAATACTTTATTTTAATTTTTCAGTTTACAAGAACAAGAACAAACACAAACAAACAACCCCCCATCCCCCCTCCCCAAAAGGATGCTCCATTATTTTAAAGTAGGTATACAATGTTTCGAGGTCAGTCACATTCAAATAACACATTATCCACATAATCTAGATAGGGCCAAATTTTAATAAAGGTGTTGTATCCCTTTCTAAGGTTATATGTTATTTTTTCTAAAGGCACACAGTTATTCATTTCTAAATACCATTTAGTTATGGATAGAGGGGAATCCGACTTAGATGTGACAGCAATACACTTCCTGGACACTGCCAGGGCTATTTCCAAAAATCTTATTTGAATTTTTTTAAGTGGTTTATCAATTTTCATAAAGTTCCCCAGCAAGCAAAATTCTGGGTCAACAGGTAATGAAATTTGAGTAATCTTAGTCAAGACATCACAAAAGTCAGTCCAGAAATCTCTCACCTTCACACACAACCAAGTGGAATGCACTTCCTTCAACTGGAATGCCCCAACATTAAGTGGTTTTAAGAAACAGTTAAAAACCCATCTTTTGAAGATAAGTTTGTGTCTTAATTGGAGACACTGGATGTATATTCTATTCTACCTGTTGTTGCAATTTTATTTTTTTAATTTATGGATCTACTTTTGTACTTTACTTGTTGTAGCGCTTTGGGTATAAGAAAAGCGCAATATAAATAAAATGTATTATTATTACTAAAATAACAAAATAAATGGGCAGCTGTTTCTTCAACAAAACCACAAAATGAGCAAATTTCATCAATCTCAGAATATTTAGAAATGGATGAGTTAACAGGAAAGATTATGAAGGGTTTTAAATAAAATAACCTTTTTGGATATACAAAATGTATTACGCAAAAGCCAGGCCTTTCTCCCATTTACATTTATTACAAAGGCGCCCCAATAGAATTGACCTCTTGGAGTAACCTAATCTTTCTCTTCATCTGAATGCAGGGTTTCTGCAGGTATCTTCAATTTAAATTTAATGCCTTTTTAATGCCATTTTTTTCCTTTTTTAATGCCATACACGACCCATGACTAACCATGGATATATGAGTCATTCCACGAAACCGGTACGATTTGGACAAACACATTTTTGGATTTTTTACTTTTATGTATTACTTTTCTGAACAACCCACAACATTAATTACATGTTTAACTTCCAGAAAATCATATTTTCCCACCTCAGGCATCAAATCCCTATTATTATTGGTAATTATTTTAAGATATATTTAATTTAATATATATAATTTGTTAAGGTTTATATTAGTTTATATATTATAATGTAATAATTTCACAGTTAATCTACAAATGAATGTTAAGACAACATAAAGGCCAGTCTCACTGATACTAATACAGCTATTGATATCTGGATAAAAATTATTTCTCCCCCCTAATTTTAAACATTAATAATAGCCATCCAACATTACAGTGTAACTGAAAGCTATCAATTTTTTAACATTAGGCTTCAAAAAAAATATGACAACTTAATTTAAGTGAACTTAACAAACAATCCTCACATAAACCTATAATAAATGTAATATTTACCTTTGCCCTTCCTGTCTAACGGGTAGGACGTATACAAAAATTGAATAAAGTTATCAAACAGTCTGCACAGCATAAATTATAGATTAAATATAGACTAACTTATTAAAGCTACAAGAGTTCTTTAGTCAATAGCAGTGAGTAATTTTCTCTGGTGCCTTTGTTCTGTGATTAACATACTGACAGAAAGCTTTATCGGCTGCTGTCCCTTTAAGAGCAGCCGCTGCTGACAGAAACACGGATCTAACACGCGCCTCAACTCTTTTACGTTCATTTAGGACTTTATTTAAATAATTTAAGACTGCTCTAATGTTATGAGGATACTCACAAAACAGACATTGTGGCATAATTGTGTGTTATTGTTCGTTCAAGCGCGAAAGAGGACCGTTTTCTGGCACACAGTCTGTGCGCACAATACTGGCACGCCTCTTTCTCTGTGTGTGTGTGTGTCACATAGACAGGACATTCACAGGCAGCGCGTTTAAAAGCATTTACATGAATAAGAGCGGGATCATATAATGTAACGCTACCCAAAGGATGACAAAAATTAACGAATGCTGCATTTTGCGTTCATATTTTAACACGTTAAACTGGACAAAAAAACAATCTAATGCATTAACGCGTTAATGTTGACAGCCCTAATATATATATATATATATATATATATATATATATATATATATATATATATATATATATATATATATATATATATATATATCGTTTTTTAAGCCACGTACACATACAGTAATCAACAATTATACCACTTACGTCAGTCAAAAGAGACAGTGCTGTGACAAAACATTGCATCTCAACAAATCATCTGCACAAAAAACGCAAAGTGAGCTTCAACAGCGGATGTCAAGCTGATGAGAGAAAGTTACTACACCTTCGATTTGTGGCTGTCAGACTGCATAAGATTTTACCGCGTTGATTCCCATTGTAGCTACCCAATTTAAATACCAATTTAAATACCTTTTTACGAACGCTGCAAAATCCTTCTTTATTTTGACCACCAACGGGCTGCAACCAAGTCCTAAATTGTTCCTTGCACTTTCCCAGTTTTCTGATCTAGTTTTATTCCTGTTGTTCCTGCAATTCAAAATGACTCGCGTCAGCAACTTTGCTCAGGCTGGAGGCAATCACCAAACTGGTTCCGCGTGTTTATAACGCTATAGCAAAAAAAAATAAAAAATGATTAGCCTTATGAAGGCTATATTCAAATAAATTGATAATATACATTTTTCTTCAAAACGATACAACTTTTTAATGCCTGTAGGATTACAATTTAATGCTTTTTAATGCCATTTAAGGCCTTAATTATTGCATAATCCATTTAATGACTTTTAATTGGCTAGGCTACTGTTTAATGCCCCGCGGAAACCCTGTGAATGTGTGTGTGTGTGTGTGTGTGTTTTTTATCTGGAATTATTTTATTTTTTTACCCAACGAACGTAGTATATAATATAGTATACAAACCCTATGAATGTTTTTTTTTTTATTTTTTTATTTTTTTTTATTATCCAACGAACAAAACAAAATAAAAAACAAACAAACATGCCAGAGTGTACAAATTGATTAATTAATAAAAATAAAAAACCTGTATATTTATAAAAATTTATGACAAGTCTTTCTTGCTTTCTTATTGACAATGTTCTCCAGACTGGTGCAGTAATCCTTAGTCTCCTGAAGAAAATGAATACAATTTGGCTTGGATCCTGAGCAAATTTCTTCTTGTGTAGGCTATATGACATTTTCCCCAAATAATAAAAAGTTGTACAATAAAAGTTTTATTATTAATTTCATTGGAATAATACATCCATATATCAAAATTGTTTAATTTAATTATAACATTTGTTTTCCTTTTAATGAAATTTTCTGAACCCATCCCTGTAAGCAGCGTGTGGTCCTGGTACGTCACTCACGGGCGGCGGTGATTGGATGCGGAGGACTGATAACCACGCCCATAACCACGCCCACACGCGCGAGCACGCTTGCAGAGAATGATGGAAGTTTGACCTGATCCTGCAAGCTGTGAACTTGCTCATTTTATTCCTGGCATAAATGGAAAGGGATCCAAGAGATATGGAGGACAAAATACACGGGATTGAGTTGTCTAGGAAACATTCTCGGACGACAGACAATGGTGAGACGGTTCTTCTTTTAAATCAAACGTATCAGTATCATGTTGGTTGTTTTGATTTGATTAATTCAGTTCTTTAAGTGTGCTTTTCCCTTTTGATTTAAAATGACCATTACCAATGATATTGTCTATTCAGAGTACTGTTTACAGTATTTACAGTAGATGTGTTTTCTGTGAAATGTTATACTGGAGGAGAGATTTGAGGAGGAGAGGAGTCAACAACAGGAAAGGTTTTATTTGGACATGGGTCACTGGTCTTTAAGTGCTTGTAAAATGTGAACTTTTGAACTTGGGGAAACCTGCACCCCCATCCAGCAAATTCTAGGATCAATCAGGAATTTGTGCAGCTTTATCTAATCAGCCTCCTTATCTGAACCACACCATCCCAGAAGATTCACAGTGAAGCCTGAAACCAATTTTTCATCTGTTTTGATTGAAGTTGCATTCAAAGGACATGACTGGATTGTACCATTATGCTTTGCAGTAATATTGCCCAAAAGAGAAAATATATGAAAAATATATATGTGGACACGGATGAAATTTGAGAGTTTTGGCTGAGGGGAATTTTTAACTATTAAGTCTCATTATTTGTAAGATTTTATTTATATTCATTGTTATTTTGTCCTAAATTCTCACAAAGCCATGACTTCAGAAAGATTGAACGATTTTGAAAGGACGCTCTCCCCATTCACTTTCACTGTAGGGGTGGGCATCTTCCCAAAATGTCATATCACGATCTTATAACAAACAATGAATCTGAATCACGACCTTCCCAATTTTGAGATGTACTATCAAGAATATCCAGACTGGAACAAGCCTATGGACTCACTAGGGGCTGCACGATATTGAAGAAAAATGCGAGATGCGAGATGCTCAAAGTGTGTAAAATAAACTTAAATTATCTTTAAAATATATTTAAAATTATTTAACCTACATATGTGTTTCACATTATTTTTGTGACAAGAAAACATCCCTAAACTTCTGACAGTGAACATAATACAGTATATAAGAAGTGTTATTTTAACATCAGTGTAAACCACGGGGTTCAGGTTGTCCTACATTAGGGTTATTTAACAACACAAACTGAATAATCAAAAGTAAAAATAAAACACTGCTTAGTTTTCACTGTATGAATTAGGCTAAATAATTCTTATTAAAGCTACAAAAGTTATTCAGCCGAGAGCAGTGAGTGATTTTCTCTTTGTCTTTAGTTCATGACCCCAGTTATTGAAAGCTGTTGCGATATGCATATCGCGATATATACATTTGCGATATTTCGATAATTTCGATATATTGCACACAATGCGCAGCCCTTTTGCACAAATTAAAACAGTTTTGCATTAAACAATCAGTTGTCAAATTCGTCATTTAACACTGAGTTAAACTTCAAAACACTGCATAGTCTTCACTGTATTAATTAAATATAGGCCTACTCTGATTCTTCTTAAAACTACTAAAGTTATTCACTCAAGAGCAGTGAGTGATTTTGTCTTTAGTTGAATATTAAAGGCCTCCTGAAATCAAAATGTAAGTTTTTTTTTTTAAAGCTTTTAGTGTGAACATGTTAGCCTCACGGTTATGAAAAAGCTCATCACGGAGCGATATGGGTCTGAGATGTGTGTTCAGTTACTCAAACGCTCGAGTTTCATGAAGTTTTCCAACTGTACGTTGGTTAGGAATGAAATGGCTAGAATTTATTCACACTTCTACTTTTGAATCCGAAGTATCATCAGTGCTCGGATTCGCTTCCATGGTGCTGTCAGTCTGTGATATAAACTAAACGCTATTGGTTGTTTGAAAAAGGGGAGGAGCCATTCAGTATGTCCCGCCTTAGCTTCCTGTTTCAGTGGAGATTACGTCAACGCATCAAACAAAGCTGCGCGATCCAAGGCACTTCAGTGGGGCTTTAATGACAGACGGCAGCAGGGATTTGCATTAGGCTTTAAGACTGAATGCACGGATGTAATATAGTGACACGCATCCGATTTCTTTCCCAACTGTTTATTCACTTCAGCCGTAACTGACTGTCATTATGTAAATATTCGCCAAAGCGGACATTTTGCTCGGCACCAAGCGTGCATTTGAAAATCTCACTGCACGCAATTGGATAACACTACGACCAATCACAACAATAAACCCCCGCTACCAGCTGAGCTAACTGGTAGATTAGACTCTTACCGTATCCGGTCGGCAAAACAGCAAAAACGTCCTTCTTACAAAGGAATAGTGCTGCACGATTAATCGTATCGCATCGCAAACGCAATCGCGATGTCAAGCCTACGCGATTATATGAGGCAAAATGCTGCGATTTTATATTAAATAAACAAATTAACGCTGTTAACACAATTAACGCAGCATCTGTTAATTTTTGGCATCCTTTGGCTATAGTGTTACATGATCCCGCTCTTATTCATGCAAATGCTTTTAAACCATTCATGTGCGATAAGACAAAAAAGAACGCGCTGTCAGTGAATGTCCTCCTGACACACACACACACACACACATACACACATACACACGACCCACAGACAGACGCGCGCCAGTATCAAGTTCTCTTTCGCAGTAGAACGAACAACGCACATGTATGCCAAAAAGAACGCGCTGCCTGTGAATGTCCTGACTGTGACACACAGAAAGACTCGCGCTAATATCGTGCGTGCGCACAAAACAGCATGCCAGAATACAGTTCTCTTTCGAGCTTGAACGAACAATAACACACACAATTATGCCAAAATGTCTTTTTGTCGAGTATCTTCATAACATAAGAGCAGTCTTATGATGAACGTGAAGAGTTGTGACTCGTGAGAGAATGAGGCGCGTGTGAGATCCGCGTCTCTGACAGCAGTGGCTGGTCTTAAAGGGACAGTACACAGTAGCCACTAATTATATCTGTCGCTAAAGTTAATCAAAGAACAAAGGGAACAGAGAAAAACACTCACTGCTCTTGACTAAATAACTTTTTTCTCTTGGCAGATTATCACTAATCTGTGTGTGCATTTATTTTCCTTGAGAACCAAGCAAGTTGACTCATGAAACCACGTGTTTATTATATCGCATATCGCAATATTTACCTCTATTATCGCAATATGACATTTTCCCCAAATCGTGTAGCCCTACAAAGGAATGATTCGAGCGCCGTCTTCTGTTCCTCTTTTAGATAAAAAAAAACAATAACTTGTAGGGGTGTAACGATATTCGAACCGAACCGAAAAACTGCGATACACCACCCACGATACGAATCGCGATACTCGCATGGCGTACCGAACACGCCCGCCCCGCCCCCTGCTGCCCCGCCCCGCCCCCTGATGTCAATGTGTACACAACGAATACAGCGTTGTTGCCTTACCACCATTAACCACATTTAATCGCAATAATCTCAGTGTTTTGTTACTATCGATAATAAGCAAGGTGTAATCTTTCAAATTCTGTCTATTTGATCACGAAATTCAAACATTAAATGTCGTCTTGGCGCTCTTTGATGTGGCGTGACAGATCACCGTAGGCTAGCTGAGGCTCCTCATTTCAAGCGGCAGCGCGGAGCGCGAGTAAACGCGATTATTTTCCTCAGTTACAGAATAAACATGAATGGACACCTGAAGGTATGTTGAAAGATACAGTATACTTACTGAAAGGCATTATAACTCGTGTAATCGCTCAGTCAGTGTTTCAACAGCGGAAATACGTAAATAAAACGATTAGTCATTCAGTGTCCACAGCTTGTTGGTTTGCTAAGGAAATGGAACTCTTTCACTAAATAAATGCACTATATTAGCCTATATATTATATTTACTTAACCTGTTGATGACATCTTGATTATTTAATGTATGTTTAAAATATCTGTCATGAAAATGACAGCAACTGTGTAAATGATTATATTTCAATAATAAATTAGAGTAAAAACATATGTTAATTAACATATTAATTTATAATATATATTTATTATATAAATATAATAAATACATATAATTTATATATGTATAAATATACATATATAAATAAATCATACATTTATATATATACATATATAAATCATATATGTATAAATCATACATTTAATATATTAAATACATATTTATTTTTAGATATAATAATAATCAACACTCAAGTAACAAATTGTATGAAAACATGTAAACTGCACATAAGGCAGTTTTTACATGTTTTCATACAATTTGTTACTTGAGTGTTGATTATTATTATATCTAAAAATAAATAGCAACTGAATTTAGGCTAAAAGTCTAGGTTCTGTTGTTAAGCTTTAATGTTATAGTAATGTGCAAGTAAGGGCTCCTATATAGTTTACAGCATTAGCAGATGGGTTTTTTTATGCTTGTGAAATGTTTACTTGTAATTGAATTAATTTAAAGACAAGGACACAATTTGTTAATTAAAGCACTGTTTAAAAAAAAAAGAAAAAAGTTAGCTTTCTAAACCCCCCACCCCACCTAAATTAACCTAGATGAACCGAACCGAACCGAGACTTCAAAACCGTGGGACGTACCGAACCGTCAGTTTTGTGTATCGTTACACCCCTTGTAGCGGCCAAAGCCGTTTCAAACAACTGGTGTTCATCCATA
Organism: Rutilus rutilus; assembly: GCA_021464565.1. NCBI lineage: Eukaryota > Metazoa > Chordata > Actinopteri > Cypriniformes > Leuciscidae > Rutilus > Rutilus rutilus. The sequence continues at coordinate 31,964,969 of JAJAQA010000019.1, forward strand.
GCCATCTTGCAATGTTTACTAATGACTTAGATGTCACAGCACTGTCATCATCTGATTAGCTTGCCTCTGGCCCGCCTCTATCAGATAACCCGATGTGATTGGTGCAGCTCGGATCGAGGGGCATATTTAATGAGCATCATTATTCGTAACTTGACGCCAGAGTAACTCGCTGAGCAAATTCAACTTGTCTTCTCGCGAGCACTCTGGATTACCAGGGTATTAGGCTACTTCACCCAAAAATAAAAATTCTGTCAGTAATTACTCTCCCTCATGTTGTTCCAACCCCGTAAGACTTTCGTTCGTCTTCGGAAAACACAAATTAAGATATTTTTGATGAAATCTGAGAGCTGTCGCACTCCCCCATAAGCTTCTAGGTAATTTCATCTGCCGGTCCAGAAAAGTTAGTAAAGACATTGTTAAAATAGTATGACTACAGTGGCTCAACCATAAGTTTATCAAGCGACGAGAATACTTTTTGTGCGCAAAACCCCCCCAAAATAACGACTTTATTCAACTAGGCCCTATTCATTTTCCTCTGTGTGGGCCTCTGAGCGTCACGACCATAGACTAAAAAAAGATGGACGACGCCCCTTCGCTCTCTTCCATTGATGAGAACTGAAGCCGCCAGAGTCCCGATATGGCGCTGACATATTGGAACTTGAGTCTGCGCAGTAGCGATCTCGGGACCAGACCTGCACAGTAGCGATCTCAGGACCAGACCTGCGCAGTAGCGATCTCGGGACCAGACCTGCGCAGTAGCGATCTCGGGGCCAGACCTGCGCAGTAGCGATCTCGGGACCAGACCTGCGCAGTAGCGATCTCGGGACCAGACCTGCGCAGTAGCGATCTCGGGACCAGACCTGCGCAGTAGCGATCTCGGGACCAGACCTGCGCAGTAGCGATCTCGGGGCCAGACCTGCGCAGTAGCGATCTCGGGACCAGACCTGCGCAGTAGCGATCTCGGGACCAGACCTGCGCAGTAGCTATCTCGGGGCCAGACCTGCGCAGTAGCGATCTCGGGACCAGACCTGCGCAGTAGCGATCTCGGGACCAGACCTGCGCAGGAGCGATCTCGGGACCAGACCTGCGCAGTAGCGATCTCGGGACCAGACCTGCGCAGTAGCGATCTCGGGACCAGACCTGCACAGTCGTGAGCAGGAAGTAAAGCCGCGAAATCAACGCTCCGCCCTCACTCTCGCAGAACGCACGCAGGGAGAGTGGATTCTGCACACTTTTTTAAAAATTGATTGCAGTACGACAAGAGGCTTGTTAAAATATAGTAAATACAATCTCCTCAGTCCTCCGGAGATCCCGAAAAAAATGTCCGTTGGTGCTTCAGTGACTACTTCGCTCAGAGAACCTGTCAATCACAGCTGTCAATCATGAGCTTACACCACCGAATCACGTAATTAACTAAAAACCAACTTATTTTTGAAACAGACACTTGAACTTACATCAGCGAGATAAAAACGACAGCAAATTAAAGAAACCACCTTTGGAAAAAAGATATTTGAAGTGTAATTTAATTGTTTAGTTGATCTTACGTCCCGTTGAATAACACGGGGAGGCGGGGCTTAAGACCTATACTAGGACCAGTCACCGGGGGGGGCGATCGAGACATTTTGGCTTCACTTTTCAGGGCTTGTGCGGCACGCTTGGCCAGGACACATGCGCGAGACCTGAGAAGATGAGGCAGATGGGTCCCACACAGAGGAACATGAATAGTTGAATAAAGTTGTTTATTTATTTATTTATTTTGCGCACAAAGTATTCTCGTTGCTTGATAAACTTACGGTTGAGCTAGCTGGGCGATAAAATGGTATCGGTATTTATCGACGGTACACGATATTAAAAAAAATCGATATAGCGCTCAATATTTTCATTCAAATGCGCGCGCATCGCTGGCGCGAACAGCACAACGTTGCCAAACATCAAATGGCAAGCGTAATGAAAGCGGAACGAAACTGCGCTATTATTTTGTGCTTCATGGGAGTGCAGCGCGAGCCGATCTTGATCAAGCGACACTGTTACTACACACCGCCTGAGATCCAGTACAGAAAGCATTTGAGTTCTCCACTGAAGTAATAACATCGCTGCGAGATCTAGTGAGAAACATGACATTTTTTCTGTTATTAACTGATCAAACAGCGCTGACGTGGAAGCCAGGAGAAACACTGTGCCATGAACTAGTTATAGGCTTTAAGTCCACAGATCAGCAACATTCACAATGGATTTACTGTAGTAACACTTAGGCTATGTCATGCATCTTTTTCCAGCATTCAAAACTCAAATATTATCATATTTAAATGTTTTTTTTTAATGCGTTGACCAAAACATTATTTGTTCATCCTTCAAATATATTACCCCCATTTATAAAACTGAAAGTTTCAAGATGTAGGAAAACTCACACTTATTTTAAAATATTTTTCTTTCATTAATTATTATTATTTTTTTAAACAAGGAAATTTCTAACCGCGAGTGTAACCAGTGTGTCGTATCGAACCGTGTATTTTGTGAGCCGTTACACCGCTACTTATTACAGATGTTATTCCAGATCTACCTCAAAGTTCACCTTGATTGTTCTACGTTTACACTTTTACACTGCACACATTTTGTAACATTTTATTTACGTTCAAGAGTTTCTTTAACGCTTACTTTTCTATCTTAATATAAGACATGAAGAAGATATTTTTGTTTACATTTTATTTTTGACTACCAAAACCAATATAATTTGTTGATTGCCTTATTAATGTGGATCAATAAAATAAAAAACAGTGGTTTCAGTTCAAACTTTTCTACTTATCTTTCAAAAAAAAAAAAAGGTTATAAAAATGTCAATAATTAGATACTGAACGATATGAAACATTATATCGTGATAATTTTTGTTTAGCTATATCGCACAGCCCTAGGTTGAGCCACTGGAGTCACTTGGACTATTTTAAACATTGTCTTTACTCACTTTCTGGGCCGGCAAGTTTCAGTCACAGAGAAGCCTATGGAGGAGTGATCCAGCTCTCAGATTTCATCAAAAATATCTTCATTTGTGTTCTGAAGATGAACGAAAGTCTTACGGGGTTGGAACAACATGAGGGAGAGTGATTACTGACAGAAGTTTCATTTTTGGGTGAACTAACCCTTTAAGTTTAGGCTTTTAAAGACGGCGAAAGCACACCGCTTTAAAGGAACAGCATGCGGCACAATGATCACGTGTTCATAATCGCTGGAAGCCAACATTTAAACCAAAACTTTTATTGTTTTTGTTTTTCAAATGCGACACCAAGCATGAAAGACACACGATAGAGACACATGATATAATTTGGCCAGTCAGCATCTAGGCAGTCATTGCTGTATTAAAAGATCACGACGATTCTCTTGAAAAGTAGATCATGTAAGATCGATCACAGATCGCTATATGGAAAAGAGCAGCGTGGACATTCTGCTGAAGCTCTTTTGTGTCCCGCGTATTAAATCATATGGGTTTGGAAAGACATAAGGCTGATAAATGATGCTAGATTGGATCAATTACTTTAATGTCATTTAGTTTTTTTACTGAATTATAGTCTAATCAATGGCTTCTTGTCAATCCTGACTAGATAATTAATGATTTCAAATAAACCATTTGCATATTGTTATGCCAAATTACATCAAGATTGGTCTGTGATTTCCAAAATATGCCTAATAGCACATCAGATGAATGCCACCTTTTCTTTCTTTCTTTCTTTCTTTCTTTCTTTCTTTCTTTCTTTCTTTCTTTCTTTCTTTCTTTCTTTCTTTCTTTCTTTCTTTCTTTCTTTCTTTCTTTCTTTCTTTCTTTCTTTCTTTCTTTCTTTCTTTTCTTCCTTTTTCTTTTCTTTTCTTTCTCTTTTCTTTTTTCTTTTCTTCCTTTTTCTTTTCTTTTCTTTCTCTTTTCTTTCTCTTTTCTTTTCTTCTTTTTTCTTCCTCTTTTTTTCTTTTTTCTTTTCTTTCTTTTTCTTTTCTTTTCTTTCTCTTTTCTTTTCTTTCTCTTTTCTTTCTCTTTTCTTTTCTTTTCTTTTTTCTTTTTCTTTTCTTTTCTTTTTCTTTTCTTTTCTTTTCTTTTCTTTCTCTTTTCTTTTCTTTTCTTTTCTTTTCTTTTCTTTTTCTTTTCTTTTCTTTTCTTTTCTTTTCTTTTCTTTTCTTTTCTTTTCTTTTCTTTTCTTTTCTCTTCTCTTCTGGGAATGAAGCTGAAGGTGCTGGAGAGGGAAGCTAGCCTGTGTGAAGTGAATTCTGTGAGTCGGTTTCTCTCTTTGTCCTTCAAGCCCCCAGAGTCCTCCTTCTGAGCTGTAACTGTATCACATGTCCCAGGAGACCCTCCATGTCAAATACAGTCACTGGTTCTGAAACAGTCAATCAATAGGGCTACAGCCATTCAAACCAATCTTTACTAATTAGGGCCTCTGTCAAATATCTTCATAGTCATTATTTGACAAAGTGTACATTAACTCATAATCTAGAGCCTAGAGGTGGATGCGACGTAATTGTTCTCGGTGTAACAGGTTGCCATTATGTAAATTTTTTCTCAAATTCAAACTTTTACAATTTAACAACAATTTATTAACTTGACAAAACAATTATGAGTATTTATTTTAACAATAAATAACAATTTATTCACTATGAGTGAAATACGTTTTTCCCTCCTCTTTTTTTCTGGATTCCATTTTAATGGTTTAATTCAATTTAAATAACCAAAAAGCTTGTCTAATTATTTGATGAATTCATTTTTTTAATAGTTTAATTAAATTTAAATAACCAAAAAGCTTGTCTAATTACTTGATGAATTCATTTTTTTTTTTTTTTTCTATGAAATGTTGTTTTTTTTGTGGCAAATTAAGGCATAAAAACATTAATTTAATTTATCTTTTAATCATATGAAAACACATTTTTTTTGTCAATCAAAGTGCTGCGCAACAGAGCTTTACTGTTAAAATTAAAACGTGGAAGAAAAATTGTGATTGTTCCTTTAAAGGGGTGGTTGAGTGTTTCCCCCCACGACCCAGCAACTGCGGTGTGAGTGAGAGACGGGACGCGTTACTTACCCACGCCTAGGGGAGATTAGAGCTGTAATATTCAGTTGTTTGTTCTCAGAAGTTTGTCTGATAGAGAAGCGCTTATGTTGTGGAGACTCTCTGCTGTCTGAAGAAGTTATATAGTTATATACAGAGCCAATGCCATGCTAACGGACCCTTTAACATCACAGCCCACTATAGAGGAGTGGATGCTGATGACCGCTCATGTTGCAGTGCTTTTTCACACTAGGATATTTCACACTGTTTGTCTGTTTGATGTGAGTGTGTGTGTGTGTGTGTGAGGCACAGTCTGTGTCTAATAACTAAATGTAATATTAAGATTTTTCTCTTCAATGCAGGTTGTTGTGGTGATCTTCTGGATGCAGAGGAGCATGGGATAGGTAAGGTCAATTTCATTTGAAAATGAAGAAATTGTAGTTCATTTTTATTCTTCTGAATGAAAAGCCTCTGGCTGTGCTCACAGTTTCATAACAAAAGAGTTCAAATGTCCTTTTAGACTTTCTGAGTTCAGAAATCTCAGTCTACTATCCAGGTGATAGTGTGTGAACATCAAGTGTCCAGCAGAGGGCGTCCTGCCACTGCGAGCAAAACACTGTTCCTCGGTTAACACACATATGTGCAGAGATGAATGTCTGTGGTTGCCGTACTTGTAGTTACTGAAGTTGCTGAGGTGAATGCAATCCAATGAATGTCTTTGAACACAGTTGCTCTGTCGGAAACCAAAGGCAGCAGAATTGTTTCAAGAACTATATATGTATATATATATGTATGTATATATGATCTAAAAACAGTTCTCTGTTGAAATGTAATCATATATGGCAAAAGTACGATAGTAAGTTTCAGTTACTCCATCAGAGGTAGTTTTTGTTCTTCCAGTCGTCGAACCACACCAGGATTGTGAGATATAATTGCGTGTCCAGCATCATATCAGACAGAATGTACGAAAGCATTTGATGTGAGCGACGCCTGTGTAACCCGAGGTCAGCATGATCCAGCTCTCAGAAGAACCGGCTCCGTCAGACACTTCACATATAGAACCTTCTGAGACTTCCATCATGGAATCATTGTAGGAATTTAGTTTTAATTAATTGTGTTTTAATAATTTTTTTATTTTAATTAAATATTATGAATTAACTCGTAAACGTACTTTGTCACTAGGAAAAATTGAAATAACCCGTTAAACATGAAAGTATTATGCAATCTTTTAAGACGTTTCTTCTTATATAGAACCTTTTTGGCATGAAGTGTTCTTTAAAACTGAGTCGAGAACCCTAGAGTTCTATATAGAACCGTATGCGCCAGAGAGACATCTGTGCTTGAACTTCCGTTTAGCTCTGTGTATTTCTATGGCATCGCATGTCAAAGAGTATAAGCAGCTGGTGAAGTGGATTCACTTACTGTAGAGTTAAGGAAAGTTATCATGAGCATTGTAATGTTTGTCATAGCAAATGTCAGTAGACCGGGAAGATTTCATAGATCTGTAAGATCTTACAAACCGGAAGAGAGAACACGAGTAGGGCTGAAAGGGGCGGAGCTACGGAAGCTCTATAGAACATTATTGAACATAAGAGTGACTTTGTGTTGAATTCCAGGATTGTGTATTATGGTTTTTGAACTCTGACCTTTGTGATCATGTTTCTGGCTCCATGAATATTAATACAATCTACTTACTGTCCAGTCACGCTACTTGGATTAATATTTTTCATGAAGTTTTGCTTGGTTGTTTCTATATGTTAATTTTAATTTTAATTCTGAAATCACTGTGATTTGAACATGATGATGAACACAAATGAACATGATATGATTTATTTGTAACGTTGTCCTTTACATTTGAGTTTACATATTCATTCAAATGACAAAGTTTTGGTTGAATGTTTTGTATGTTAGAAGCCAGTTTATATATATATATATATATATATATATATATATAGTGACATCGCCATCTACTGGCCTGGCTGCAGAATACAAATCTCTCTCTCTCTCTCTCTCTCTCTATCTCTCTCTCCATCTCTCTCTATCTCTCTCTCCATCTCTCTCTCTCTCTCTCCATCTCTCTCTCCATCTCTCTCTCCATCTCTCTCTCTCTCTCTCTCTCTCTCTCTCTCTCTCTCTCTCTCCATCTCTCTCCATCTCTCTCTCTCTCTCTCTCTCTCTCTCTCCATCTCTCTCTCCATCTGTTTGTCTGTCCGCTGTAAGAGGGAAAGGTCATTTTCAGTTCAGCTGTTGCTGACCTCAGTGTGAACGCTTCCCATAAACCTCTGGGAAACTGAGGAGGGACGGAGGCGTCAGCAACACGAGAGACAGGACTCTAGAGTCGCTCTCATTGATGATGCAGAATCAACGCGAGTTGAACTAGTGTTACTATAGCGAGTTATAATCAGATCACTGTGCATTAAGAAAGTAAATCGTGTCAGTTTGATGTTCACCTTAAGACTTGTAACGCATTAATATTACGTCTAAAACCATAAAGATGCCAAAACTCTGATCTGTCCGTTTCATCACTGATTAACTCACACAGCCTCAAACTTTCTGCAGTTTCTGAGAGTTGTGGGTTTGCCGGCATTCACCGGTCCTCCGGGAACAAAGTCGTGTTTACAAGTTCCCAGGCTTTTACAGTAAGTGCTTCCGAGGAAAAGTGTGTGTTGTTGCGTCTGCCACAGTTAGTCCTGGGCTAAAAATATAAATCAATCAATGGCTTACCTAATGGTGAGCTTCGCATCCGCAAGCAGTTCAGTTCAAAAAGATGGAAATATTCTGAATGTTGAACCTTTTCTCGGCCGGTTTATGAGAATGTGAACGATGTGCAGCAAAATAACACTTTGAAATAGATCATTGATTTGGACCAGTGACATATAAGAGTGTCAACAATAATAAAATAACCAAACAGTTCTTTTACAAATTTACTAGTTTAAACTCGTCAGCATGTCGTTCATGTTGGTTTGACTAAAAAAAAAAAAAAAAAAAAGTACAGTTAAAAACAACTAAAATGACAGCTGTGATTGGCTGAAATGCACTGTAAAAAATACAGTAACAAGATTGTATGGCATATTGGTGTTTGTATATTTTACAACTTATAGCCATATGTTTCATTTAGTGATGTAATGTTCATACAGTATAAAGCCACATAATGCAGTAAACTCCGTAATGCACATTACTGATTACAAAAATGAGAAGAAACAAAACTATTCAAATCTAATCATACCTGTACGTGTTGTCACGTAGGGACTTCTGGGAAATGTCCTTTTACAGTTTTTGCACTGTAAATTATACGGTAATTCATAGTTTGTACTTACAAAAAATCTAATTATTTTACAGTAAAATTACATATAATTCTATGTTAAACCTTTTACAGTATTTTCAGCATATATGGTAAGATAACTCACAGTTAACCAATTAACCCTCTGGTGTTGCTCAAATGGTGTTTTTTTTAAATATATTTTTTATTTTAATGAAACTAATATGCTATATTTTAATTTGATGACGCTTTTTTATTTAATATTTTGTATTTTTAGGGGATTTTATGGTACTAAATTATATTTCTGCAAGAGTTATGATCCATTTATTGCCTGTTAACCACTTTTTGAGCATAGACCTGAAAATGAAACTGTTGTAAATCGGAGCACAGAATGAAGTTTGGTCTCTCTTTAAAGACGACACTTGGCAGATTATTGCTGAAGTGGAAAACGAGAAAAAAAAGTTATAGAAGTTTGTGTTTATTATTATGAAAAATGTATAATGTATATATATAAATTTTCCATGAAATATATTCTTTCCAAAAATGTTTTTACTATAATGTTTAATGTTTTTGTTCGGGTGCAGTACCAAACGCTTCCACTAGAGGAAATTCGCTGCCCATTCATTTCCAATGCATTGCAATGACTGCGAACAATGCAAGTGTGACTAGTTTTATCAGGACCATTTAAGCTTTTCAAATGATGTCCATGATTTTTGTGTGTTCATACACAATAAGTGCCAAAACCGTTACCAAATTTCGTACCATTCCGATGGAGTAAAAAATGTGAAAAAAGCAAAACGTTAAATTTCTCGGACCGAATGGCACCAGAGAATCAGAAAATATGAAGGTTCTTTTCCTGTAAAAAAAATTACAAACATTTTTATAGTTTATGCATTGCTCTGAAAAAAAGTCATTTATAAGAAAGTTTCAATTTAATGGCTCAATTTAATTAAAGCATCACATAAAAGGTAATGAGAAGTCTAATAATGCTCTGCGATATATTATCAAGCTTGTGTAGAGAAAGACTTGCTGCAAGATAACCTGGACTGGTGACATTTAGTATTTTTGGACAAAGTTGCAGTTACAATATGGATATACTGACATCATCTAAAACAGTATTTGTATGCACAGCATAAGAAACATTGTTTTTTTTTTAATGAATCCTTTATATTTATAACTATATTTGTATATTTACACTTTATTATTATTATTATTATTATTATATAAGAATCAAGAATTATATAGATCGTTTTGAGCACCTAAACTTGGCCTCCTCTCAACAATATAACGAACATAATGCACAGTGATAATAACTGTAATTACTGTACTATATTCCGATATCCGTCAGGCCCGGATTAGGGAAGCGCTGTGTAAAGTGATGCTTTAGTCACTGCACATCCCCCTTCATTCTGGCGGGTCTATAATCCAAATCCAGTTGCAAAATAAATAGTCAGTTTGACCCTGTGTGTGTGTGAGAGTGTGTGTGTGAGTTGTGCAGGGTAAGTTGAGCATTAGTTTCAGTGCTAATAGAGTTGTGTAGGGCCTTAACCCCGAATAAAGAAACGCACTGCCCTTAATCTGAGCAACCTGTCAACTACCCCATCCATCCCTCTGGTTTCCATGGATACTCCAGCTCCCCGTCCAATCCCCAGTGTGTGTGGCTGGCGTGACCAATGGGATTATTGGGAAAGGGGGCCAGTCAGCGCGCGGGGTGTGTGTCAAAGCCGCGGAGGCATCGGGTGTTTTTGTGTGGATTTGTGGAGCGGGTCGCTGTCGGGATGATGTGTCTGACACAAGGGTTGTGTTGTGTGACCTGTGCATGATAAGAAACACACACACACACACACACACGCACTCACTCAGACACTCTCACGCACACATAAACAAACAAACACTCAGACACACACTCCACACAAACGCACACGCACACACACGCACACACACACACACTCTCTCACAGTCACACACACACTTTCACTCACTCTGTCTTTATTTGCGGCAAGTACTGCATACACTTTTTTCATTTCTTATTTTATATATATACTGTATATATACACTTTTGAACTCATTATATAAATATTATATATTACTTATTTTAGAATTATTTAGAATTAATTTTTATATTAGTTTGTTTTAATTTTTATTATTTAAAATAAATGCTATATACTTGTTATACCTTTTTTGATCAGTTTTAATTAACTTAATGAAAATGAGAAATGTTGCCCTGGCAAAAAGCTGAAATAAAATGGTAAAAAAAAATATATATATATATATATATATATATATATATATATATATATATTTTTTTTTTTTTACATTTTTTTATTGGAGACCAAATAAATTGAATGTCAAGGTTTTTATGGTTTTAGTTTTATCTGACTATAGTAATCTTGAGAGAGCCTACGTATTTATTTGTTTTATACCAAGATAAATTATAAATGTTAGAATTTACAATTGTAAAAAATGTATGTTGATATGCAACGATTACCTTTTAAAGATGCTAACCACCTGCATCTCTCTCGTTCTAAATGCATGGGCATCTGCCTATAACTGTGAGCAGTTTGCAACAGTGGCGACACATCTTGCCCCACTGTCCCCTGTACAGTAAAGACAGCAGGTGAGTGAGTGTGTGTGTGTGTGTGTGTGTGTCAGCAGAGGGCAGTGCAGAGCTCCTCATGTGCCCTCAGTGAACTCACACACACAGATGCAGACAGCTGGCTCCAGTCCAACACATGCTTCTCTGCTGTCCTCACATAACACATACCTTCCCTCTCTCTCCCCTCACACACACACATACACACACACACACACACACACACACACACACATACGCCGCTGCTTTCTTTACCCGTTAAACTTGTGTGAGAGAGGGAGTGTAGTGGTATCTCTGCATATAGACACGTCACACTGAATGGTTTAAAACCAGCCAGTGGATTTTCTAGAAATATTAGCAGTTTGTATTTAAAAAAAATGCAAGAAAACTTTAACTAAAGTGATAAAAAGAGGAGAGTTTAATGTGTCCTCGAAGAGTTTGCTTAAATTTCAGTAACTTTTGTTTAGTAGGAGATATCAAGTAGATATTTTTTTCTGTTCACTGCCACCTAGTGGAATTAAAGGAAACGTTCTAAAAATTAATACAAATAAAATAAAAATCAAATTCTGACTTTTTATTTGTTTATCTTAAAATTGTGAAAAAATACAATAAAATATATGCAATATTCCACCACTGTGTTAAAATTGAGAGGGTTTTCTGTAAAATAAGACATTTTTATCAATTTACTCCAATGTGGGGCGTTCTTATGTTCAGAAATGCCTAATTCTCACAAAAAAAAAAAATCAAAAATATGCACAAGAGCTGATGTGGCTAAAGAAAGGATAATGATGTCATTATTGCAGCTTTTATTTAGCAAATATACATGAGGAAATAAAGTATTTTTAATAATACATTGTCAACCAAAATCGACAGAGAAAATAAAGGGAAAATTCTAGCTTTTATTTGCATGTATTTCGTTTTTAATCAAAATGTACATATTTACTAATAGCCTACAGCAAGTTGTTGTAAACATAAAGGTGATTAAACGGGTCTGAAATGTCATTTATTTATTATGTTTTTAATATTGTGCGTTTAGGTGCTCGACATGATCTATATATTAATAAAATGTAAATATACAAATATAGTTATAGATAGATAGATAGATAGATAGATAGACATATAGATAGACATATAAATATAAAGGATTTATAAATCTATCACAGTTGGTTTCAGAAACGAAGAGTAGCCGAGGCAGGATCTAATCACAGCAGTCACTTTATTTAACAATTCAAACTAAATAAGAAACACACAGGAGAATAAAGGCAGGCGGGAGAAACACAACCGACTGAAAATAAACGAGAACGAATCAAGAACAACTCAAACCGAGGGCTATAAATACACAGAAACCAAACAGCTAAACAAGAAGCAGGTGAAACCAATCAATTAAACAATGAGTCGCTATGACAACAGATGAGAACCTTTAGACATTACTGGCCTTGTTTCACTTCGTAAGCTAGCAGAACAGTTGACGGTTTGTTGTGTACGGTGTTCTCTTCTCTTCATGCTTGATGCACTGTTGTCTTGTGGCGTCTGACTGCCGGATTGCTTCCCGGTCATCCAGAAGTGGGTCAGACTGTTCTCCTGTCTCTTCATGTAGCGTCAGTGCGCGCAGCGAGGGAGAACTAGCGGGCGTAACTAGCGTGAGTCACGGATTTATGCGACAGATCTGCATTTCCTATCCCGCCGTGTGATTATCTCATTAACCCATATCATACTCGAGTTATTGGAAACAGAAGCCCAATTTGTAATTACACTAAACAGATTTTCATGCTTGAAATGCATGCTTCAACCGTTCGGTTTACATAAAACGCTAAATAAATTTGACGGTTATGCTGATTATCTGTAGTTCACATCCATATTCAGTGATCTGGACTGCAAATTCACATTTAAAGGAATCGTTGACCCTGAAACTTAAAATTGTCATAATTTATGAACCCATAAGACACAGTGTTCCAGAAACACAAGAGATGTTTTTCCATACGGTTACAATGAATGCCTATAAAAGCTTTGAAATGGACACAAAAGTGCAATAAAAGTATTATAAAGGGGGTCGTTGTGTGCAGTGGTCTTCTGAAGCCATATGAAAGATTTGAGAAACTGAAATTTAAGTTGTTACCCATGTGTTCTTAATTCTATTGAACGTGCACTTGAATTGTACTTCAATCTTTTTAAATAAATTAAAAAAATGTAATAAAATTACTTGCCGATAATATAATAGACTTAATATTAACACTTAAGTGTACTTCATGACAAGTGCACTTTGTAATGGTGTTTAAAGTACATTTTAAATCATTGTTTTAATAAACTTTTGTCATCTTATTTGGATGTGTTGACTAACATGTAAAGTACTTGTATTATAATTTTAACTGTAGTGTGTTGTTTAATATTACATTTAAAGCATAAAAAGATGTACTTAAGTGGGTTCTTTTTGCTTTTAATATAAATTAAAACTACAATACATTTTCATTCCGAATGCAATTAATATACAATTAAGTGTCTGAAAAGTAGAGGGTAGAGACGTACTAATGCTACAATGTACCAACGTTAATAAATGTTTCCTTTGAATTTGAATATGATCTATTGAATATGATTTTTCTTCTCACCGACTCACTGGAAGGGAAGATTATCAGTGAATAACAACTTAAACCGTGGTCATTCGTTTTCCCTTATGATTTAAGAATATTTCTAAAGCTAATGCTTTTTCGTCCTGTTTTAAAGCTTCGGTGCCCATTCGTTATAATTGCATGGAAAAGACTGACCATCACAATCTGAATATGTTCCACAAAAGAAAGTCACAAGGGTGAATTTCTGGATCACTTTAACTATTGCTAAGTGAGTTTTCTGCAGCAAAAGCCCAATTTAGGGTGCAAGAAATGCAAGGCCAAGACTGTGGTCAGACTCTCTCTCTCTCTGTGGGTTTTAATGCTATTATAGTCCTGTGAGTCAGGTCTCTCTCAGTCACAGTTCGGTCTGGTCACCATAGTAAAATCTCCATATGGGCCGCAGCCGTACTCCTCCTTCACCTCAGACACTTTCCACTGTAAAAGACAAATAGAGAAGAGAAAGAGCGAGACCGGGGAGGAGAAGAAAAAATAAAACAAAAGCTTGGTTTAGGCTGGCTGGAAAATGTCAATGTGTTAGAAATTTCCCAGCACGTAAAGCAAACTAAACAGGGCAATTACGTCGGGATTGTTTCCAGATGATTCAATCTCTCTTCCTGCTGAAAAAGCGGGAAACCAGCTTTTTAAGAAGCGAGCGCGCTGATGGATTCTCTCGCCGCTCGCGTGGGAAGGTCAGAGATGAGTGTGAAAAAGGTGTTGCTTTGCTCCTCAGTGGGAACTGTTGTTGGCTACGTTTATATATTTATTTTGCAGGAGTGGGTTTTCGCGATCTATTTCAGGCCAGATCTATTTTAGCCCGATGGACCGTGTTTAGAGGTCAGCCAAAACCGGACAATAGTGCTGTTTAGGACACAGAATACACTGAGAACGTTGTTGCATGTGTTTTGAATCGGTCTTGTGTTTGGTTGCAGACAAAGTCAGTGTCTTTAACCGTCATCCTTCCCTCGCACTTTGTAACACATCTTTCCCTCGCGGGTCAAAATGACCTGAAGCCCCTAAAATTATACTTTTTTAAATTTTTGTTTTTTTGTTTTTTTTGTTCAGAAAGCTTATTTTATTTCATGTTGATAATATTTTTTCTATTTTTTAATGCAATTTTTTTTGGAGATTTTATTTTATTTACCTTTAAATTACTAGATTTGATCAATAAATAATAAATTCATAGTAATTTAAGCACATTCCTCACATTCTTTCAACTTAAATTCAAAATAACTCACAATTTCATGCATAACCCTTTTAATTCAGCTCAAAATATCTTACATTGGGTGTCTTTGCCGACCTCTTGTGCAAAATAAAAAAATTAAAATAATATATATATATAACATGATATTTCATGACTCTAGCTTCTAGATGGCCTTATAGCTCTCTATGGAGGAACGAGGTGTTCCGCTGGGTCCTAAAGTCAGTGCTTCAGCATTCAGATACACATGTAGACATTCTAAAATATTTTTTTGGTAAAGTTTTAGCATTTTTAGTTAGAATTTTGAGCATTTTTTACGTTTTTCTATGTGTACTGAAGCATTCCTCGCATTCCATTCATTCCTAAGGGGGTCAAATTGACCCGCGAGTGAAAGATTTGTTACTTTTTTTAATTTATTGTATTCGTGGTTCAAGTGCGACAAAAGTCCTAGGGTCTTGGATCCCGCTGATGAACACTCAATTTAAAAAAAAGAAAAGAGTTTTGAGTCAAAATGACCCGAGGGAAGCATGAGGAGTCCTTTACAAAAACAGCAGGTTTGTGCGCACGTTAAGCCGTGCTGCTCATTCTGGAAAAGCACATTTGAATCTGGCTCGCAACATTTCCGGATCCTGATATTTATTCTCTTAGATCTTGGGAAGATTCTTGAAGAAAGGAACTTATTCAGAATAAACTAATGTGAGGCTTGCTTGCTAGACGTTTGTGGTGGTTGCCAGGGTGTTCCTATGTGATTGTTAATGATTTTAAGCACTAGGTATGCGATTGCCATGGTTTAGGGCATAGTTGGGCAACTCTGGCTCTCGAGATCCACTTTTTCTGCAACCCTGATCAAACTCCCTGCCTGGATCTGTCTAGGGCTGTGTTCACAATAACCCCATATACCCTCATTCACTATTCCCTACAATTCTGCATTAATATAGTCCACTTGAAGGAGTGAATGAAAACAAGAGAGTGAATTCGGACACTGAAAACTATACCTGCTTTTGTATAGTTTGTGCTTGCCGATTAATAGTCATTTGAAACTTAGCAAACTGGCAACTCCCTTAGAAATGTAAAGATTTATGACACTAGCATGTATAAACCTTAATTAAACAATTTAATAATCAGTTAAAAAGGAATGTATACCTGTATGATATTACGCTGTACCCACATTGGACCAGCGGTTTGGAAAATGGATGGATTATGGGAATTCTCTAGCGGTTGTTATTCTCTTCGGTTGTGCACTTGTTATTGCAGTGTATTGTGGGATTGAATGAGTGCACTTCATAACGTCCACTATGGTTTCGGACACCACTACAAACGGCTGTTCCCTCAAATAGTGCCCTGTTTAAGGGTTTAGGGATTTGGGACACAGCCTAGTAATCCTGAAGCCTTGATTAGCTTGTTCAGATGTGTTTGATTAGGGTTGAAGCTTAACTCTGCAGGAAAGTGGATCTTGATGGCCAGAGTTACCCACCCCTTAACGTTTGTATCACTTCATTTATCCATTTTCACAACGTTCCAGACCAGAGTATGTCAAAGTCCCTTTAAGACAAGTCATTTCACTCGGCGGCCATCTTTGAAACGCCTCTCGGACATCCTTCTCTCCTTTCTCTTTGAATGGGGAAACATAAAATTCTCCAAAACTGTTCGCCAAGCTTCCGATTAAATTCCATATTTAAAATCCGCAATGAAATCTGACAACTGTCTCAGAAGTTTAGTTTCTAAACGCTCAATTCATAACAGAAAACTCAATTTTTGTCAATGACGTTTACACGCTGACTCCGAAACTTTTCCGAAAAAAATTTGGATCGGGTTTGATTTTCTGCGTTTCTCGCGATTCAGAGCCAATACGAAAAAACGCATACGAAATTTTTTCTTTATTCTGCCATATTGAGCGTTGCACTTTTCCCCAATCAAAACAATACGAGTGTCTTGTGTTATTCTATAGTCTTTGAGTATGTTGAGTGGTGCAGAGTCTGAGTGAAACTGGGAGCATATTTGTGGGATTTTGCCCAAGGCAAGGCTTTTGGAAAACTGGAGCATCTGTGTTTGCTTGGAGCGATCCTGAAGCACTGGCTTCTTGTCCACCACTGAAACTCAACCGTGCTGATATTCAATACACTAGCACTGTTGTTTGTCTAATATTGCTTAAAGTCTAGAATTGCATATCTTTTATCTCTGATGAATAGTGTCGATTGATTGTGTGGTGTGCTTACCCGACCCCTTCTGCTGTCCCGATAACACCGTGCAAATGACTCTTCCCAGGCTTTCTTCCACTGCTCCTGAAGCGAGCAAGTTTCTGACTGAGGTTCTTGCACCGCAGTTTGCATTCATTGATCAGTGAGTTGTGTCCATTGGAAACCCACCGACAGCAATGAATGTTTATCGCAGTCATTAGTGGGCTAATACACCCATACTTCTCTTTCCAGAAGCTTCATTTGCGTTGTGTTTTGTTTTTTGGCCACCCTCAGGGTACAGTCAACGGTCAATGGTTTATTTTAGAAGCTCAAAACTCACCGACAGCGTTGAATGTTCACCAAGGGACCAGAAAATCTTGTAGGACAATGAATGTTTTAGTGTGGATTTACCTTAGAAGCACCAGATGCGCTTTGGTGAAGAGTTTTGCGTTGGAATGGAATTAAAGGCAACATGTAATAGAGAAACAAAAGAAACAAGATATTCAACAGCATCAAAAAAAAAATGGATTGGATAAAAAAATTATGTTGCCTTTAAAGACCTCATGATATATATATATATATATATTTTAGCTATTAGCTTGAAGGACATCTATATGCTAGTTCACTCCTAAAAGTTTTAATAAAAAAAAAAAAAAAAGATGACTCATCCTGCACTGCACAGATTTTTGTCCAATCAAATGCTCTTTAGAATGAGAATGCCCCGCCCCCTAATACACGCCTGCAACTGACTAGCAAGTTAAACATTTAATAGTATTAACGTCTCGCCCCAAACATCCTGGAAGTCATTAAAAATATGTCAGCACATGACAAAAAATTGCTTTCATCACACACACAAAAAAATCTGAATACTAGAATAAGGAAAACACATCACAGCATGAGATTTAATACAACTGTGAGGTTAAAAACCCACTAAACCTGAGTGATGTCTCTCTCTCTCTCTCTCTCTCTCTCTCTCTCTCTCTCTCTCTCTCTCTCTCTCTCTCTCTCTCTCTCTCTCTCTCTCTCTCTCTCTCTCTCTCTCTCTCTCTCTCTCTCTCTCCTGTTCTCTTTACCCTGATCTGAACCCCAGTCTGTGTTTCCTGAGCTCTTTGAGGCAGGCATGCATTATTAATACACGCTCCCATTTGACTGCTGCTTCAAACTACGCAACCAATCCCGACGACTTTTAAACGCACTATATGCCCCCCCCCCCCCCCACACACACACACACACACTCTTCTGGCACATGAATCAAGAGGGCTAAGGATGTTGAGGGATTTAAAAAATCCCTGATTAGAATATCATGCGAGGTTTGACAAAGAAAGGAGAGGAAAGGTTCTTTTGGAAGCAGTTTTTGTAATGATGGGCATGAGACGTCACCAGCGTTATGGCACTAGTGAAGAAAGAAATGTTGGTAACACTTTACAATAAGGTTCATTAGTTGAATTTGGTTACAGTATTTATTAATCTTTGTCAATGTTAGTTAATACAAATCTAGCTGTTCATTGTTTGTTCATGTTAGTTCACGGTCCATTAACTAATGTTAAAATATACAACCTTTGATTTTAATAACGTGTTAGTAAATGTTGAAATTAATATTAACTAAGATGCTGATGAAGTTTTGTTCAGTCTTAGTTCATGCTAACTATGGTTCTTAACTAATGTTAACTAATGAACCTTATTAGGAAAATGACTGAAAGTGCATCTATTGAAATCGTTGGTGTTATTCTTCTTCTTCTTCTGTATGGCAGCCCATAGAACCGCTTGCGGGAAAGTTATGAAATTTGGCACACTGATAGAGGACAGTCTGAACTGTCACCATAGCAAATTTGGAGTCTCTAACTCAATCCCTCTAGCGCCACCAACTGTCCAAAGTTTCACTCATGTTTATGCTAATAACTTTTGAACCATAAGGGCTGGAACCAGAATTCTCAGGATGATTCGATTGCTTCATATGACGTCATTTCCCGTCATATCGTGCTTTGTCCATCTACTCTTTAAACAGTATTGTGGTAAAAAGATCTTTCTTTCCATGTTTGCAATTCTTTGCTACTGCCTACAATGTGCTGGATCCTTCACTGGAAACTAAAAGTAAAAGTCACTCGCTCCCGCTAAACATTCACTCATTAATTATGCAGCCCAAGCTGTGTTAATGAATACAACTGAGATATTGACTTCAAATAGATCTTCACTGAAACCAAGAGCTCTAGCGTTGGGTTATTGCACCTGGTTTCAGCTAAGTGGAACGGTTTAACGGCTGGTGGCCTACGTGTGTGTGTGTGTGTGTGTGGGTGTGTGTGTGTGTGTGTGTGTGTGTGTGTGTGTGTGTGTGAGCAGGTGAAACCCTCAACCTCGCTGAACCCCAGAGCAGACTCAGTTATCACCTTTCACACACACCTGCTGACACCAGCAATGAACACACGACCAATGGACTGCTTGCACGCGTGAGTGAGCAAATGTCTCAAAGTCTCTCTGTCTCCTATTAAAAAAGCAAACACATTAACACGCTTACAGCGTCAGACTGAAGTGCCCTCATTCTACGTTTGGCGCTATCGCTCTGTCCCAATAACCAGATCCAGGCCATGAAACATCTGGTTTGTAAAGCGGCGAATGGGAATGGGAACGGGAATGGGAATGGGAATGGGAACTTCCCCTTCTCTGAGAGTTTCTCAGGCTGTTCTTCCGGTCTCCCGCTGCTAGATGTGTGTGTGTGTGTGAGCAGGGGAAAATAGACCTCAGGAACCTTCTTCTACTTTTACAAGAGTGTAGGAGTGCTGGAAATGACCAATTTCACACCACTGCCGCATTCACTTGAGCAGATATGCCCTGAGACTGCTGTCGGCGCAGCTAAAGATGTCTCCTCTTTGTGGCTTTGAACTGGGGAGGCACTGATAGAGACGTTTTAGATGATACTGATTGTCGAAAAAATACATTTAAAAAAAGTACATATACAGTAGTCAACATTTTCGAAGTGGATCAAAACAGTGAATCAAAGTTGTCCTAAGACAAGAATGGGTATTGTTCAAAATTCATGTATAACTTTGATGAAATGTTTTGATCCACTTCAAATGTTGACCAATGTATTTATAACCAATGTGATTGCAGATAAAATACAGATATATATCTATATCCCTTTATCCATCTTTAGAAAAATAAGTCACTGTTTGGATTTAAAAAGCCCAATGCTTAAGAGTCTATGACTGGATCATTATTGCAGTGATTATTATGTTTCTAGCATGTTATATGTTTGGCAACAGTTCTTCTAACCCTAACTGATGGAGTGTGTAGCTTTAACAACCATGTAGGAAGACTCATCATCTAGGAAGACAATGTCAAGATTCGTCCGGCTCGGACTGTGGAAGAATGAGCTTGAAGAATCACTTTCACACATGAATTGTCCTTAAACTCATTGAGAGTGTTTGGGTTGTGCTGGAGGAGACTTTACAGAGTGCTGGACTCTTGCTTTATCAATACTTAAGATCTGGACCAGAAACTGATGCACCTATTGATGGAAATAAATATTTATAGTGGAAAATAAATAGTGATGTTATTTTCCATCAAGAGGAACATCAATTTTGCAACATGATAGAGACATATTAATCACTGCCATAATGATCTAGTTATAGACTCTTAATTTGCTTATGTAAATCCAAACGGTGACTTGATATATATATATATATATATATATATAATATATATATGACTATATTATATATATATATTATATAACTAATTTAATTATAGAAAATAAAATGTACACAGTTTGTTAATTTAAATGAATACCAAATTTACACAATAAAGTTCACGATTCACTAAATTATTTGAAAATATGTAACTGGCATTTGTTAGATTGATTTCAATAAAATTAGAATAGAAATAAGAATAAAATCTGCCTAATCATACAGATTCCAATAATTAAAAAGAGAAAGTTAGTCACCTACTAACTCATTTCTACTCTACATTTAGGCAAAAGCACCAATTGTAATTTTTCTTCTAGCTCAGAATATTTATATCTATAATATCTCCCCTCTATAATAATTTTATATTAAGTTTTTCTTGTACTCATGCCAAACAGAACTGCAAAACGTATGTGTAACTGGTTTCCAAAAAAACACAAAAAAAAACATCTATGCATATTAAATGAATAGTTACTCATCTTTTAGTCTCATGCCGTTCCAAACCTCTGGTCACGTACATCATGCTAAACTTCTTTTAGAACAAATGATGTCATACAGGGTGACATCATGAGTAAAGGATGGCAGAGTTTTCAATTAGAGTGAACTAATAACCCTTTAAACCGGAATACATCAAAAACCAGAGATGACACTTCAGCCTTAAAATGAAACGTAACAGAACGTTTAAATCGAACACAACTAACCCTGCTGTGCAAAGAACCAAGAGCATTTGATCACTCTTTCCATCCTTCTCATCACCATCCATCCATTCATCCTCATCTCTCTCTTTCTTTGGGAGTTCAAAGACGGTCTCTCCTCTCTTTTAAACCCCCCGCCCGTATCTCTCCTCTCTTTCATAGCCCGCTGGTCGAGCCCTCATTAGAATGGTGAGGACTTGAGCTGCTGAATATGTATGGGGAGGAGAGGAGGGATTGTGGATTAAGGGAATGAAAGAGGAGGCTGTCGGGTCTCTGATGTTGGCCGTGACATTTCCATGATGGCGTCTGTCTGCTCCCGTCATTGTTCGGGGTCGGAGCCGAACGACTTTCACTCCTCCATCGGCGCATCTCTTCGTCCGTCAAACTCACGGCCGTTCTGCAGAAAACACACAGAAAGAGAGAGAGAGAGAGAGAGAGACTTAGACACTGACCTATTTATTGCAAGTGTCAAAAACAGACACCTTTGAAATGAGGAATGCACCGAAAAAGGCTGTACTGATATTCCTCAAACATTCGGCTTTCTCCTGAACCTTTAATATTTAAAATAAACATTAACCTTAGTATTAACCTAAATATAACGTTTAGTTCAGAACATCCGAATTTATGTATATCATTTCAGCCTTATTTCTTCTAAGAAAAGAGATAAAAGTTTCAACATTTCCCGTTGACGTACAGAACGTTCATAGAATGTTTAGAATGTAACGCATCATCGCATCATTTGCATACGGAATGTGACTGGTCGTCTTTTTCGTAGCTTTGGCGAACTGTATTACGCTTGGCTCTATTTGCATACTGAATTGTGATTGGTCTTGCTATCTGTACATAAAACCTAAAGCGATACTTTTGCTATTTCTTTCAGGAAATGCACATATGATTTCTTTTCGTACTTTAGTGACACTATCTTATTGATTTCAGCTTAAATTTTTCACGCTTTTCAATCAAAACTCTTTTTTCTTCCCATTCCTACTTCTTATTTGAAGTTTAATAAAGCGTAAAATAACCTTGATGAGGTGATACGCCGTTAAATTAGTGTTTGCCCAAAGATGTGCGGAGCCAAATAAAAGCTTCACACACACACACACACACACACACACACACACACACACACACACTTGATTTGGATGTTTAATCCGGGTTTAATCTGTTCCATAGACGCCACGCTGCCACAGTGTTTGCTTCAAACTGAAGCTAATCTCCATCGCTCGCGTCCGATTGCTCTTTATCACCACACACACACACACTCGTCTCACTAATGCGCCTGTGGAAAAGAGTAAAATTGATACGCTCAAGCCGTGGGGCAATAACGCGTACTAAACGTTGATGTATCCCTTTGTAAGAGTGAGCGAGTTCCTGTGTTTCCACATCACCGTTTGTGTCAATAATGATCTCTCGGCTAGAAGTGGGTTATCAAATGACGTCGATCAAACATGAAAGCGCGCTCAGACTTGCGTTCTAGTGAAAGGCCTCTGGTCACCCGGCTCAAGTCGTTTGCATACATTACTTTTGCACGCACACCTCTCTAAACGCGACTTTGCTAATGAGGCTCTCGTAAAGTACTTAAGTTAAGCGTTTCCTCTGCGTTTGGAGTTTAGAGGAAAGATGCTGACGACGACTGTGGGTTGATCTTAAAGAAATCAGGAGGCTTCTCCATTCACATTTCAAAGAGCGACTAAAGCTCAGTGGATTAGAGCGAGCGAGCGGCTTGACGGGCCACCGCTCCGACTCTCTTCCCTTTGTGCCGGTTAAGAGCATTATCACACACACTCCCCTTCTCCTGCTGGCATCTTCACTCCCAGCTCCACTGTTTCATCTCGTCTACACACACACACACACACACACACACACACTCTTCTGCGAGTGTGAGGTGTGCCGGTAATGCGTTATGGAGAAACTTCAGTCCCGGCTGTCCTTATCTACAGCTGATGCTGCACTCTTCCACAACTCAATCCCTTCCCTAGTCTTACTCTGAATCACTCGTCTTTTATACATGGATTTGATCTACTTGATGTACACAGTCAACAAACTAGGTGCCGTTTTTTTACCGTTGTTATTGATTTTTAGAAGCAGAGATGCAGTTAGCGCGATAACTGGCACTATTTTTCCCATAATTGAGACTGATTTGAGACACTTCTATCCATTTCTTTTGTCTTTTCTCATTGTAGTAAAGCTGTAGCACTGACAAAATACAAAATACCTGGATAAAATGTTTTACTTCGACCCAATAACCCTTTTAAGGGATAGTCGGTCCACTTTGTTTCTTCTAAAGAATGGTTTTGCGTTACTGTTTTTGGCCTTACAATACAAGACATTTTTCCAAAATATCTTCATACATCACTTGTCTTTTCTAAATGGATTTGATCTACTTGATGTACACAAAGAAACAGTCAACAAACTAGGTGCCATTTTTTTTACTGTTTTTATTGATTTTAGAAGCAGACTGGCACTATTTTTCCCGTGATTTGAGACACTTCTATCCATTTCTTTTGTCTTTTCTCATTGTAGTAAACCTGTAGCACTGACAAAATACTAAATACCTGGATAAAATGTTTCACTTTGACTCAATAACCCTTTTAAGAGATAGTCGGTCCACTTTGTTTCTTCTAAAGAATGGCTTTGCGTTACTGTTTTTGCCCTTACAATACGAGACATTTTTCCAGAATATCTTCTTTTGTTGTTCCACAGAAGAAACGTTTGCATCCGTAACGGTCTTGATGCCATAACATCTGCGTGTTTAGATTTCCAGACAATCCCTGTTCATGTCTATTTCATTAATCTCAGCTCAGACCACTTTGGCGTAAAAGAGGATCGTCGCACTGAACAACAAAAACCATTCTTGTCTTCTGAAGGTGAAGCCTGAGCACTGTTCCTCACTTCAGACAGGGCCGAACAGGTATTTCTTTACGACTTCACACGCTTGTGTAGGACCGTGCTGTGAGAAGACCGTAAACTACTGAAGGATTACACGACTTATACGGCCACCGAAACAGCGCGTAGATGATGGTGAACTCGTAATTTCACCTCCAGCGCGACGTAACGACGTAACACTTGAAAGAGCGACGCAATCTCTGCCGTATTTACAGCCAGGGTCTGAAATTAACACCCGCCGACACACCAAATGCGAGTTAAATCAACTGTGGCGGGTAACGTTGTCAGATCACGAGCCAATTTGGCGTGTTGCTTATTATATTTACTCGCTTTGCTGGGGAAGTTCGTGCAAATCCTCAACTCGTGACTCATCATGATATATTAAACACGGCGTATTGCGCAGAATCTGCTCATATCTGGCTTACTTGAACACACACGTCACTGCGCAACAAATAACGGCACGCTTGCTCATTTGCATTGAAGCAAAAGCGAAGATTGAAAAGCTTTTGTTTAACAGAAAAGACATTATTTTTCCAACATCCTGCATTTTTTAATGATCGTTGTACTGTATTGATCTGTCCACCTGAAACACATTTTTGGAGACGAGGATGAAATGGGAAGGGAGGAGACGCTGGCTGACAGGATTTTGTTTGAATAAGAAATGAATGTATGAAATCCAGATTTTATAATATAGCTGTGACGTAGTTAATCTTGTTTATTTCTCTTTCTTTTTTGTGGCTAGGAGAAGTTCTGAATGGCCGGTAACTTAAAAAATTCGCCAAATTGGCCGGTGAGTGTGAAAAGTTAATTTCAAACCCCATGTCGTTTCTGCGAGCGCACGTTTTTCTCACGTTCGCCCGGAGAAGTGGAACGTCGAACAGATGTGTGTTAAACCGGGTCCTGTAATCTGCAGGTCGACTGAAGCACAATAGGCTGGTGTGTTAATCAGTGGGACGGACAGGATTCCTGCGGATGGATTAGGCCGTCGTATTAGAAGCGGGAATGAAAAAGCGTTTTTGGTTGTTGTTTATGTGTGTGTGTGTGTGTGCATTACTGAGACACTTTTACAGCATGTTGCTCTGGTCGAGTCGTTGGTCGGTGGGTCTGATTAGGAAACTCTTCCTGCCATCAAAGACTTCCATATCCTGTCCCACACACTCCCATCCCCCCGACTGTCTGATAATCTCACGCACAGAGTGTGTGTGTGTGTGTGTGTGTGTGCGAGCTTCGTATCGGCTGGCTGGAGACTGAATCCTTTTTTCCCCCCAAGCGTGGGTCTCTTCTTAATTCAAAGAACGTCAAGCGCTGATATGATCTTTGACGGGATCCGTCATATAGTCTGCGTATGAATGAGTGGTGTGTGTGTTTGTGTTTGTTTCTGCCTGTAACTGAACAAGTCTCTACATGTTGGGTAATTCAAAGCGTCTGCCATAAACATTGTCTGTATCCTGAGCAGGACATTCTTGGACATAAACACGTTTTATTGCGACAGACTGGATCCTCTGTAGATTAAAATCACGCCGGTGCTGCTGGTTTCTGTGATTATCCAGGAATAAATATCTTCAGACATTTGCTCGTTTAACTAGTTTGTGGTGTTTTAAAGGACTAGTGATGTGATAATGCGCCAGAAGAAGTCTTTATGGATTAAGACCTTTGGACAAAAGCATTGTGTGAACAGGATTTTAAAGTAAAACACTTTCTGTTTTCGATAGCTTTTAATCAGCGACAATTTCATTATAAATGTGTTGCCTACGTGATGCTTTTTTTCTCTTCTTTTTCCTGTGTGACACTGTAAAGCACATTGGTCAACTTGTGTTGTTTTAATTGTGCCGTGTAAATAAAGTTGCTATTTCTATTTGCTCGTTTAACTAGTTTGTGATGTTTTAAGGACTCAGTAATGCGCCAGAAGAAGTCTTTATGGATTAAGACCTTTGGACAAAAGCATTGTGTGAAGGGGAAAAAAAATACGTAGACAGCATTTGCTGTCACTCAATACATTCCAACCCTTGTGACCCACACGCACACGCACACACACTCCCACGCTCACACGCACAAAGAAAAAACACAAATTATGACTCCTTGTCATAATTACAGACCGTTTCCCTCCCTCTAGTTTTAGCAGTTAAAGTGAACTCACTGCACCCTTTTTTCGCCTCGCGTCCCACAACTAACCACAACACTGAGAAAACGAGGAATCAAAC